>CM073130.1:43543504-43868504 GCA_037039145.1 Fundulus diaphanus
GGAAGGCCCGGTCCAATATTTACTTGTGTTTGGTTCTTGGTACTGACAAGAGCAATAGGTCAGCTGACCAAAGAGAATCAGGTGGCATGTAGGGCTGTAAAAGCTCAGAGATGTAGAGCGGGGCAAGGCCATTTAAAGACTTAAAAACAAATAAAAGAATCTAAAAATGGATTCTGAAATGGATAGTTGTCCAGTCAAGTGAACTCAAAACTGGTGAAATGTGCTCACACTTGTGTCGTTTAAAAGACTCAGAGTAGCATTTTTCACCATCAGCAGATGTGATTAACAACATGCTGACACCCAAATAAATTGCGTTACAGTAATCCACTGTCTCAAAGTTCTGAAGGTAGATTTTGCAAAGAGGATGGAAATGGCTGTAGTGAATGCTTTCTTCTAGAAAAGGCAGGCACACATGGTGACTTACAAGAGCGGAGGTAGCAGCACCCAGCATACATCTTGAACAGAAGATGTAACCTGAAGGAACCCAGTGACTGCAAGGTAGTGGTTTGTGAAAGTGTAACCAGACAGCACAGGATGGTGGTGTGTAAAATTACTCTGATGGTGCGAAGGATTGAGAGAACAAAGGCAGGGCAGAGGACAAAATGGTGGAAGCTGAAAAAGGAAGAAAGTTGTGAGGCTTGCAGGGAGGAATTGAACTCTGGGTGGTCAGGACGTGTTTTAAGATAACTGGACAACAACAGCTAACATGATCAGGGAGACAGGTAGGAGAGTACTAGGTGTGTCTTCTAGATGAAAAGTTATAAAGAGACCTGGTGGTAGAGTGACAACTCAAGAAAGTCACCAGGAAAACTGGGAGATGCAGCGCGAAGGGAAGGTAAAGGTAGCTAAGGCCAAACAGAGGGGGTACAGTGACTTGTATGATAGGTTGGACTGTAAGGAGGGAGAGCATTGATACAGGTTGGCAAGGCAGAGAGACAGAAATGGGAAGGATTTTTGGCAGGTTAGGGTGATTCAGGATTGATGGAAATGTATTGATTGGTGCAAACAATCTGAAAGGAAGATGAAAGGAGTACTTTGAAGAGTTGAGAGATCATAGAGCAGAAAAAAAGCAACCTTTGTGGACCAGGCAGTGGCAAATATTAAAAGATTAAAGGATGAATTAAAGCTACAGCTGGTAATCCTGTTTAGAAACACTTTTTGTTATACTAGGTAAAATTGTCCTTTCATCCTGAAAGTAGTAAATACATTATGTATTCACAAAAAGGAGGTCTTTGGGAGCTGCAGGCCTGTAAAAATTCTAACCAATCCTTGCCGTTCGGTCCGAAGGGCAGGGATTGGTCAGAGTTTTGTTCTTGCTCTCCCCCATAGACATTATATACTCACCCCTCTTTGTCCCTCAAGTTCTGGGGAATGGCCTTATCCAATGGTTGTCCCACATGGTAATCATTCTGATGCGCTCAGGTTACGCCAGTGTCCGTGCTCGTTCCTTCATAGTTTCCGCTTGCTGGCTGCGCATGCACATTTGTAATGTTTATGTATCCGGATAGCTTAGCGGCTAGGTTAGCGTCGCAAGATGCAAACCGCGTTAATGTTTATGAGAAGAAGAGGAAGGCCTTAGTAATAAGAAATAAGACCAGAGTGGATTTGGGAGATTTTTTTCACGCAATCCCCCTGAAGAGCAGAAGAGCGAGGTAAGACGTTCTTGCGCGCATGTAGTTATTCAAAAAGGGACTTGGGGAAACTTCTGGAAAAATCGCAGACTCTAGCTTTAAGGAAGGCAAAGCAGAAAGTTGGCAGTTGGTCCTGAGCTCAGTGTTTGACCAAGTTGTTTAATGAGATCTTACAGATCGAGAAGATGCCTGAGGAATGAAGGAGAAGTGTGCTGGTACCAAATATTAAGACCAATGGAGATGTGCAGAGTAGTGGCAACTACAGATGAGTAAAGTTGATTAGTCATCTAATGAAGTTACGGGAAAATAGTGGAAAATAGACTGAGGTCAGAAGTGAAAGTCTGTGAGCAGCAGTATAGTTTCAAGAAAAGGTACTACACATGCAGTATTTCCTTTGAGGATGTTGATGGGGAAGTACAAAGAGGGTCAGAGGGAGTAGCGTTGTGTTTTTGTAGATCCAGAGAAAGCAAATGGTAGGGTGCTGAGTAGCAGAGAAGTATGTTGGAGTGGTGCATGACTTGTTAGAAAGCTGTAAGACAGTGGTGAGGTGTGCCGTAGGTGTGACAGAGGAGTTCAAGGTGGAAATTGAACTGCATCAAGGATCGGCTCTGAATCCCTTCTTGTTTGCTGTGATGAAAAATACTGCAGGTGTAGACAGAAATCTCCTTGGACTCTGATGTTTGAAGATGACATGTAAAAGCATGTCCAAGCAGGTTGGAGCAGATGCAGAAAAGTGTCAGGTGTGTTGTGTGATAAAATGTTATGGATAGAGGGAAAGAGGGCATGACGTTAGTTGGTGTGAGAGAAGATGTGAGGTGACCCCTGAAAGAGAAAAGCTGACGTTTAATAAATATATAACTTGTACTAGAACAGCAGCCTTAGGGAGTATGTTTTTTATTTAAAGAGTAAAGAATTATACTATTTTTTTCTGGACTAAAAATATGTATTCTTTTTTGTTCCCTTTGGGCTGGATTTGCTTAGATCATGATTTACCAAGTAGACTGGCTGGTAGAAGACGTTAGCAGACAAATGATTCATCTAATGTCTCGCCAAGAATTTCCTGAAGGTTTCTGGCCTTTTCATAAAGTTTCCACAGACTTGATTGTGAGCCACAAACTGGCACATATATTTGTATACTGTGATGTTAGAAACAGTGAAAAAAATGTCAACTGATTTTTATGTTTAGCTCATAGATTGCTTAAAATATTCTTCCTTTTTTCATTTTTTAACTAAAAAGAATATTGTCTCAACAAACAACAGTACTCGACATGTGGTCCTCATCTGGTGTGAAAAAGGCACTAAATCAGCGGTCTGAAGAAGGTCACAGCAGGAAATGGGGTTGTGGGAGGATGAAAAAAGTAAACTGCAGGATGGAAACGGAAACCTGACGGTTTAATGCCAGGGAGCTTCTTTATTGCTGAGTTCCCCCGAAGAGGTTAACTTTTTTTTTTTCGCACACAATGATCATAAAAAGTGATTTCCCAGAGAACAATCATAATGTTTGAAGGGACTCAGACAGGATGTTCAACTTGAGAGACAACTCAGGTTTCAGGAGGGCCAAGGGAGAACTGTTCAAGCTTGAGAACTGGAGGAAAACCAAAATTGTATTCATCTGCATCCATGGAAAGGCAGAAATGTCCACAGTGTCTCATTGCAACACATTAATGAAATGTTTCACAGGGAAGATTGCTGTTACACATCTTTTCCAAATGTAATTACCCCAACTATGAATGCTTATTGGCAGTAGCTAAAAATCTATTGGACAAATACTTTCCTTACAGAGCCAATAGAAAGTCAAGCAAAATTTGATTGTATATCTAATGTAGCAGCAGCAATGGGATCATAATAATACGTTTTTATCCTTCCAACAAACCTGATGATTGCATCATTCAGAGCTGGAAGATGTTTACGAGAGGAACAATCCCAGAGTGCCTCACAAGTTTACAAAGGTGCCGGTGTCGTCAATGCTATTCTCGAACCTTTCTGAACCCCACAACCTTGGATGCAATGTGACATGACGCCTGTGCACTTCCTCTGCCCCTCAACAAGGACTCCGACTCAGCAGCAGCAGCAGAGAGGAAATGCTCCGTTGTGTGTTAGTGAGCTGGGGGATGCTGCATATGTGTCAGTACACAAGCAAGAAAGAGACAGAGTCATGTCTTACATGGTGGCTGCACACTGCATTATGTGTAGGGACAGGGCGTGCATGTGTCTGCAGTGCAGATCAGACAGAGTGTAAGGGGTGGGGGGGGGTTGGGGGAATACCGCTTAACCAAACCTTGGAGCTCCACCAGAAGCCACTAAAGAAGCTTTGAATCCAGCATTGTTGAATCTGGGAAGACTGAACAGGACAGAGCAGAACAGTGGTTCCATTCAAACCGCTCTCCTTTTTCCCCTGGCAATGACTAGAATGGGTGTAAGATGAGACCACATTCATTGCATCTAAAATGTGTCACAAATGTGAAAACTGAAGAAAACAGTTATTTTTATAAAAGCACCGAGGCTTCATTTGCCTAACAGTTGGATATTAAAAAAAAGGTCATACTATTACCATAAAGTACTAAAAACAAATGTGTTTGGATTAAAGTTGGCAAGGTCTCAGTTTTTCCAGGTGGAGTTGCTTCTTCTTGGTTCTGGAGGAAACTGGCAAAGTTTCCATCACCTGAGTAAGAGTGAAAGCATAAATGTAGCCTTTTAACTCCAGCTTTCTTCTGTCACTTCTACTTTCCTGCTCGATTACTAAAAGTTAAAATATTTGACTGAATAAAATGACCTTGAATGCTTTCAGAAATCCAAATAAAGAACAAACAAGTACAGTCCACAAATGTCAGCAGTGAATAGCAAACACATAAAGTGGAGGAGAGGGGAAACCACGCATGATCAACTACAAACACAATCTGATAATATTTCTGTCTGATTTTGGTTAAACACAAAAAAACTCCTCAAACTGGTTTGGATCAGGAATTGTTGACTGACTTACAATGAGTCATTTTACAATAACAGAATAGTTTGTCGTCTTTCCATCAGTAAAACCTCATGTTTATAGTCACGGAACAATGAAGCTCAGAAGAAACCCGTACTGATGGTCTTTAATAAACAAGCCTGAAGGTGCTGAAGAAAACTGGAATTAAAGGTGCTGTAAAGCTGGACTCATCTGGCTTTACGTGGTGATTCCACGAAAATTACTTCTCTAAGGACTAGGAAAGTTTTACATGCTTAAAACATGCAGAATACACACATCAGCATATTTAGATTATTTAGAATGGTGTGACAGAGATTGATTGTTTTAATATTAACCATCTTGGAAAAATTGCTAAAAAAAGAAGCTAATTAAAAAAAAGGTTTCACCAGCTCATCTATTCCAAGATTCAATACATATATGTTCTATTGGATGAGAGGAAACATCGAAAAAATCAAAAATAAAAATCTGTGGTTGGCAGGGTGGTAAAGAATAATTAGCATGTTCAATTTCTGTCATTTTATAAGCTAAGACTGAAGTTTTAAAATTTAAAGAATATTTTTATAAAAAGCTTTGTTTTACATATTTAACTAATATGATCTTGTCATATTTGGAAAACTCATCTTACTTGGATTAGAAGATGAATGGCTTGGTCTACAGTCATCACCACTGACTAAACTTAAATAAATGCAGAACTCTTTTGGCCTATTAAACTTTAATTTTACAGCACTTTACCTAAATTTACTGACACTCCAAATATATAAAATGCTATAAAGTATGCTCAGCAGCCTAAGTTTATACTGAGGAATTATTTAACAGTGAGCTTTGACACTTTTCATTGGTTCGTTTTATTATCACTATTGCCTTGATTGCAGAAATGGGCAATTTTAGGTGAATAACTATTTTGTAGTTGTCATTCCCTAACTGATGAAGAGCTGCACATATCTGCCCTACATTTATTTTACAGAACATTTTAAACATGCCAATAAAGCCTAATACACACCTTAACCTACAGCAATAGCTTAAAACAAGCTTTCATAAACCTAATAGTTTCCTAAAAAATGTAAAATTGTTCTCTATATAAAGGGCAAACCTCTCAATTTATAAATAAGTATAACATCCAGTTCAGGTATTCAAAATACAAGTAAGTCCAGAGATAATCTTTGAATCATGCAATGATCCTAAGTGCTGCCTTTATGGAGGTTTCATAGAAAAGGTTTTGGAAATCCATCTCATTTTATGCAAAGCACTATTTGAATGTACTTTGCATGAAGGGCAGATCTCTCAGAAATGATTATTCTCAGCAAAGTAACAGAGTGTGAGAGAGAATCAAACCCAGATGGGTTTCTGGCACAATAAATGTGGATGGGAGCAAATCCAAGAAAAAGAAGTGATCACCCAACAGTTTTTCTTTGTTTGCAACTCTCACAAATATAGCCTGTTCTCAATTACACATAGCTTCCATTAATGCCGTTCACCAGGTTATCGACTGATTATTATCATGACTATATAGAAAAAAGTTAATTTAACCTCCTCTTATTTTTAATCCCTACTTTTAAAACAGTCTTTTGTTCCTTTTACAACATTCAAATAGCTGCCCTTATTTGACCAAAAGCGTGTGGCATTTTGGAAACCTTCCTGTTTCATAACATAAAAAGAATTTAGAGGCCTCTGAAAAACATGTTATCTTTTACTGCTCCACATGAAAAGATAAGACATATTGAGGTTTGGGTATTTTAAGCATTTTTGGATAACTAGTTTAGGCACAATCATTCAACAATGATGAATGCATGCATGAGAAACCTGCCATAAAATGTGTTATGCAATGTCAGATGAGGCTGCCTTTGCCTACTGACTCAAAAAAAGCAAAAAGCAAAAAGCAAAAAACAAAACAAACGGCTGTAATTTTATTCCAAAATCAGTTTTGATGTGTGTTGGGGACCATTGTCTCCCAATTGTGTTAAATCTTTTACCATATGACCCCCATCTGTTGAAAAAAAAACATTTTTGGATGTTCAAGAACAATTCAGGAACACCAGTGTCCCTGTCCACAATGAAACGGACTGTACAACAACAGGATGAGACTGCAGACAAGAAAGAAGCCGCTGCTCCAAAGCCGACACTTTGAAGGCCAACTGAAACTTGCGGCTACCCACACAGACAATTCAAATGCCATCTGGTGAAATGGTGTTCTTGTCAGAGGAGAGACACCGAGTACAATTTCAGCGAAATTTTCGCCTGATTCCGGTGCTGTTGCTCATTGGACATTTTGCCAGCAGTTTGTGTGGCCAATGGCGATAATGCTGCATTCGCTTCAATCGCTTCCCTGCGTCATCAAATAGGAGGAACTTCTGTCCGCTAGCTTGTTGTTTGTTCAAATCAACAGGGCGGAACGGGATTTTACAGAGCGAGTCACGGTGCTGTGTTTAATGTCCACCAGATCCTTCCGAGATGACCCTGACCAGCTCTGGAGCTCAGACAGGAGCAGCGGAAGAGCAGAGCAAGAAGCTGGGCAGAGAGAGCACCGAACGGGGCAGAGGCGGCGGCTGGCTGGGACCAGCTCTGGAGCTACAGTAGGAGGATGAATGATGAATGATTTAACAGTCCTTTTAAGGGCTAAATTAAAACAGCTTTTTTTAAAGCCACCCACAAAACCTCTAAAGAGAATTCCTTTCATCACCCCATGTCAACATACATTTTTCTATCTTCCATTTTGATTGAAAAAAGCTTTGTCTCTGCTGCTCTCCTTCCTCATATGTTACAACAACAACTAGTCCCTGATTAGTTGACGCAACGCGAATTGACAGAAAAGTTCAGATTCTTGAAGTCCTGCGAAAGTCATTGCGGATTTCGCTCTGTTCTCCCTAATCACGCCGTTCGCATCGCTAGCAACAAGTCCTTCGCATCATTCCTGAACTAGTAACTCCTCTACTAGGAGGAAACATTGAGCCATTGGAATGGCCCTGGCAGAAAAGTGGTCAAAATATCCAACCATAATTATGCCAGGACCTTGGTGGTGAATGTAAATGGCTTGTACTTGTATAGCGCTTTATCGAGTCCAACGACCCCAACGCACTTTACACTACAGTCTGTCATTCATATATTCACACCGTGATAGTGGTGAGTTACGTTAGTAGCCACAGCTGCCCTGGGGCAGACTGACAGAAGCGAGGCTGCCATACATCAACGCCACTGGGCCCTCTGACCACCATCATCAGGCAATACGGGTGAAGTGTCTTGCCTAAGGACACAACGACTGAGACAGTTGGAGCAGAGATTAAACCGGGCCGCCAGTTACTGGACGAACTCCCTAACTCTTGCGCCACCGTAGCCACCGACTACATAAAGCTGAATTTTTCTTAGGTTGTTAAAAGAAAAACACAAGTAGTGGTATACTTACAGTATATATTTGAGCCTGTATGTATAATTTTGAGTAATTAATAGAGGATATCTACCAAAGGACGCACATTTGTGCAACCAGTTCTTGTTTAAATGCATCATTAAAAGTCCACAGTAGCATGCCAAAGCTGGATGCTCATGAAGCGAGTGTGTGAACTGACCATGCCGAGATGTGGATTAATCAAGACAGACACATTATGACAGAATACAAACACTGGAAAAAAACTTATTTACCAAAACATAAATTTTCCAAAAACAACTGAGACTTCGAGTGTCCATATTAATTAATGAATCCTGCTGTTGATGTGTTTGTGAGAAATCATATGATTAAGTCAAACTCGAACCAAGGATTTCCCTGCAGACTAATTAAATGTTAGTCAGCAGGGAAGTCCCACTCAAGGGACAGTAATGTTGCAAGCCTATTCTTGTTCTTGTTATATGTTTAGTACTCACAACTTCCAATAAGTTAATGTTTGTGAAGTACTGGAAGCATTAAAAGCCACTGTATTTTTGTAAATCATTCAAAATTGGAGTGTTGAGAATTAAAGGCAAGTTGTTTTTGTCGTTATCTTGTTTGTTTTTAAAAATATTTATTATTGCAATAGTATGGTCCTAATCACATATAACATAATATGGAAAAGCAGGCACCTGGAACTCACAGTACAGTGTTGAAGAGGTAAGGTAGTAGTCCGTCCATACAAGGGGAAAAATCTGCACAACCTCTGACTACTCATTAAAAGAAGTTTAAGCCACATTAGTGACATTGTGCAAATTTTACATGGTTTTGAAACTGACTTTATGAGTATTCAATATTCAGTTGCATTAAGTCCAAAATGACCAACTTATTGAGCCATGATGCATTGCATGCTGGGTAGTATCAACAACGTTCATGTTTTGATTTGTTTCCATGCATAATGCCTGTAGTAACCAGTAACATGCCAAAGCCGGAAACGCAAACTGGCAAAAACACAGAGACAAATGGATCGGGTGAAGATTGACTGCTGAGTTCTGCAATGAGAGAAACTGAATTAGCCAGTTAGTCATTATGCCAGCAATGCAAACATACACCGTTATGTCACAGTAGAAGGAAAGGACAGAGGTCAATATTAGCACGTCTGTTTCTCCATTTTCTAGAAAGTAGAGGAACAATAATTACTTGTAAACAATAATGACCATAAGGTATGTTTCACTTTCTTCATTTGTACCACACTCTAACACACGTGATACACAGTAATTGGATTATTTATTGTGATCAGTGAGAGGATATTAGTTTCTCTTTTAAGTTACAACAATAACCCTTTTTAGTATGTTTGATTATGTGGGGTTGTCAGGGATAAGGTTAAGGAAGACCAAAGCCCAGAGCGGAGCATATGTCAGAAGTTTAATAATAAACAAGGGAAACTTGCAAAATGCTCTTTACCAGGAAATCAGGCAGGAACCACCTGAGCATATTGGGCACAGAAGAACCAAGGTGGCAGCAGGTGTGAGTCTGTAAACAAGCAGAGAAGCCAGCAAGAAACAGGGAGAAATTGAGACATTATATACTTGGGGGAGAGTGATGAAATGGGACAAAGGACAGGTAAAAGAAATCAGAGGAAATTAGGAGCACCAGAGCCCAGTAAGGACCAGGGAGCTGAGGGAGAGGGATAATACTGGGCAGGGGCAGACAAGGAGAAACACAAGGAAAAGACCTTGTAAAAAATACAAGGTGAACATGGAAAGACTGGGAACAGAATCCACAAAATTAATTATTAAAATAGGAAAACCCTAAAGAGATCAAGACCCGAGAACATAAACTAGTCAAAAATGCTCACATTGAGAAAAATCAGAACACAAACACCTGGAGATCGGGACAGGGACGTTTTTGACCACAAGCAAAGATCTTTCCAATAGCATTATGTAGAGCCAACACACAGTGGTAGAAAGTTTAACAATTGGTGTCCTTCCTATCAAAATAACCTAGTTTGCTTTATACTCCAGTGAGCCCATGAAAATAATATGTATACGTGCAATTTATAGTCTTATATGCAGTGGAATGTAAAGCAATTAACAAAAACAATGATCTGACAGGCCTCCATAGGACAAGGATCCAGACAAGACTGCACCTCAAATTACCAAGGGTAGAGCTTGCTTCATGCAGCCATGTGACAACAATTAAAGTGTGTGCACTCCTACACTACAAGCTGCAACTGAAGTCTTGCAGTGATTTCAGTCATCAGCAGCTAACTCAAGGTCATACAAGGTCAAGATGAGTGAACTGAAGGGACTGAGGGAGGCAAATTATTCCTGGGACTGAACAATTTTGAACACAGTTTTATGAAACTGTAAGACTACTCTATTAAGAAAATGTTCTATTGGTATCTAATGCTAAATGTTTGTTTTTCTAGCAAGATCCACCTCAAGCAAGAAACTTATTGAGAATAGATTTTGTTTTCTGTGTTGACTAAAACAAATTATTCTTTTTTTGCTTCTGCACGACAATCTTCATATCCTGCTTATTGGTTTGTTGTCAGTCATTATAGAATGCTGTGTTGTGCAATTTTATTATTGGATATTATAATTGATAATGTCTTATTCTAATCAAATGTAAGCAACAATGAAAAAAGTTTAAAATGGTTGTAATTAAGGGCTACTAGCCTTCAATGATTATAACTAGCAATTGGGCTTATTAAATAATTATTAACCTTATTTACTATGAAAGATGGGTGAGTAAAATTAGCCACCAATAATTGTTAATAACCTTAATTTACAATTGCAATTGGAATTATTAATGACTAATCATTAATCACAAGCAAAGGGAAATGTCTCTACGTATATCTGTGTCGTTAACTCAAAAGAGATGATTCGGTTACTCTAGAGACAATTTGATCACTGATCTAATAAAAACCACAGACGACCACACTTAAGATATTTAAAATGTAATAATCCCTCTTACAGCAATTATTCTGTTTAGTAGTACTACTTCAAAACCTTAAAGACTGCCTGCTTGGAGCACCTCAGGGTATCAGGCTCTGTGTCACATATAAAACAGTTCGATATAAAAACTTCTTGCCTCCGAGAAGTGTATAGTGTGACACGTACCTGAATGCACAGACTCCGTGCAGAGTCCACCTTGAGTACGTGCGGACCTATGTGGAGTGAACTACGCCAAAGTGTGGGGGCCTTTACATGAATGCACTTCTAATTTAACATTACAGTCAGGCAGTCTTGTAGACAGCTCAGGGGTCCGATCAGGTAGTGACACAGTGTACCGTAATGCTCTGAATATCCATTGAGCAGAGCGGCTTCGTTGCTTACCAAAGTCATACTTACACATTTTAACAGATTTTACCACATAAAATCAGTCAGTAAGCACAACTTTAATCATTTATAAGGCGCAATGGATTATAAGGCGCACCATACATTTTTGAGAAGATTTAAGGATTTTAAGTGCGCCTTATAGTCCAACAAATACTGTAACTTTAGTGACTGGTCCTTTCGGCTATTACTGCATGGAGCTGAAGTTGACATATTTTTCATTACCGACATGGTTGATACTGACGACTTATCGCTGTAGCTCTCTGACAACGGTTAGCTTCAGTAGCTTATAGATGAGGGACAGACTGTGCTAGGACAATAGGCTAACGACAGTCAGCTTCAAACAAACCATGGAAAAGGAGAGAGAGAGAGAGAGAGAGAGAGAGAGAGAGAGAGAGAGAGAGAGAGAGAGAGAGAGAGAGAGAGAGAGAGAGAGAGAGAGAGAGAGAGAGAGAGAGAGAGAGAGAGAGAGAGAGAGAGAGAGAGAGAGAGAGAGAGAGAGAGATAGATAGATAGATAGATAGATAGATAGATAGATAGATAGATAGATAGATAGATAGATAGATACCTGTAGGGTGGAGTCCGAGGGAGTTGCATACTGGGAGTTAGAGTCCGAGCTGTGTTGCATGCTGGGAGCTGCAGTCCGAGTGGCCTTGATATTACAACAATAACAGTTGTGTCCAGTGTACATCATTATCTTACAAAGCTGCAAACATATTTTGCAACTTTTAATGACTAATTATATAGTTATTCTTCCAATTAACCTAGAAACTTGTTTGGAAAGTTTACACTCTTAGCACTTATGTTATCTTTGTAGAGCATTTTACATATGTAGCTAGAGTTTGGCACATTTAACAAAATGAGTCAGCAAGAGCTAATGTCACTTGCACTCCAGTTGCAACTTTTGCTCCTGCATTTTTCTGCAAATCCCCCTGCATCCCATTATGCTCTAAATGTGGGCCTATGACCATCTGGGTCCTGGATCTTTAAACTGGCTGTAAGTGTCTAGCAAGAAATGAGAATGAGCAAGATTTTCCGTTTCTGCACCAGCTACTGTTGACATGTGCTGACATGCCTTTAAGAAGGGAGCTTTGCTGTTCTGGGGCAGCTGTTAAACAGGAAACAGTCAAAGGCTGAGGTTGTTGCACAGAACTTGACTTGAATTTTATTGCTGGATATTTTCAAGAAGGGCATGAATTGAAAGGAGTGCCTATGCACAGGCAGTTTGCCCCAAAACGGGGTAAACCTCTGTCACACTGAGCATTTACAGCCTGTAAATTTTTATTTATGGCAACTTTGTTTTGGTTGAAAGACAGCTGGTCATGTTTTAACTGTTCAGGTCATGCTGCTAAATTAAATGAAAGAACAACGTTTAGAACCAGTGTTGTGCATAAATGTGTTCAAATAAGCGTTTGTATGAATATTTCTAACTTCTTGGGAGGACATTTGAACTTAATGTTGGTCTTTACATGACAAATCTAAGCACAGTTCTCGCCGCCGTCGTTAACAGCTTTCTATTTGAAAGTTAAGGTTCTGTACTGACAGTAATCTTAACATGAACTTTAGCTTCTTAATGCTTAAATCTTTTGCAACATTTACCCTCAAACATAAGAGCTTGGAGACTGACGTATGTGTGCATCACAACTGATTATAGTGAGTTGTTTTTGCAGCCTGGTCTTGTTGCTACTGTGTGAGAGCCTGATGCAGACAGGGAGTGAATCCAGCTGAGTATTATCAGCCACAGCTGAGATGTCACTTCTGCCATGACTTTGATGTCTGACCACCATAAAACCAAAGTGACAGCACAAATACCTTTGATTTGTGCTCCTGTGTTGAGGTTGTTATAAAACTAAAGCACCAACCTGGTTGGGCTTTGAATAATATAAAGAAAATATTGTTTTGATAATCAACTTTTTATTAAAATTTCTAAGTTATTTTGTTTTCTGATGGTTCAACCAAGCAGAAATGTACATAAATCCAGCGGGGTTTTTTCTTGTTCATATGTGACCAATATGAACAAGAGATAATAGAGCAAATGCAAACAGGTTTGCAAAAGTTAGGTTACCAATGCCACACTATGGCATATGAATTCTGTAATGACGCTGTGGCCTATGTATATTTTTAAACATAATTTCTTATTATGATTGATGAATAGATGAGAATTTGTTCATGTTATGATGTGATTGTTGTTCGAAATGCTCCATTTATGAACTATGATAGTTAATTAGGTCCATTTTAACCTATGAAAAAATAACTCAGGACTGGTTCAAGTTAAGGGTGAATTTGCCAGAACAACTCTTATCAACCATAGCTACAAAGCTGAAAATGATAAAATGCAAATAATCAGATAGTTGGAACAAAATGGTGATTTACAGTTTTATAAACTAAGTTACTCAACAAACACAAACAGTAATGGTGCTGTAGACATCTTCAAACCCATTCACGGCCAACAAAATGTTTAAGGAAGTGAAGAAGATAGCAAACAGTTATTGTTTTAAGGAAGTGAAGAAGATAGCAAACAGTTATTGTTTTATGAATACCTGTCTTGTGAGGTTTTGTATTATAGAACAATAGATGGAGTAAATTTGCACACTGGCATTCTCAAACAGCAAGCACTGCACACATAAAGTATCCAGAATAAAGACGAACGACTTCTCTCCACAATACATGAATTTATTAACAGAATAGTCTAAGTTAAAATATTTCAGTCAAAAAACTCTTTAAAGGAGCAGTAATAAGTAAGAAATTTACTGTAAAATGAATTAAAATCATTCTCATTTGTCACCTGGGATTGAAGTAACATTTCCTATAAACAATCCTGTACTTCAGCGATGTCTTAGTCAAGTTTTTCTTCTTTCAAAATTAGAGGTATGGCCCGGAACTACTTCAACGGAGTGTGTAGCCCATGTTTTCTTCCTGGTTCCTGAGCCAATCAGAGTTCCCAGGGTTACCAAAACAGAGTGTAGCATTTGTTTTTTTTATCTTGGCAAAAGAGCAGCTGCCTGCAAACATGGAAGCCAGTAAGAGAACAGAATACAACATCATATACCCATCATGTGTAAGTAAAAATTCAGTGGGATTTCCCAGCAGCAACGGACCACTGAGGAAACAGCATAGGCTGTTGTGATTCGCAGACTGTTGTATATGTGTAGTTCCGATTTGAAACACTAGGTGTCATTATTACTTACTGCTCGCTTAAAGGAAATGGCTTTAAGTTCAACTCCTCCCAGCCAGTAGGTGGCGCATTGGCCTACTGTTTGCCAGCTGGTTGCCAGGTCTGATAGCATGCAAGGTTAGCATTAGCAAACATTTAACTCACCTGTCCAAAAGGAAACCGGCAACCTCCGCGTGGCCCCTGAACCCCTTTGCTCTCTTAAGTAGGCACCCTACACTCAAAAGCTTGACCGACGTTCAACTTCGTTGAAGCTTTTTGAATTCAACTTCGTTGAACACCCTCCCTCTCCCTCTCTTCCCCCCTCTCTCTCTACCCAGTTTCCTGTCAACTGACTGTCAAATAAAGACCAGTAGGGCCAACAAAAAAAAAGAAGTGATGGACTAATAAAACGGCGGCTTAAAGTGGATATAGACTCTTTTTGGCGGTCCTTACAGCAGAAGCAATGATGTAACAGCTGGAACTAGCGGTTCATCTGACAACAAAGAAAGTAGCTGCAGCGCTACTTAGCAACCCTTTTAATTCCCACATGGACCTTTAAGTTCAAGACCCATCATGCGATGCTTATTGTGTGAAATTTTGTTGATGAGATATTGCTTTAGGACTAAACCAGCATTGTTTTGCTCTGATAAGAACCTACTTTTTTTTTCTTCAAAAGATTTCATGGCTTTCTTTGACTTTTTCCCCACTTTTTTCCTTTATGTGTAAAAGGTCTATTTCCTCTTTCTACTTTATTACTATTAATGGAATAATTACTTTTGTATACAACTGTTAGTCGGGCTGTTAGCAACATCTGATGTGAATTTGTGAAAAAAGCCCTATTATGAATCTATTTTTTTTTTAAATAAAAACACAAAAATATTCAGAACATTTTGCACCCACTGTGTGTGTGTGTGTGTGTGTGTGTGTCACTACTTACCATTCTAGTTTTTAAACAAATGTGTTTAGCATTATTTTTAAAGCGTGACAAGTATTTTTGATAAAATTCAACACCAAATACCCTTATTTGACTGTTAACAGTCAACATCTGTGAGCGGTTTTACAGGTGAGATTAAAGCGCACGCAGGTGTCAAACTGTTCTCTGTGTGTTGGAGCACAGAGATAAAGCCTTAGCCACACATGATTTTGTAAAACAAATATTTAGATAAATGAGTCTCACCACAAATAAAAACGGAAGACATTTAAATGCATACTAAATATTGAAATGGTTACTTTTGTTTTGATTGTTTCAAATGTCTTTCATTGTAACCAAAGTTCTTTTTCATGTTAACTCTTGCAAAAACGGCTACATTTCCGCTCTGTCCAGAGTCTGGATATTACAGAGTGTGATTTAATTCCTTGCTGTGGAAAAATCTGCATTTTCTAGCCTCAAGTAATGTCAACCTTTAAGACATGAAGTGAACTAAATGAACAGCAGCAGCTTTGGGGAACATTGTAGGGGAACACTATGACCAACTCGAGCATTCTTTGTTGGGTATACAGTTATATTTAATTAATTGGAATATTGTTGAAAAGTTCATTTATTTTAGTAACTCAATTTACTAAGGGAAAAACATAATATATTAGCACAGACTGATGATGTTTAAAGCCTTTATTTCAGTTAATTGCAGTTTTTTCCCCCACTTCCATTTAATAAAAACACAGCATTTAAGATTAGAATATTGCATCAGAACAACAAGAAAGCAAAAGTTTTCATGCAGAAATGGGGACTTAATGGATAATATGTTAAATATTGGCATAGAGCTTTTCTCTTTCAAAAGGTACTTTTGATCTGGCAAACAAATATTTTAGAACTGCATATTCTAATTTATTTACTATGATTTTACTGTAATGATGTTTTTGCTTAGCATGGTCCTTTTTGTTTGAAAGCATCTGTTAGATAAAAATTGATGCTTACATTCAAACGTAAGTATCATGGAAGCTGTTTTCTCTTTCCCCAAATTCACTCATTTGGAAGCTTAAAAGCATTTCTCTATCGCTCCACTTAATCAGAGCCGTTCTGTCGAGGTAGATGAACACAGAAGGAAAAAGTTTATTTGGAAGCTTGTGTATTTAATAGATGGAATTTATTACTTTGTTGTCTTGTTTTTACTTTCCTAATCTTTGATACCAATGTCCTTCAAGTAATCTTCACATCAGCTTGAAGTATTTATTTTTGTATTTTTTTGTCGGGCTAGTTAAAGTGAAGCCTGGCACCAGAAGCATCTGCCTTTACTTAAAAGGACCAGAGATTTAGTTGTATCCCTTCCAAACTCCAAGGAGGGCTGCTTTTTTCAAGCAGAGGCTTGTGTAACATTTGAAACAGCGGCTACAAGGTCCTCTGGTCTTTCTCATCAAGCACAGCAGAGGGATTAGATGACACAACTAATTCCACCACAGTCTAAAAATACATTTGTCTATATGGCTCGGTTATGAATATGCATATTTAAACCAACCCATATGCTGCATGTTTGCTTGTATAGGGGGGAAAAATCGTATCACCCCCCAACTAGAGCTACCAGAACTTTGTAACTGATTTCTGATCTCCAGTTTGTGACCTGCTAATCCCAATTTTGGTCAGTTCATAAAATATCAGAAAAGCATTCAAAATATTATTTTTAGCTTTCTTGCTGTGAGAGGTAATTAGTTATTTAAAATAAAACTACAGACAACGTCACTGTGTTTGTGAGAGACAAAAGTAACAGTAAACAGAAGTTTAGTAATATTTTAAAGACAAAATTAATATGTAGCTGGCCTTTTCAAACCGTCTTTAAAATTTAATGTTATCAATTAGCATGATTCGTGGAGCTAACGTTTCAAAACTGCAGTCCCCTAGTGTATCGACTAGAGAATGTTGATTTGTACCTTAAGTAAAGCATGTTTATAATAGGCCTACTAAATATTTATTTAGTACAATATTAATAGTGTAGATTATTTTAGTTTTAATCTTCTGGCACCTTTATGCTTTATGCTTTGCACACACTTCTCTTATTTGAAAAAAGTCTAATTCTGGATCATCTTCCCGCTGTAAGCGCTTCCACACAAAGGAGTGTTCTCGTCAAGGTGATCCGTTTCAGTTTCCATGCTGCATTCACTGATTGGAAAAAAAAATGGATTTTGTCTAACAAGGTCAGGCCCAAACATGCTAAAAAAAATCATCTAATTCCGGCCAACAGATGAGTCATCCTTGCATCTCTAGACTGCAACTGCAATGGTCACTATTCTAAGCTTTTTGAATTTCCAATGGTTACATCCACATTTAAATTTTCATGACTTGCATGTAGAGCAGTTAGCTTAGAATTTTGCCCAATACCACAAACCAGGTTTCAGCATATCTGGGTTTTCTCTGAACAATCTTTCAGTCAACCCTTAAACTGAAGATTAAGCGGTGGAGGCAATATGGAAGTGGTTATTGTCACGATCCCCAGGGATTTGTGCTTGCTTTGGACTGATTCCTGGGATCGTGTCTTCTTCAGTTTTTCATCCTTTAGTGTTTGTTTATTTCTATCTTGTGATTTAGTTATTGTTCCCCATACAAATCATCTGATTGCTTTCACCTGCTCTCCATTCCTTTCACTATTTCTCCTCCCAAGTCAACTCATGCCTTCCATTTTATGGATCCTCCATTATGCAACCCCCTGTACAGTCCTCAGTTCCTTCCTCCTTGTAAGTTCCTTATTTCTTTATAAAAATGTTGTTATCATCATGACGTCCCTGGACTCCTGCCTACGCTTCGGTCCAGCCACAACATCACAAACCATTACATTTATCATTTCAGTACCTCGGCTTGGGGTTGTTTTGCTGTGCATATGGGTTCATGTAAAATAGGTAATAAAGATGAATGAGCATATAAAGATTTCGAACATCGCACAAACCTGGCTGTTTTAAATGGAATTTGTTCCAAATAATAAGCAAAAACAAAACAGAATTTCTGCAAGCAGGAAAGTTGTAAACGTGTAAGATTATTTTCGGTCATACAGACGCAAGATGTGTTCTGGTTGGTTTGTAATTTGAAACAGTTTTAAATAAATATCCAAATGAGCAATTCACTTAAATGTATAGATGCAATATGTGGCTGTTTGGAGAGTATGATGCACTATGCACTCAACCAGGTATAATGAACGATGAGGATATACTTTCCAGAAGTGCTACTGCCAGGTCTGAACGAGGCACGAGGCCTCCAAGGTCAAGGTTCAGGGCATGTTTGTTTTCCCCAAAAGAGAAATACAGCTGGTAGCAATAAATTAACTCTAAAACATAAACAGTATTACACATAACACTACACTTGTATGCACACTTTACAATATGAACATAAACAAGAGGAAGAAACCCTGTTCTTGTGTTTCCAGTGACCAATGGGAATGCTAACTGTAAGTAAAGCTGTTGACAGCTTGGGGTACCGAGCGACATTTTAGGAAAATGAGACCGTTGGTGGGTGGACTACAGCTCATGCTAAATTTACACCTGGCAAAACATACAGAGAAGGTATGGCGATGATTCTTCACCTGTGCTAGCATCTGGGTATTTATTTTTATTGAGAAGAATCTTTTTTTTCTCCTCTGACATAAACTGCTTTGTTGATTGTAGCTGGGGAGAGGTAAGGTTAGATTTTTTTTGTTCCCTGCAGTAACAACATGACTAAGAGCCCCTCACTGGGACCAGGCCAAGCCACAGATGGCTCAGAGGAGAGTGGCAGCCTCAGCTGCTCTCTTTCATGCAGCCCATCCTTTGGGCATCTTCTGGTCCTCTGGGACGCTTTCTGCGGATTTGAGAAGGTGAAACTTCAAGGTGGTTAGTGCGTGTGTTTTTCTTTCCATGTGCACCATAAACACCCCCTGCTTGATTCAAAAACACATAGATCCACTTGTAGAGATACTTTCTTTAATCTCCTGTTTGACCTGTTTCTGATCTCTGGCTTGCAGAGGTGAATAAAGTACGCTGGGGCTAAAGCAAAAACATCAGCACTCAAAGAAAATAAGATCCTTTTTTGATCTGATGACATTTCCTCGCTGTTCATACGATCACCAGAAACAAAGACAACTTTCAGTCAGGTTTGACGTTTTATGGAAATTGATACATGTAGCATTATGTGACCTTAAACCTCCCAGATTACTTCAAGCTATCTCTGGTTGTTTGCAAGGCCATACCACCTGCTGTCCCCTCCTGCAGAGTTAAGTTACAAACGAATCTGCAATAAGTTGAATCCCATTAGAGAGAAAACAGGCACCAACCACCAGCCAGCCCACTATTTTCAAAACTGTTTGGCAGTTCATGCCTCTCATGTGTCTGGCTTTCGTTTTTAGTACAAAACTTTCCAAATCCCCCAGGTACTGATTCATCAAAACCATATTATTGGAAATCTGACCAATCAGCTGCCTTATGACGCAGGAGACTTTTAGATGTAACCTCAGCTAAATCTGCTGGCACACTGCATGAATGAGAAACAGAGAGCAGCAGTTTCCCTCCCCTTTCAGACGATTGCGCTTCATAACATGAGTGTTACATAGTTCTAGGGTTACTTGTGTTAAACTTAACCAAAGGTTTACTTTTTTTTTTCTATTTTATTGAAATATCAACGCTGAATGAAAAAATGGGGTAATTGCAGTCTACTGAGAACAAGATAAAGAAAGGTGATAATCTACTTAAAGGATCTGATATGTGGCCAGAAGACTATAAACTCTATAAGCCAAAGAGCCCATATCCTCAGATTATTGGGTTATCTTTATCCCTGCTGGTCAGTCCGTCTTGTCACCGATTTTGAATTGAGAAAGCATCCTAGATAGGAAGCGAAACGTCTTCAGCTTCAGAATAGAAGTCTAGTTGTTTTATTTTTTAACCTTTTTTGGATTGATCATGACCTGGATGTCTGAGAATCTTCATCAACGTTATTGAGATAATGTTGGCATCAATAAATAACTATGTTTTTTTTTTGGTTTTTTTTTTTTTAAATATTGCTTTTAGATATGTGTCACTGTTGTTCTTATTTGTCTATTTAAGGAACCTGGAATTAATGGAAATTATGAATATATAATTACACTCAGCCACTTTGTTAGGTACTCCTGTTCAATTGCTAGTTATCACATATGGCAAATTTGGCAATTGCATGGGAGCCATTTGATGCATTTAAGTTTTTCAAAGTGGTAAGAATGACCCTCTGAAGTTTAAACTGAGCAAGAAATAGTTCAGTGGGTAAAAACGCCTCAATGTCAGAGGTTGGAGGAGAATGGTTGGAGATAATAGAAAGGCGACAAGAACGCAAACAACCACTTGTAACAATGAAGGTATGCAGTATACCATATCTGAATGCACACAACTTGAAGCAGATTGTCTGCAGCAGCAAAAACTACACCCAAAGTCATTTCTGTTAGCCAGGATTGGGAACCCAAGGTGACAATTTATACAATTGCGCCTGATTTGTTAAGTCTTGATTTCTGTTGGGACCTTACGAGGGTAGTGTCAGAATCAGAAACAAATGACATGAAAGAATAGATCCATCCTGCCTTGTATCAAATGTTTAGACAGATGGTGGTAGTGTTATGATGTGGGGGATAATTTCTTTGGACACTTTGAGACCCTTAATACCTATATGGGGTTATATTAAAATAGACTAAAATTGTTTCAAAACATTAAAGAATTAAGGCAGTTGTAAAAGGACCAGGGCGTTCAACTCTGGAAATAGCAAGGTGAAGCTAATAAAGTTGCCAATGAGTGTAATTCATAAGTATGCTAGTTTTTATTTATCTGAGCAGCATAACATAGATGTAGAGCTAAACAGCATATGACCTAAAACATATGCTATTTAGCTCTTTTTGAAACCCAACCAACATAAATTCTATATGCATTACACACATCTCCATACATAAAAATGCCTTGGAGTTCATGGGAACCCAATTTGTCATTATAGGATTGCGACAAAGGTTTTTCCATAGATTTATTTCCAACGCCCAACTAGAGCCAGTGCTAGCTTAGCACAAGTTCTGTTACACTTTCAGAGCCCAAACTATGGGTCCAACACTCTGAAGCTAGACTTTTTTTAAACTATAGCTCATGTCTGTCTTCTTGCAGTTAACAACAGTTCCAATCAAAAGTTAAATATGCTTGCATGAACCTGGAGAAAGGGTAATGACAGAACAAAATAAGGCACATTCTTTTTAACGGACAGACACTACACTAGATGCAATAAAGTGTCAAAGACAAACTCCTGTCTTTCTGTAATGATTAGTACAGAGAACTCCATAACTCAGCCAACACGGAGTTGCGCTTTAAAAGATTTATTAAAGATGTGAGTATGACAGGTAGTGCATGAGATGAGGGCAGACAGACTGATAGGGAGCAGAACCGGGTGCTGGAAAGCTGCAGAGATGGATGCTGGTGGAGATAATTGATCAGGCTAGTGAAAACGGTCCAAAGGACTAGGCATAACTCCATGAACCAGAGGTAGTCCAGGTCATGACCAGAGCAGGCAGCCGATGAGTCCCCAGAGAGGGGAGAGTGAACACCAGATCCCCACAGGAACTCAGGATAGCAGGAACACAGTCACTGGCGTGAGAAACCACTGAGGCCAGGGCGGGCACAGGAACAAAGGACTGGCAGGCTGAGCACAAACACTGTGGAACATGCATGCAGGGAGCGAGACGATCTGGCGCTGGCATGACTGTGAGAAGCAGGTATATTTAGGCAGGGTCCCAGGTGAATTGACTTGATGATAATGAACTGCAGCAGGTGTAGCAGATTGAGATGAGTAGAGCAGAGTGTGAGGATGAAACAGCCAGCCAGCCCAAAAAACAAACAAACACAGATAGCATGAAAGTTTCTGCCTTTAATCCTGGTTTTAGGAACTTTAAAAGCGTCAGACACTTATACGGGCTCTGGTTAGGAAAACTGGGTTTCAAATAGCTGGCAAAATGTCAGCAGGATCCAAGAACAATACCAAGTTAATTGGATTTGTATAACAGGTATAATCTGATCAGAAAAACTGTATAATGGTAATGGTATCTTATTTTTAACAAAGATATTACTTTTCTATGGGTTATTCTATTTAACCCCTCCTTTAGTTGCCTTAACATGAGATACAAGTGAGGAATCTTGGGGGAAAAGCTTAATCCAGTATTACTGGGTCAAGCCTATAACCCAACAGTTTGGCTTGAATCGACCATTAGCTGGATCCATCAATATTTGAACCTGACCTGGGTTAATAAAATAACCCAAACTCTGATATTTTTAACCCAGGAGTTTTTAAGAGCCTACATTTTTGCTCAGGGCAGAACTGAGCAACATGACTGCTGCAGGTTGAGATTTACAAAAAAACGAAGACAGAAAATATTTTTGGTTACAAATTTCTGAAAAAAGTTGGTGTAAAAAGCAAACTCTAATGAGGCATTGTTTGTGCATAACAATTTTCTAAAATTGTATCGCTTCAACCTCAGAAATAAAGTCATAGCCCTGCATCGTATCGCTGTTCTTGTTTTTATGGACATTCATTTTTTTAACATGAAGGCTCTAGTAATAATAAATATTTTTTTTTGGGCTCTACAAATGTTTGAGTAAATACAGTACGCAGTTCACAATTTGTTACACAGGCAAATGTTTGTTGCAAGTCACTAAACTGTGAATGGCTAGTTTGGGTTTTAGACTTACTTCATCTTTCAGGTCAAAACGACCCTTGCATACTCACCCAAGGTGCCAACAACAAAATGAAACCACAGCCTTCTCATATAAAACCGTCAGAGCATAGGGAGAAGAACAAATGTGAGTAAACAAAAGGCTTGTTGCAAGACATTTCCCAGAGTTTAATCACGTTCATATTTGTCACATGACTCATTGAGGCCTGTTCTGCCCTGCGTACTACATCTTATTGTATAAATGTGTTTGTTAATGCTCAGTATACGACCTAACCAAGTAGTCTAATTTCTGTGAATCCCATGACTTCACCCTGTCATTTCCATTAGCAAAAAGATATCGATTTGCTATAACTGATGGTGCTTCGCAGCGAAACCCCGTGAGCTAAAGACTCTTTGATGTCGCTCTAGGTTGTGTGCAGTTTTACTCTGAGGAAATAAAAATAAACTTTGCAGGAGAAATTTCCATGAAAGAAGCTGGACTGGTTGGTGAGCATGTGCTTTCAATGCAAAAGACATCTTTAAAGCACACAGGCTTCATTGTTCGGAAACATAATGTGTGTGTTGGGTTGTTTATTTGAGATCTAGAGGTTTGATGTGCTGTGACACAGTAAAACAAACCAGAAGCCTAATTCCCAACATAAGTTCTTCACATTAAATTTCCTCTAACTCACAGGTTCTACCTTTTGAAATAGTTTATCATTGATTTAACTAATCAATACTTTGTACGCGTGTGACATAATTTTACACTAATTATACTATAAGAAAATGGGTACGTTGTTATATTTATTGTTTCTAAATTAAAACATTGTACAGGATTATATTAAAATATCCTCAACAAGTCCAAATATTCTAGTAATTCAATTCAACAAGAGATGAAGATAAGTGGATAGATTACACACAGTGAGATATAGCACAAGCATTTATCAGGTAATATGGATTATTCAGCTCTGCTGAAAAATAGAAAATTGAAGACAAGTAAAAAAGAAGATTTTTAATCCATAAATGTTATGTTATGGTCTACACAATAGTGGGAAAAACTGTGAAGTTGTTAGTTGTCTAGCAGACAACTAACAACAAGGAAGGTAAGTGACAAAATGCCATTGCTGAAGAAGCTGGTTTACAGAGTGCTGTGTCTAAGCATATCAATGGAAAGTTGAGTGGGAGGAAAGAAGGGGTAGAAAAAGGAGAACAAGGAGAACTGCAGCCTTGAGAGCATTAGGAAGCAAAGCCTTTTCAGGACTTTGGGGAAGATTCATGACACATGGACTGCAGCTGAAGTCAGTACTTAAAAGCCACCACACAGTGTCTTTCCTGGGCTGAAGAGGAATAGGACTGGACTGCTGCTCAGTGGTGCAAAAACCTCTCGCCAGATGAAGACAATTCTTGGATTTAATTTGGAAAATTAAGGATGCAGAATCTGGAGGAGGCACAGAATCCAAATGGGTTGAAGTCCACCGTGAAGGTTCCACAGTCAGTGATGATTTGCCGTGTCGTCAACTGGTGTCGAGGTTGAGCCTGGCCTTCTACATAGACATTTTACAGCATAGATGCTTCACTTTACTGTATGGAGATGCTCATTGTATTTTCCAGCAGGAGCTGGCACCTGTCCACACTGTGAAAGATACTAGTATTTGGTTTATTGTGCTTGATTGGGCAGCAAACTGGCCTTACCTAAACTGTACTGAAAAACAATGGGGTGCTATAAACAGGAGGATGAGAGACACACAACCAGAGAATACAGACGAGCTGAAGGTCACCTGGACTTCCTTAACAAGTCTCCAAAGCCACAGGCTCATGCCCTCCTGGCTACATAAACAACATCACTGACCTGGCTTGAGGACTTTTCAGCTCCCTTTTTGCCCCTACTAAGCAGATCTTGCCCTTTCTCATAATCGGAGCCCATGATAAATCTTCTGAACCTGTAGAACCTTCTTTGGTTCTCACATTTCTTGCCTTCTTTCTGACACAAAACCTGAAGTGTACGGTCGGGACTCAGCTCCCACAGAAACATCAAGAAGGTGATAATAGTTTCTGGACAGGGGTCATGGAGCCCCTCTAGGGGCGCAGGCAGCTGTCAGGCCTACATGTTCATCTTCTCAGGCTCAGTTGGCTCTGCTATGTTGACAACAAAGAGAACAAGAGGGGTGTCTGCCTAACGCAAGAGAGGTGTCAGATAACCTGACATTTATGGTTACATTAAAGGACAGTGCAGAGATTGGTGGCATAGTGAGTGTCTTTTCACTTTATGGCCAAATGGGAGCATTTATATAGCAGGGTAGTTGGTTGTGAAAGGATGTACCAGAATGAACAGTATATTAAATCTTAAAATATAATGATCGTAAACACTTCTTGCATCTGACAGTGATAGTGGAGCCGATTGATTTACAACTGCTGAAACACAATCCTGTCTTCCATGGACCGATTTCAATGAGTGGCATATTATGACAACCAACGGCTTGCCAAACATAGATCTTTTTTTTTCCCCCCTTAAAGAAATCAATGCAATGCAATGACAATAAAACACTGAATGGTTCAGCTCCCATTAAAATTATTAGAATTTTAATGTGACATGAGTATTCACAAAAGGTTTCAATTAGGGAATTCCTGATTTAGACACAGAGACCCAGATGGATGTTAAAAATCAGTCCCATGTATATGCTTGACCACACTACATTAAATCAGCGTGACATGGTCTACATTAGTTTTACGATTGTGTCCCACTTAACTCACTAGTGATGTTGTAGATACTGATTTATTAAGGTATTTTTTCACTTTGCCTTCAGATAGTTTGTCCCAGCGGGAGTTTTTGCAGTACAGCTTTTATCTGATTCAGCACATACGGTGCACTCTTCAGTTAGGGCAGCCATTATCTCAGTGGCAATGAAGATTTGTCAACAAAATTTTACTATGAATGTGGATCCATGTAAATGTACAGTGCACTGGAGCAAAATTGTGGCGATAGCTTCATTGTTGTCGCGTGCCTGCCAGCAGAATGCCGTCTGTACAAAGCAGAGCTCTCCTTTATTAGTAGCACTGCTGCAATGCATGAGCATCTAAAACACAATCACTGAAGCTATGTGGCCACTCTGGAGGGGTACACTTCATAAACACATAGAGATGACACCGTCTAATTTTACATGCTGCAAATCTTGCCACTAAGGCACACTGGACTAGCCGTGCTTAAGGGGACTGAGGCATAACTCATCAATGAACTTTAGCTGTGGGTAGTTTCATTTTTAGAATCTGTTCTATTAGCAGAAAATGAAAAAAAAAACAATAGAGACTAAGTGGTTTTTGTTAATCCATTGGCAGCAGCAGTAAAATTAGTGCATAAGACAACACTAAAGTGGCTATCAAGTGACGAGTCAAGTGGTGAATCTATTCATTTAAGAGTAATTTAGTTTTGGTTTGACTTTTCTTTTGTCTTCAAGATTTTGAATGAAATCATTTTATTAATTTTCTGTGTGAATCGATACAATAATGTAAAGACGTGGACATCTATGCAAACATAAAGCTGAAGGTGTTGCCAATTGAAAGCAGAGAAATCATGTGAAATATTGATAGATTAATTGAGGACCATAATACATAGTAAAGCAGCGCTGTCTACAAGGAAGCTTTTTTTTTATCCTGTCACAGTGTATTGTGTGGCCCAGCTTGCTTTACTGTGTGGCTTATGCTAGCATGCTTATTCTTTGTTTTGATGTCATTTGTTTATAAGTTGGTATTTTTTAACGCAGCAGTTGTTAACTGAGTAAGCACAAAACTTTGTTCTTATTCCTAAATTTTACAGCTTTGAGCACTGTTTTAAAAAAACAAACATCTTGCTCATAAAGAAAAAACACACATTTGGCTTTTAATACAGCTTTGTAAGCCATGAACATGAAATAGGGCAGGATTTTTGCAACCTGCAGCCACTTGGCTTTCTGCAGGTACGACTGAAAAACACAAGACTTCTGTATCTGAAACTAGATTTAATCAATGACTCTGGTTCTCATATTTTAAAAATGATGATCGGATACTTGAAATCTCACCAGGACTTTTTTTTAATGCAACTAAATTTAGTGACTTTTGGTAACTGTTGATAATACTACTGTTAACATTTTTTTTTTCTTACCAGAAAGTCACAAATCTCCATTACGTTGAATACCACGTTGCCCCAACAGCATCTTAGTATGCAGAAAGAAGCACTCCACACATCAGCAATTCGCACATTGCATGATTGAGCCAGTGTCAGAAACAGAAGAAGAGTCTGGAAGCAGTAACAAAAAATTATTAACAAAGGTTGTTTCTATCTTTCATATAGTCTTTATTAGCATTGTTTGTGGGTAAGTAGAATATAATGGTTCATTAGTGATTAGATTTTAAAACATTTCTCTAAAATACTCACTTTGCTGAGGCGGTCTGGGGGTTATTTTGCTGACTTTGGACTTTTTTTTTTGAAGACATCTTGAACGGGGCAATTTAGAAAGAAGCATTTGCGAGCATTCATTAATAATACACACGGAGAATAGTGGAGACAATTTTTTTTCCTTGTAAATGATTATTTTCCAGGCATATGTATATGGTTTTTACAACGTGCATATAAATATGATTATAAAAACAAATGATTTCGTCCCCCACTGTCTCAAGACTGCTGAGTAGATCCAATAAGTGATTCACGTTTAAACTCCAGAACTACTTTCCACAAAAAAACACCCCCCCCCTCTCTTTTTATTTTAAAAACTGTCTTTGCAATTTCTGTGGATCCTTTAAAAGGAAAGAAATATCACTGGAAATACGTGTTTTGATGTATGAGAAAGTAGATGAGTTACAGGCTTTGCAGTCCATCGAGCTTGAGGTACCACTGCGTTTGGAACTAATTCAGGATTTGACACGGATTCATCCTGTTGAGCTATTCTGAACCAAGCCTCATCTTTTCTATAACTGTGACATTATTTGTGGCACACAAAAGAAAACATATGGCAATCCAATTTATGTGCTATTCTGATTTTTCCCACAAAAAATGTTTAGTTTAAAAAGAAAAGCTTCATTTTGTTTACATTGTCTCAAGGTACTGCTTAACCACAGCAGATTCACAAGAGGTTTTTCTTTGTATAAGATGTAATCACAACAGTATGAGTCTCATCATGAGGCACTGTTATGCAGAAAGCCTGGCAAAGAACAGTCTATCATAGTGTTTTTTCTTCATCAGAAGAGTTACGTACATTTAAAAGTTTCCGATTTTTAAATAAAAGAGTAAGATCTACCCCCAGTATATAGCTAAAATAACTTCCGTGCTGCCAACTGTAACAAGGTATCAGTAACACATTACGCCTGGATCTTCCACAGTCCTTCACCTCTGGAGGATTTCAAGTGCAGCTATTAGAACTAGTGCTGAAGGTCTGCGTGTTCAAGCATGGTAGCAATGAGACAGATAGCTCAACAGGTGGGGAGGTTATAAAAGTGGAGGCAGTCTGAACTCTTTTATCCAGGCACAGAGGGAGAAAGTGGTGTCAGAGGGATTGCCCAAAATAGCGCAGCTGGTGTCTTGACAACAGCGATATGATGCAGGGCTACGTGAGAGATGGATGGGAAGAAGGCAAAAGGCATGTTCCAAAGCAAAGCCATCCCATGTCAGGCTTTCAGCATGGGCATTAACAAGGTTACATGAAGAGAGTGGATAACTGGTGAAAATCTATGCTCCATTCCAATGCGAAGAAATGTAAATGCAAAGAGAATACACTGTGCCTTGCAAAAGTATAAATATGCATTGAACCTTTCCACATTTAGGCATACTGCAACCACCAATTTTAAAGTGTTATTTCCTTGGGATTTTAGACCAACACAAAGTCATGCATAATTGCCAAATAGAAGCAAAAGGGAGATACGTTTAAAAATAATTCCACATAAAATCTGAATAGTGTGACGTTTATCATATATTTGTTTGCCTTGGTATAATTTAACCTCAGTAAAAATACAATACCTTTAACGAGCAAACGGCGTCATGAAGACCAAAGAAAATGGCACACAGGTCAGACATGAAGCTGAGGAGAAGTCTAAAGCAGGATTAGATTATCAGACAATATACCAAGCTTTGGACATCTTGAAGGACAATCCTAAACCATAATCCTAAAAAAGGGACAGCTGCATGCCGCACTTTTCAGATTCTGAAAGCCATAAATATGTTTTACCCATTTCACAATTGTGCACCATTTTCAACGTTTTATAATTTAAGAACACCATAAAATAATTTGAAGTTTGTGGTTGTAATGGGACTAAAGCTAAAAAATAAAGCTTGGCTACATCTGAGACAGGCTGCCAGTCACAAGAAATGATGGATGATGAGATGGTTACAGGTAGTGTAAAAAATAAAAACAGGTTTTTACACTGTTAGAGGACAAAATTAACAGGTAAACTGTTTAACAGCTGCATTGGGAACTGACGCTGAAACCTTCCCTTTTCAATATTTTGTCAAATCAAATGGCATTATGTGACGTCTTCTGCTTAAACAACTAGTGAGCTCTGCTCCAAATAAGAACATCAGCAAAACAAAGTAAAATTTTGGCATTTCTGTTGTTCTCACTTTTGCCTCAACGTCCCCAAAAACTTAAATACATGGGGCCTGATCTTCAAAGATTCCAAATAAGGACTGCTAAATTGCGTGGACAGAAAAAACAACAACGGTGCGAGCAATAAGTGGGCGTGTTGCAGCTGATCTTCAAAGACTACGTCTCCAGTGGATAAGACGAGCAAAACGGATTTGGTCCGCCCCGTTTAGAAGAGTAAATTGTGTGTACTACTGGCAGCTTTGAGGCTGCTGCAAAAGAAACAGAAAGCTTGAATCCTTCACATAATCACTCCGTTTTTTATTCAATGGAGAATTTCTGCTATGTCTAAAAAATAAGGGAAAAAAAGGATGCTTTGTTTGCAGACGTTCTGCTAAACAGAGGATTTTTTTTTACTTTATGTCTGAGTTTAATAAGAAAATATTAAAGCAGACAAATCACATACATCCGTTAATCATTATTCTATTGGCTTGTGTATCGGTGACGGTGGTCATGTCAAACAGCTGAGCGCTGGATAAGCCGGTATGGATAATGGGTGGATTTGTTACGAGGGAGAGAGTTCAGACGATCAGGCCCATTGTCTTTTACTTCAGCTTGTTTTACATCATATGAATAAACAAAGCAGGTTTCCATGTGTAGTAGTACTAGGTAAATTAGGGATTTTATTGACGTATTTCTATTCAACTGGGTAAGTACAAGACTGGTAAATCATTCCAAATTAATTAATGTCCTAAATAAACAAAAAAGTCTAACTGATGTGAAACTTTGCCTATTTTTTCATCTTTCAGTCCATTGCTGGACTCCTGTTATTTTTCTGCATTAGTTTCCTGGAAGAAATATTTTGATCTGATAAAGTGAGCAGGAAAAGGGTGATGGCTGGGAGCATAGAGTGTAACTCTTTTAATATGCATGGTTGTCAATATACATAACTGTAGCTTGTAAGTCAAATCATTTATCTGGTTAAAAAGGGGAAATTGTTTTGAGATGCTGGTGGGAAAAAAGTTGAATTTAAGGCAGTTTGTGCTACTACCAGGGACAACTGAGTACACTGTGCATTCACTTATTTTTAGAAGAGGCATATAAGTTCTTATTTATTTTTACAGACCATAAAACATTTATTTATTTCTAGTATTTTTTTTAGTGAATACTAGAAATAAAGCATCAGACCTATGCTTAAATGTTTTCTGCCAAAAGGATTGTACTTTGAATTCAGTGTTCAGCCAGATTTCTTCCTAGAATACATCAAACTGAGTGTTTATTCTGGCAGTTCATTCAAAATGGTATGTGTGATTGAGAATTCTAGATAATGATGAGTCTATAAAAGATCTTTCTTTTATAGACTCATCATTGTGCAGCAATACTTAAGTTAAACTAAAAGGTTGTTGAAAATCCAGATGCTTTTGAAAAATGAACTAAACCCTTTAACCTGACAGCAGTAGTTTCTGTGATTTAAATCCCGTGTTGCAATTTTATATTTGTTATTATTTTTACAATGCTATTTCGGATCACATTCTCCTATCAACACTTATTCTCAGTAAGAGAGGATTTAACCAGACGTGTGCGTACACTTCAAACCAACAACTGGGGATAGAGGGAAGGAAATTGCAATTGGAATTGCATTAAATTGATATTCAAAGTTAAAAAATAAGAAACAAGAGCAAGGGAGGAACAGTTATAGAGAACTTCATAAAGTCAAACATTCCGTTCATAATCAGGTCAAATGCTTAAATTCATAACCCTTACAAGTCAATACCCGCACATAAATCTGTCTTTCAGGTCCTTTTCTGTCAGGCATTCACAGTCATTTCCCCCTGATGGCTTCTGTCTTTGAGTGTGGCAGGATTGTTGAACTGAACAAGCAACTCCTCTTACGTGGCGTCTTTGCTGCCAAGGTTGTGGGCGATCCTAAATTTCTTAAACAACGTCAAGTAGTAGACCCCAAAGTCATTTTTACCTGTGGCAAGCTAAGGATCCAACAGGGCTTCCACAAAGCCACGGGCAGATCCTCGACCCAAATGGAGGTCCGTTTCAGCTCTGACTGCAGCCTGATGACCAAAGACATTTGCAAGAGAATGGCTGAAAAACAGCAAACAAATCTTCAAAGGCAACATCTCTTCCTACGCCACAAATTTGCCTCTTCTGACTTTGGGAGCACCAAACATGTAACACGAGAGTTTTACTCTGGGGTGATGAAAAAATAATTAAATCAGATCAGCACAATGCAGGTGGTTTCCAACTATGTTTTCTGTTATTGACAGAGGAGGAGGCTCTATCATGATCTGGGAGCGTTTCCCTTAAATTGAACAATGAAGCTTGCAGTTGTGTTTGTTCAGGGGTTCCAAACCACGGCTGGACACGCGGAGATGTTGCAGCTGGGGTTCCTCTTGACTGAGGTTCCTCATCTGTGTGGTGATGACTGGGTCTTTGAACAGAACAATGTTGCGGTTCGCAATACTCATAGAAGTGAATTGTTCAGAGTGTTGCCCTGAGGCTCTGTAGCCTTTGTAGAGGGAAGTTGGACAACTGATTGAGGGCTTTTTCCACATATTTTCATCTGCATAAACAGCTCTCATGTTCACAAGTTCCCCAAGTAGCCAATACCTTTAACTCATAGACTATGTAATACAAGTGTTTTCATTCTATAGGGAAGGAAAAACTAGTGTTTCATATTTTAAAAAGTGGCCAAAAGAAATGAAAAAACAAAACAAAACGCAAATGTCATGTATTGTATGGGTTTTTACACATATACCAGGAGTGACAACAATGTGCAGGGTGCTGTATTTTTCTTGTATTGGTATTTTTTTTCTTCAGTAATCTGACAGCAAGCAATAATCAGCCTTTCTGTTGAGATTATTTTGGCCAGTAGTCACTTAAAACAACCACAAATATATGTTTGATCATTTTCTGTCTCAGCTAAATGTCAAATGCAGATTTCATAACCCACAACAGGAACTATACTGTTTAGTGATGTTGTTCCCACGTGTAAAAATCTTATCTGAATATCTGAATTGAGAAAGACTGGTCAATTTGATGACTATTAACTTGTTTTTACTAACCATGACAGTTATAGGAAAATGACCTATACACCTGTAAATATATAGGTTCAGTTGTCCCAATATTTACCTTTAGTTGGGGCAGTTCTGGGAAACCTTTACCTTTGACGCATTGTAATACAGCCCAACAGACCATCCTCTGTCTGAAAAAGCAGTGCTTCAATTTATTCCTTTATGTCATTTTCCAAAGTTTAAATTTGAATCATTAAAATTAGCAGGACATGTGTCACCTCAAATGTTAACCACAGTGCAATGCTTATGGTGGAAACCGATTTCCATTGCAAATGTAGACTATATGTAGACTAGACTATACAGGAGGCTGATATTACAGAGGAATCTTTATATCTCTTTTGTGTAAAACATGGACCAGTTTGGCCATTAAAAGAAGTATGCTGTATTTTGTCAACTGGTTGTCACTTCTAGGGAAGAAAAAAATTAACATTCACTCTAAAGCTTTGTAAAAAGGGTAAAAACAAGTAGTCACAGTGCTAAGGACTGAATACTTTTGCTACAAATACAGAGAAACATGTGTGAACTCCATGGAAGTTAACAGCCAGACCCCTGAGGCAGCAATCGTGGTTTGTGAGCATAAGTTTTCTCTTTTATGGCAGTTATTACCTCTACAAAGCGTGAATTTCAGTGGCATGAAAGACAGCGCTAACAGAATGGTATTTTGTGAGCCAGATGAGTAAAACTTGGACTGGATAGGTAGGGAAGCATTGAACAACAACTGCATGTCTCACTAATAATTAAAAATTTGTTTGGAGGAAGATGTGCAACGCATACCTGCGCTCTAGATAAACATGTCGGCTAAAATGGAGAAGACAGAATCTATCTGAATGCTGAATTTTTATTTAGAAGTTTTCTTTGAAGTTCTAAGTCATCACTGAGGAAAATTACAACCATACTAGACTATAATAACTTATTTAAGAAAATGTTGGCCTACTAACAAATACTACTATATGCACTTCATACTTGGTTAGGGCTCTTTTTGCCTGAATTACTGCATCACTACCTGGAGGTAATCCTATGATGCTGTTGAAATGTTGAGGAAGCCCAAATTGCGATTGATAGCCTTCTGCTTGTCTGCCTTTTTGGGTCTGCTGTGTCTCATCTTCCTCTTTTTAACACACCACATATTCTCTCTGGGTCGGATGGGTTTACTGTACCCTCAAGCACAGTGATACCATGGTCATAAACCAGGTATTGGTACTTTTGGCACTGTGGGCAGATTCTAAGTCCTGCTGTAAAATGCAAACACCAGCTCCATAAAACTTGTCAGCAGAAGGAAACATGAAGTGCTGCCAAATTTCACAATAAATCCAAATTTCTTACCTCTCCACCTTGAGCTTTATGCGTCTATTTTCTATCACCTGAAAACTGTGACGCGTTGTATGGTTTCATTGAAGCACTGATTCTTTTTCTTTTTTATTCCCCTTCCACTTAACTTTCCATCAAGCTTTTAACTGTCACCCCCAAAATGCCAAATCAGAAATGAATTCTGTGAGGACACTGGTGTCCTCCTTACAGCTAAGGGGTTTTAATGTGTGGGGATACGTCATATTGTATGGCCTGCTTCCTTAGCAATGAGTACGGCTTACCCTCTGACTGACGAACGCTGCCAAGTCAGCAGTCTTACCCATCAATGTGTTAGTCATAGCCTCAGCTCTCTGTATCCAGAATTGTTGTTTATATTCTAAGCTTTAGAGAACCTGAATTTTGGGGTTTCGTTGACAATGAGCCAGATTCATCAGCACAGAAACAAAGGCCTGAAATATATCTATCTATTTATATATATATAGCACTTATATATATATATATATATATATATATATATATATATATATATATATATATATATATATATATATATATATATATATATATATATAGTGCGTAACGAACCTATTTGCTGTGTCTCTCTGTTTATATCGGGTTAACGAACTCTTCGGTCGTATTCTAATTTATTGAGGCCTTATTTAGACCGACTGATGTGTGCTCTGCGGCTCGTGACCTGCGCTCGTGCCCGGCCGCTGTCTGCGCCGCGCGCCGGTAAAAAAAGAAAAAAGGCGGTCAGGCTGCGAGTCACACAGACGGAGGGAGAGAGCAGGCGAGGCGGAAGGAAACGCGAAGCTACGAGCAGCAAGGAGCTGTCACCGTCACCCCCCCCCCCCCCCCCTTCTTCTTCAATGAGCACGGCAGACCTCAGGCGAGCCAGACTCGCGCTGGGAACTCGGGCGCAGCAGAACAGACGCGAACGTCGGCAGAAAGAAAGCGGCTCTGACGTATTTCTGCCAGATTACGCCAGGTGGACTGAATGTGACGCTGCGGCACTGACCGACTAGAAGGCCGACCGGTAGGTGTCTTGTTCCTTATTTTGTCGCGTTTAACGAAGGTAAAAAAAAAAATCATCATTACAAATAAAATGTGCTTTCAAAGTCGCGTTGGATTCCCATGATTCGTGCGAGGCAGTCGCTTTCTGAAACTTGCTTGTGTGTTTATTTTAGGAGGTTACATTTTTTGGATTCAAAATGAAACAATGCATTAAATCTGTAACATGTAAGTGTGATCATTTTATTTACGCGTTGTGTCGGTGTATCGTCTACCTAATTGCACCAGTGGACACCAAATCAGAAGAGGAATGGTTCAGGCGATATGGCTCAGGCGCTTTTTTTTACCAGCTATAGATTTTTTGGCAGGCTTTTTGATTTCATTCAACAGTTTCCACAGCGCAGCCCCGATCGCTGGATGATGCAGAGGAGAGTTTAGGGGGGCAAATGAGCTGTTTATTTGAAATAGTTATATGGCTGCTGTTCTTGGTGGTTAGCCCTGTTGAAGAATGTTGGGATTACAGGCTTCACTAAGTTTTTCCTCCACCTACAGTGAAAACAGTCAAAATCCATAACCAAGTCTGCCAAAAGTTGAATAAAATACTCATCTGCTCGGCTTTGCCCATATCCAGGCAGAATTTGTTCAAGAGGAAAACATTTCAAAAGCTCTGTGCGTCCTTGTGCAGCAGGATATGATCTTTTAGGTCGATCCTCTTTGGCAAACATCAGCTGCACAAAAACCACACGGTCACTACAAAAGGGTGTGCCTGGCTCCCACTGAATGTGCCACTACAACTCATTTAAGTTTTTTTTTCTTCTTCCCCCACCACGTATGCACTTTTGGAAGCACATGTGAGATGGTTCGGTTTAAGATGGAAACTAGCTGGTAGGAGTATTGTCTCCATAACAGTGTTCACCACTGTTGTGTTAAAGCTGTCCCGATCCATCCTCCGGAGGTCAGACACAGGCCAATCTTTTCTTGATTAACTGGTTTCGATTCTGAAATGTACGTTTTTTTTCCGTAATTAAATGTAAAATTATTCAAATTATTTGTTACATTAAAATCCATAAATAGAAAAGTCTGCTGTTGTCACATCTCTTGTTGTTTTAGAAACAATATTAATGAACGCTTTAGCCCCTCTTGTATATCTTATTGTTTGGAGAAAAATGGAATCAGTCGCAACCGGTTGGCAGGAAATCAAAGACTGCATTTGAAATTGGAAATAAAGATTGACGCATCCAACTATTTTAAAGGAAATGTAGACATCCCATTTTTTTTTTTTTTCATTTGTAGCTCCAATCCTCTCTTAACAGAACAACTAGTGCCTTTACTGAGGAATTCCCATAAATATTCAAACTGCGGCACCCCTAATCAACACCAAACAAATGTGGTGCGTATGTGGCTTTATGCAAAGATGCCATATATCAGTAGAGCACACAATGGCCGAGTGTGCTTTAGGAACACATTTAGGTCATAAATCTGACAGACGTTTCGCTGCAGACCAAAATAGATAGGACCTTCAGCTGATGAGCACCACCTTGTGCGCAGGAGAGCTCCGCAAATGTGGTGCTGACAGACGGCCGAGGAGTATGTCGGTGTAAGGATGCCTCTGTTATGCTCACAGGGTCTTTAAAAACACTATGCAGCGGTAGTTAACTGCTGATTATTGTCATAAAAGTAAAATAGACAGTAAAAAGAGGTTATCATGCTTTGAGTGTTGCTGAGGTAAAGGAAGGTTATCTGTTTTAAGTTGACTGATGCTCCTGTTGCTCTCCCTGTTGTCTATCTTGAAGCTACCGGAACTCCCCGAAGAAAAGCAGATGTCAGCTGTCCTCAGAATTTCATTAATTTTCAACCGATTGGGAAGATTTTTTTTTTTTCCCCCTCTCACATTCCTGCCAGTGTCTTTGTTATTTATTAACAGCTCCAGCATCTACTGAAGTGACTTCAGGGAGTACAAAGCTAAGCGTGTTGCCAGTGACAGTTGCTGTGGCTTTTCTGAAATAGCCAGCTTGGTGTCTCAGGGGCGCATATAGATAGCAAGTGTGATTCCAGCTGCCCCTGTGGCATCCTAGTCTTAATGACAGAGCGGCTGATTGAGCGGAGCGTTTCTCCTCAAACGCTCTGAGAAGCGTATCAGGTTGCAGGGTCATTGTTGATCGGAGCTGGTTCTGCCCTTACATGAGATAAACAGCTGATGGGGATTACTCAGCTGTCCTTGGCTACTCTGAGGGGAGTCCTAATTGAGTGTGTGGGTGAGCGATAGTGTATCTGGCAATGAGCAGCTCTCAGTGTGACACTGTTTCAGGTACAAGACATCCATGACTGCTCATGGCTTGTCTAGCGATGATATATTTTAGACCTGCTTTTCTAGTTTCGCACCTTCTTCCTGTAAATGTCATTTGTTCCTGTTTTGCATTTATTTTAGCTGAATGAAAACAAAAGGTTGTGCAATCGATATATATATATATATATATATATATATATATATATATATATATATATATATATATATATATATATATATATAAATATAAATAAAACACAATATGGCTGTAAAGTTGTGCTTATGATCTCCACATGTAATTTCTGAGGCTGGCAAAGGGTTTATGTTTTGATTAGATTCCGATTTGGGGAATGGGAAAAGTTAGGTCCTTATATTGAAGAGAAAAAGTCACTGAATGAAGGAAGTATCGTAGGAATAGTGTTTGGGCTTGAGTGAACGTGTGTCAGTGAGCTTGTTGGTGTGTGAAAATGAAGTAGTGAGTGATTAAAGACCCAAGCTCTCCACATCTCCGTGATCAGACCACACAGTCAGCAGCACACGGGCAGATGCAGCTTGGTATCAATCGCGCAGGCGGACGGAAACGTTAGCAAGAGGTTTTGAACTTTCTGAAGTTCCCACACAACTTGACAAAGTTATGTTAAGATAAAGAAGTCGTACAAGAGGGGTAACTTTGGGCCGCTTTTAGACACTCCAGGGGGTTTTGTTTTTTGTTTTATTTCCTGCTTTATCAAATTTCTTAAGCATAACTGTTTAATTGAAGACTAGGGCTGTCTTCATCAGCATTGTCTTTGTCCCCAGTAGCAATCGTAGTTATATTTAAATCTACAGATCAGCCCTAAAATGCCACTCCAACATGGAGAACAGTGTTTAAAAAAAGTCACTTTAATATTTATGTTGAAACATATTCAGCTGCAGTCATCTAAATTCATCCAGAGCAGTTTGTGGAAGCTCTGGGATGGCCACTTTCTCTGTGACTTTAATGATTATGGGCGACAGTGGCGCAGGAGTTAGGGAGCTCATCCTGTAACCAGTGGGTTGCCGGTTCAATACCCGGGTGAAGACACTTCACCCGCATTACCTGTCTGCTCACTCTGGCAGCTCACCACTGTTGGGGTGTGAATGAATGGGTTACTTCATGTAATGTAAAGCCCTTTGGGGGCTTCAGACTTGATAAAGTGTTATACAAGGACAGGCCATTTAACATTTATTAAATCTACAAAAGCTGTAGTTAATTGTAACTGAGTAAAAGTTGTTCCCCTGTTTTGTGAACTTAGCACTTTGGATGTTGTAAAATGTAACAAATGTTTCAGCTGCTGTCTGCACAGCTCTGTGCTACCCTGACAGTTGTCCGCATGCAGAACAGGTCTCATGACATGTTTGGACCAGGACCCACAGCAGCCACTCAGTCTGTTTATGGTGAACTTCAATGAAAATGGCCAACAGTTATAGGGAAAACCCAAATTTGACAGAACAACAAAACGATGATCATGGCCTGTTGTGCAGTTCACCAGCTCTGGAGTCTGGACCCCGAAATAGGCCTGGATTTTTAAAAATTAGCTGTGGAAATTGCAATCAACTTGGCTTGTTTGTGTTGTGGAAGACACAATATCACAGCAACAGCAACTGGGATTTTGAGTAAAAAAAAAAAAAAAGATGTTGTTACCACATCTAAATTTTGATGAGTTTGAACATGGTCAAGTATTTTCAACAGTAGTTTTTTTTCTGGAACAAAAGCTGCAGTGCTTTAAAATTAAAGAAAATTTTCGCAACGAACTGAACCCGTTATTCAATTATGTTAAATGGGATTACCTACATTTTTGAAAGGTGTGTTCAATTTCCCTAGCCACACCCCGACCTGATTATTACCACACTTTCAAGAAATCACCTAAATAGAACCTATTTGGCAACATTAAGTTAGCTAAAAGAGCCATTAGAGCAACATAGCAAGAACTTTAAGAATTAAGTCACTAACATCTAGCAGTCTGGTAAGGGTTACAAAGCCATTTCCAGGGCTTTGGTACTCCAGCGAAACCACACTGAGAGCCATTATTCACAAATGGAGAAAACATGGAACTGTGGTGAATCTTCCCAGAAGTGCTCAGCCCAAAAAAATACTTCAAAAACACATAAATTATTCATCCAGGCAGTCACAAAATACCCCTGAATAAGATCTTAAGGCTAATTTGCTTCAGTTAGCGTTAGGTATTGATAAAACTGGGCAATGAAGAGACTTTTGAGGCGAGGACCACTGCAAACAAAAAAAAGCACATAGAGCTACTTTGCATTTTTTATATTAGCAACTTCACATTTGCCAAAAGCACATCTTATTAATCCGCAAATGCTTTTAGAAAAATATATTATTTTGTTAGAAGACAAATGGAAACTTTTAGGAGTTTAATTTGGTCCAAAATGAACAATTTCAGAAATCATTGATGGAATTATAAATTCTGCTCTCTAATGAAAAAACCCTGAAGGAGAATTCATGGCCCTTAGTTTGTGACCTTAACCAAAACCAGACTTTGGTTATGCTCCACGTCCACCTCTAAGTACCTGAAATTACAAAGTGATAGTATGGACATAACTCTGTTTGAGCTGCTGTGGTGTGACCTTAAACTGGCCATTAAAGATCCAAATCCCTGCAGAGTAGCTCTATTAAAGACGTTCTACAAAGAAGAAGAGCTACGTAAAAGACTTATCACCAGATCTGGCAGATCTTGTAGCCAAAGGAGACAGAACCAGTTATCAGGTCTGCAGATATATCTGCATATACATTGCCACATATGGCTCAGTGCATGCGATTTTGGAGTTTGAAGAATTATTGGTTCATCTAAGGCACAAAATAAAATAACCCCCTTAAGTTAACTTATTCACTTTTCCAAAAGCATGCCAAGGCTCAGTCTGACACAATATAAGATATGATATGCACGGATATGGCAAGTTTTCCCAAGACTGTAAAGTGTTTCATACTCCAATGCAGGTCAGATTACAAGAGTGGTGCCTGACCTAGAAATAATATTATAAAAGGGGTGACTGAAGAGGGTGACTGCTCATAAGACTGCACAAATGATGATGATCCAACTAACACAATTGGACATGCCTGCACAAGAGTGCATGAAAGCTAAATTGCAAATTTATCTCTTTTTTATCAGATAGTGATGCAAAACGTTGTTCGTCATTTATACTGCGAAGGGCCACATCTGACTGCCAGTCTTGAACGCTGATATTCACTAAAGGGACTGTCTGTTGAGGCTCTCATGCAGGAAATGACTCTCCGAGAGCCAAAAACAGCAATCCTTGAGGTACAACAGGGGTGGAAAGTTCACTGAGCATGAGCTGGAGGAACGGAACACCAGAGCATTTTTCAGTTCTTTACCTAAATAGTGAGACTGCACAGCAGGATCACCATGCGATTCTGTGCGACGTGTTTAAAAAACCCTGTCACGTGTATTCTACAATATCCGCCCTCCACAATCCCTGAAGATGGCTCTAATAAGAAGAGATAAATGATTTTATCCCAGGCTTGCTTGTTTATTCCTCACGTATAATGCCCTGTGGACACTGGCAAGACATAGTCTTACTGTACTAGGGTGCAATTTGGGGATCTTAAAGGGAAGCCCCGGGAGACATAAGATAACGAACAACAACTTTGTAGTTCAAAGTGCGCACAGGCCTCTGTGCCGACCGCATGCAAGTCCAGAAAAACATGTCTCTGGTAGCTGAATGGCAGCAGATTATTAACCACATGCAAACTTCCCAGCACTACCAAAGGAGGCTTTTCCACTGGTGTGGTGAGGGGAGCGTTTAAACATTTACCTTTGGGTCTTGTCAGGTTTGAGTTCAACAATAAAGCTTTTACCTAATCTGACGAGACACAACACAGATGGAGACAGATTAGCGTTTACCCCGCTGATAAACTACAGTCGGCAGCTTTGACATTTACTCAGCCAAGGCATAGAATCTTTACAGACATTTTCATTGCTTCCTCAAAATAGCTTACCGCACCTGATAACATTTACCTAGCCGTAGGTTTCACTGATTCACATTGATCGGTAATACTTTAAGACCAAGATTTTAGAAAAGAGGAATTTAGAGTATAGATAGAAATGAGCAGGCTGGAGAGATCTAAATCATGTATCTATGAACATTCAAAAGGATATGGGACTTTTGGGCTTGTTGACCAGCTTATTTGCAGTAAATATCGGAAAACCCATGAAGCAATGTTGTCATATTATTAGTTTTGTGAAGTGACAAGCCAAGGAGTCAGATGACTGACTGGAGACAGCCCTCTATGCAAATGATCAGCGACTAAATAAAACCGCCTCTGTCCGATGACCTGTTCTAGATACTGCCTCCTCCCTTTATCACAGCTGTTTGTTCTTTGCTCAACAGTAGTTTCAGGTTTGCCTTTTCACACGCATCCTGGATGATTCATTCTGTTGAACGTTTTCTTTCTGAAAATAAGTTCTAAAAAGTTTTATGCCCTATGCTGTTAATTCAGCTTTAAAAGGGCAGTTTTCTTAACTTTACAAATATTTTATTTAGTCTGCCCTGCTCCTTCATGTATTTTTTTTTTTTTTACCCCACTTATCCTTTCTGTGTGACAGCTTGAGGTGGGCTGATCGCAGCGATGTCCAGGTCGACAAGATCCCTGTCGAGATCTCGGAGCCGTTCGAGATCCCGATCGAGGTCCCGATCGAGGACCCGTTCCTCATCACGGTCCAGAAGTCGTTCCCGGTCCAGGAAGCACCGGTACAGGTATGAAAAGTCGTTCTCGCGTTTATGGTGAAGATCTCCTGTTTATTTCTTGACTGGTGAAGGTGCTGGCATGTTATTGGCTTTGACTTATCAAGAAGCGCTGAAGAACTGACCATTGACAACCGTTAAAAATAAATATATGGATGAAGAAAGCATTGATTTCCACAAAGTGTTTGAATTTTCGATCCTTCCACAGTTTTGAGGAAATGAATCATAACCAGTGTGCACTCGATTTCGTGTTATAGGTATTATATTTTAAAGTGTGAAATGCTGGCAACAAGTTGTGAATTAGCAGCTTTTCCTCTTTTATTTTTACCCAAATTTTGAAGTTCCTTAACACAAGACCCTATGTTTCTATCTTTTCTGAACATGATGCCTGTATGAAGAGAGAAAGAGGAAATTAATATTTAAGCGGGAGGCCAGCTGCAAATAGAACCATTTAGTCAAGCCCAGCTCCACTGGCGTGACTTTGGCTCAATATTTGTCAAGCTTTAGATTTAAAAGCCAGTATTTCTCTGCTGCCTGAGCAGAGAAAGCACTAAAGCCCGGTCGAAAAGGTGATCTGTGTGTGCTTGGAAGACGCTGTGAGCCCTCACTGATGCATTTGCTGTTTCTGGCATGAATGACTGTGGCACTGCAATAAAAAGGCTCGGTTGCTCATTTCCTGGCAGCGCCACAGCTTGTATTAAAATTAGCCTAAAGAAGAGACATGGAAGGAATCTCATGCTTTATTCTTCCTCAAACCACTGTTACGCATGAGCAAATGAGCTTTGTCAACACACGCAGGCACTGAAAATGCATGGATGCATTTCTGTATTTACCTAGTTAAACACAGTATATACATTAAAATGTCTATTAAACTGCATCAAAAGCAACACATTCTCACACTGTTTTGCTGCAGCTATGATACAAGTCACTCTGAAAACCTTGATTCAAGAACATTTTTTAAACTACTAATATAAAAGTCAGTTTGTTCACTGTTGTTGTGTGACAGAGACTGCTGGGTGGAAATGTTTTCACAAGCTGTCAAAGTTGGTGGATTGATCCTCCACTAATTTTATTCTCTAAACCCTATCGCCTCAGATCTAAGCTTCAGGAAGAGACAGCAAAGAGAAATGTTGGCGGGAAAGCCTTTGCATCTGATGGATATTTTAAAACTTGAGGAGCCTGTGAGTGGCAAACATAGAGTCAGTGAGGATCCAAGTAGTTTTTATTTTTTTTTCTCTGTCTTCATACGGTCCACGTGACTCTGCTGTGCTCCACCACAGCTGCCCAGAGTATCCGTAGCTTGCAAAGTGCTCAGTAGCGCTCGGTGTGCTGCCTTCTCTGTTTCGCTCTCTATTCCGATGAAAAAACATGCAGGGTGAGTTATACGCTTTGACAGATTGTGGGGGTTATTTGCATGTTCTGGCTAATGTGCATCGCTCGTCTTGTTTGACAGTATCTTGCATGCATTTATTTGGACGCAGATATATTTGAGCAAGATTCTAATTTTTGCAAAGAGGTTACCAGTGAATGCTTGGCGGTCACTTCCCATTTTAGCTCTATAAATAGACTGACCAAAATAAAATCCCGTTGCAGATTAAATCTTTGCACAGCTCAAGTAAACTGTCCAAAGTTGTGCAACTTTCTTAGTCTAAAATTTTACAAAAGGGAAATTACAGAGATAGCGTTGAAAAGTGGTTCACAACATGTTTAAAAAAAAGCATGTTTGTGCATGAAACTACAGTTTGGGAAATAAATAAACTTATAGTGATATATAACCCCAAGATTGTTTAAAAGTTATGGGTTTGTGTGCTGCGCATTCAGTAATGCAGCGGGGCCTCCTAGTGGATGTATCCGACACTGCAGCCTGGCTGAAGGGTGCAGTGGAATATCTGCCTCTCTCCCTCTTGACCCTCTCTCAACATGGAGACACAGATGTTACACACCCACATGTGGTTTGTCACTTGTAGCTGATCTACAGTCACTGGGCATAACAGATGTTATACACATCCTGCCGTTCAGGTTTTAGAAAATATGTTATGTTTCCATATGTTGGACCGATGCTAAACATTTTGAGCCTGTTGAAGTTGTTATTTGTTTGAAATGATCATTCTTCCTCAAAATCTTTGCCCAGCTGTTGTTTTACTCTTTTGGTGTTAAAGCTGTCGTCCTTAAGAGTACAGATGCGCTGATCAGCAGCAGCCGATCTCTAATGACTAATTTTATAAAGCTCTGATTTTCTATGGGGTTTTTTTGATGTGGAGAACTATAAATAAAATAATTAGTTCTACTTTTCTGAAAAAACTGAAATGTTTACTGTTTTAAGAATAAAATACTTCTTGTAAAAATAAAACAATTTCTTAAAAACAGCCCAGAATTACAGAGCTGTCTCTCTTTGCATTGTTGAACATCTATAAATATTGTGAAGTCCTTCAGGTTACTAAACAGAATTATAGCAGATCCCATTTACTCCTTCATATGATGACATTTGTTATGAATTTTCTGTATAAAAATAAACTTGATTGAATTAGGGCTGGACAGTGGAGTGGCTGGTAGCATATTTGCCTTGTAGCAAGAATGTCCTGGATGTAAATCCTTGGCCTGGGGTCTTTCTGCATTAATTGAATTCACATATTGTTTTCCCCCACACTTTCGCACACCTGAAAATGTCATGTGCATTAAATAAGATAATACATTAGACTGTGGACAGAGTAGTCATCCTTGCAATCTGAAATGTGTGTGTTCGATTCCAGCGTCTTCCTGTCACATGTCAATGTGGCCCTGGGCAAGTTAACCCCAAGTTGCCTATTGATTTGTGTATTAGTGTGTATTAATAAGCATGTTTTTTTAGTGCAATTGGGTGAATGTGGTTCTGTAAAGTACTTTAAATTAAATGGTAAATGGACTAAATTTATAACACTTTTCCAGTAAAAAAAAGCTCAGATTTACATTTAGGTGTTGGATTGTTAAATCGTTAGTCCTGTGTTGTAACTATATAAATGAACCTTTAACTATGATTGATCATTATCGTTACATCAGGACCAGAGCAGACATCACAGCTTTTACACAGCTCTGCAGCTACACATCATTTTACAATTAGTTAAAAAAAGACAAAGACATTGTAAGCTGGCAACCTGTCCAGGATGTTTCCTGCCTCTTGCCTAATGACGTCTGGAGCACATAAGCCAGCTCCGAATCCTCTGTGAAAAGCAGGATATGGATAATAGATGATTGAAGTAATACATGGATGGGTTTTAAACAGTTTTTTAGCATTTTATAAAAGGCTTCATCACTATTATCAAAGTTAGCAATGTTAGCAATACTAACTAAACTGTTTGTATTCTTTGTAGATTTAGTGAATCCTGAGATTTCCAAATGTTCTAATCAAGCATGTTCTATGAATGATAGACTGGACAATTGGAGTTTCTCAAAAAGATAAATATACTTTATTATGTTTAGTCTTCCTGTGATCTGCTGACATCTAACGACCCTTTGTGGCAGCCTGAATAAACAGCTGACATTCCTCCCATAGAAAATACTTCTACTCAATTTTCTAAAGGCTTTTGTGATGTCTCTAACTCAAGTTTTAAAAATAAAATAATTATAAAAAAACATAGACTTTGATTACTAGTAACAATTTTCCCATTGAAGAGTGCTGCTTTCTGTGTAACCTGGTGGTGTCTATGCATGGTGCATTCACTGTTTGGCAACATTTTTAGCCTACGGCCAGCTGATCATCCATCAGGGTCCATCAAGCATAAGCAGATCCACTTCTTGTCTCTATCTTATTTTTCTCAATACATACATAATTAATTTTCTCAGATAACCATGGATGTCTTTTTGCAAAACTAATAAAATTGGTACCGTCATTTGAAATGTTACACTGGCAAAGTTTAGAGAGTCTCCTCTTGAGTTTCATGAATTGTGATACACTATGATGTCAAAAGGTCTTCATGCCTTTGCATCATGTGGTTTAAAATCCAGTGTGCTGTGATCAGAAAACTGACTAAAGGAAAGATACAAAAAGCCACAATCTGACAGCAAACTTTAATCCCACTTTGGTCATGATTTGTCTCCACTGAAAGAATCTAACAACGTTCTTCACAACAGAAACGTGCAGAGGTTACAGTAATCATAGTGAAAAGCATGGATTATATGATAATGTAAAGTCCCATAGCGGTTCATAACGGTGGAGATCTTGAGATTGCTGTTTTTATAATCAAAGGTCAAAACACTTGTGTGCACAATACACATAGGTAAGAATCCCTTTTGATTTAAAACAGAAAAGCAATCATTAATCCTCCTGCTGTTAAAATATTTTGCCTGTTTAAAATAATTTTTTACCTGGCAAATAATATATATAAACATTTGTTTATTATACATAGACTTACAGAATATAGAGCAAACAGTCCTTATTGGATATAATATAATGTCTGACTGAACAACGACTGAAGACGTTTTATCATTCTTTCCCTTTTATCTCTTCTTTCTTTCACCTCTTCTCTTCCTTTTTTTTTCTCTTGTTCTTCCTTTACTCTCCTACTTTCCCATTGTAGTGTCCACATAATTTGAAATACTCCCCACAGGAATCACAATAAAACTATTTACATGCATAAATCAAGCGGAGCACTATGGCGAAAGATGACTGCTCCACTTGGGAAAGTAGAATCTGTCGAGCTCTATTTGGCATTAAGACATCAATTCTTATTGCCACATTGCTAGACAGGACCCTGGGAGAAAAAAAAAAAGATATAATATAATGTCCTTTTGCTGTTCTCGTTTTGAAAGACCAGCAGGCTACAATTACAAGTTTCAGTTTTAAAAAGCTATTCCATGATAAGGTTAATTAGTTGCGCTCCATCAGTTTCAGCACCACAACTGTCCATATGTGCAAACAGCCAAATTTGGATTTTTTGCAGGTGGTGGAAATGTTTAGGAGCCTTCTTTCAGCCAGCTGATCAGCAGCGTGTAGCAATGTGTATGGGATGTGCAGTGCGGTGCTAAGGTCACTGTGGAACCTTCTCTGGAAACTCATCAAAATGTCTCTAACACTTAGGAACAGTGAGACAGACAGTTTTAGTTTTGAAAAAGTGGTGCTCTACTGATATGACAAGAGCAATAGTTTTTTTTCTCTATTAAAAACATCTTTCTTATTGTGACAAGTGGACCTAAATCGACTCCCATCACATACCAAACAAGCTTGGTCCAATCTAAGTGGAGCTGAAGAGTCTCACATTTTCTTCATAATACAAATCATGTGTGTTTAATTATATCTGTGTCTTTTCTCTATACTTCTTCGTAGCTCTAGGTCTCGGTCAAGATCTCATTCTCCATTTCACAACCGGGAGAAGAATTATCCGAGGTCGTACCAGAACAACAGGGAGTTCCGGGGTTATCACCGTGGCTTTCGGAGGCCCTACAATTTTAGGGGTCGAGGAAGGGGTTACTTTAACCGTGGACGCTACCACCGTGGCGGTGGCGGCTACAACAACAATAACTTTCGTCCAAACTGGAAAAACTTCAAGCAGTACCCTTATAATCAGCAGCAGCAGCAGCAGCAGCAGTATCAACAACATCAACAGCAGTTAAATCATTCAAGAGGGCAATCGCACAATGTGCAAAAACGCTCAGGAAGTCCCCCTCAGGGTCACTCTCAACACACTGACAGATCGTCCTCTCCCTTGTCCAGACACTCGCAGCATTCTTCCTCCTCATCGCACTCCTCCTCCCCGAAAAGCAGGCCAGCCTCGCTGCTGGCTAGTCAAACCTCTAAAGATGTCAAGGAGAAGCATCTGGCCTCCAAGGAAGTCCAAAAAGGAGGAGGGGGAGAGGATGAGCAAGCGGAGCATGCTGGGTCATTGGCAGGAGATGTTACAGAAGTGGCAGGCTGTGGGAAAGCTGAGCGGACCTGGCACAGCCTGAGGGACTGCACCAGTCCAAAGAAAAGCAGTCCCCTCGATGACAATGTTGCGCAGAGCAACCAAGCTATTAATCGTCCGGCTCCCACCAAAAACCCAAATGACACCAGAAATGGCTCCCCCATGATGGAGGTGGCATCTGGTTCATCCTCAACAAGAAAGGCCTCAAGTGAAGGTCTAAATCCCATGCTGTCCAGCTTTGACTTCTTCTCCACAGAGGAATACCTGGATGGAGATAAAGCGGCTATATCCATTGCTTTCAAGAAGTAAGGCTAATCTTACTGTAAATTTAAAAGTTAGTCTTTTGTTCCACAAATCACATTTTTATTTTGACATTTCTATCTGTCAGATTACATCCACGTTTGAAATTTAAACTTTGTAATTAATTTTTTTTTGCTTTCATAGGTAAAATGCATTTTTTGCCATGTTTCTTACATACCCAGCTGCATACATCTTTTTATCTCTTTTGTTCATTAGGTTTTTGGAGGAGCACACAAAAAAGGCTAAATCTGCCTGGGAAAATGGCAAAAGCAGAGAGGCCAGTGATGTGGATAATGAAAAGGGAAAACTGAACGCAAAAGCCTCCGCAGTTTTCTCTGACACTGTACCGAAACAATGCAGGGAGGACATTGAGAGTGAAGTGTCCCTGAGAAGCTTTTTGAAAGCTTCTGCGTTTTCGTCTGCTGAGGTGGAGGAGGGTGATGATGATGATGAGAGGATCATTAGGCCACCTTTAAAATCCCTTCAGAAAGAGTGGCAAAATGGAGATGAGGCCTCTAAATCAAAGAGCAAGGTCACCCATTCAGCCCAAAAACTCTTTGAAAAGTGGCAGAGTGCGGCTTGTGCACAGTTTGGGCAAGCAGACCTTGATGCCATGGTTAGGGAGATGTATCTCAGTGGGAAAAAGGATAAATCAGACGCCAACACTGCTGCTCTCGGTAAAAGAGAGTTAAAGGGGGATTTCAAGGACGTGTCCCCAGGGATGAGCTTTAAAATAAGGAAGACGGCCAAATCTCCCTCTTTTCAGTGTTCTGAACGACCACTGAGGCAAAATTCTGACAGAGGGTTGTTTATGGTTAGAGGAGAGGATAAGCCTCTTATGGCCTCAAGAAAACAGGAACCAAAGTGTAATCTAAGAATGGATCTTCTAGGAGATCGCCCCATAAGGTGAGTGTCCATAAACAGATTCCAGTAGTAGGTGTTTGTCTGATGTTAGTTTATGCTGTATGAGCAACTGCCTTCTTCAATTTAAATGTTTTCAGTGGTTGACATGTGGAAGTACGGCAGTCCAGTGGAAGGCTTGTGTTGCTGAATTAAGAGCACATATGTATTAACGTATTATAAAAATGTGCAAGACTTTCCAAAAATACTGTTTTATTTTTGCAATTTTGTAACTTATAACAAGTTCATCGCAATTGTAGTTGTTGCAACTGTCCCATTCAAATGCATTGCCTAGGCATAACATTATGACCACTGACAGGTGAAGTGAAAATCACTGATTCTCTCTTCATCATGACACCGATTACTGGGTGGCAGTAAGCGAACATTTTGTCCCCAAAGTTGATTTATTTAAAGCAGGACTAAATGGAAATGCATGTGGATTTGAGTGAGTTTTACGGGGGCCAAACAGTGATGGCTAGATGTGGATCAGAGCACCACCAAAAACCGCAGCTATTGTGGTGTTCCCGATCCGCACTGGTCAGTAGCTATAAAAACTAGCCAATGAAAGGAACAGTGGGGAACCAGCAACATGGTTATGAACAGCTAACGCTCATTGATCCTTGTGGGAAGCAAAGCCTGACCATGTGGTTCGATCCAACAAACAAGCTACTGACGCTCACATTGTTAATGATCATGATGGTTATGGGAAAAAAGATGTCAGATGACACAGTGCATGCAAATTTCAGTATGGGGCCCGCATCGCCACAGACCAGTCTGGGGGCCCATGCCGATCCTTGTCCACCGCCAAAAGATCAAAAAATGAGCATCTAAAGTGAACCACGAAGCAATGGAAAAGGGTGGTCTGGTCTGGGGACTCTCTATAACATCACATTCATTTCAATTTAATTTTATTTATATAGCGCCAATTCATGAAACATGTCATCTCAAGGCACTTTCCAAAGTCAAATTCAATCAGATTACACAGATTATACGTATTAGGCCAGATTATACAGATTGGATCAGATCAAAAAGATTGGTAAAAAAAAATTCCTATCTAAGGGAACCCAGTAGATTGCATCAAAGTCTTGACAAGCACCATTCACTCCTCCTGAAGGAGCGTAGAGCCACAGAGTTGTCTGCATTGTCCATGGCTTTGCAGCAATCCCTCATACTGAGCAAGCATGTAGCGACAGTGGAAAGAAAAACTCCCCTTTAACGGGAAGGAAAACCTCCAGAACCATGCTCAGTGTGAACGGTCATCTGCCTCGACCGACTGGGGGTTACAGAAGACAGAGCAGAGACACAACAAGAGAGACAAAAAAGCACAGAAGCACACATTGATCCAGTAATCTGTTCTACATTAGATGGTAATAGCGGGTGATCTGTCCTCCCTGGATGATGTCACAGCTAACAGAACGCCAGACCAGGTGCACCTACTATGAAGGAAAAAAATGACAGAGAACAAAAAGTTAAAAGCTGACAACAAGCAATGCAAATTGGAGAACAGTAGGAGAACTCAGCAGAGTGAGAGAAATAGAAATATGGATGGGGTTTTCCGTGTGTGTTACTTCGGTAACACATGGCGGCAAGATGCACTACGGTCAGAAAGCAAGCTGACAGAGTCATATTGATGCTTTGGGCAATGTTCTGTCAGGAAACCTTGGATCCTGCCATCCGTGGGGCTGTTCCCTTGATATGTACCACCTACCGAAGAGTGCTGCAGACCAGATACATGATTTCATGAAACAGAATTCCCTGGTGGCTGTGGCCTCTTTCAGCAAGATAATGCATCTGGCCACAAAGTGAAAATGAACCAGGAAGTGAGTCCCACTGAGTCTATGATTGCCATATGAAATGGGCTTTATAAATATCTAACAGGACTTGACTTGAGGTGAAAAAGTTTGAAGTGTTGACTTCACCTCATCGAAGCATCTGTGGGACAATCCGGTTCGATCTCTGGAGCCCCAACCTTACAAGTTACAGGACTTAAAGGATCAGACGTAACAGTCCACTTTTAGGAGTCCCAAGGTCAACCCATGCCTTGACGGCTCAGGTCTGTTTTTAGCAATAAAAAAGAGGAACCAACACTTGGCAGGTGGTCTTAATGTTATGGCTGCTCAATGTTTATAGAGAGGCTTACGCTAATATAAAGTTTCACAAAGTGATGATTGCATTTTTTTCTTTCTTCTGAGAGGTCATTGCTCTCTTGAATGTGTTTTTTTTATACCCAGTAACTTAACAGATCTCTTAATTTAACTGGTGCAGCTACCTTTTAAGATGATCTTTTGAAATGAAAGAAAAGTAATGTTTTTATTTGGATTTTTAATTGCTTTATAGATTTATGTTCTGTGTTTCATTTCCTCGCCACCTCCCATCTTTTGTAGCCACTGTCGTAATCAGACACGTTTGGCTGCCTTGTCGTGGAGAAGAGCAGTGAATGAGTGTGCTGTTGTCCTTTCAGCTCTTCCGATCTTTTAGCTGAGGAGCGGCAGTTGTCTCAGGACTTGGTTCAGTCATCGAAAAAGCATCAGGAGTTTCGCTCCATCTTTCAGCATGTTCAGGGTGCTCAGTCGCAGAGGAGCCCATCTGAGCTGTTTGCTCAGCACATTGTCACCATAGTTCACCACATCAAGGGTGAGTCTGCACTATATTTTCCCAATTACTGCTCAATTTTCTACATTTTCTTTCAGTAATAAAATAAAATGGGCTCCACTTTTCAGAATTTTCACTTCAGTCATTGAAGTTCAGATAATGCAGAAGAAATATCAGGATAAGCATACGGTTTTGTTGTAAATTTAAGGAATGTAAAACAAAAACAATGGACTTTGTTGCAAAATCTACTCTATGGACACAGAGTACAAGCTCCATTACCCATCACAACTTTATAAACACATCCAGACATAACGGATTTGATTGAATGGCGTATAACTGGAATTTATATGATTCGATAGTACGGGAATGAATTGGGTTGATTTAAGTTGAACTTGCTTGTCTAGTAAAAAGTGCCTTGTTGTGAACAGGCACTGTAAAAGAAATGAATATCCATAGCCTTTTATGTTTTAACTTTTACCCTCTCAGCTCAGCACTTTCCATCTTCTGGCATGACTCTAAACGAGCGATTCACCATGTACCAAAGGCAAGCAGCAGAGAAGGAAATGATTAAGCCAAGAAAAAGCCCAGAGATACACAGGTAGAGTCGCCTATTGAGTGACCCTCTCACCTTCAGTGTGCTGTGGCTTCACGTCCTCTTTTAACAGCTGTCAGGTATTTCTTTCACCTTTCCTATCCGATAATCAACAGACTTTCATGGATTTTTTTTTCTTTTTTGTTCTCATGCTTGGTGGCGGTCAGTTTTGTTTTCTGGCAGTTGCTTCTTATTCTGTTTTTATGTTGCTCTCCCGATTCAGCGTAGCGAGCCGTTTATTTGCTTCCAGTATCGACCACATGCATCCTTATTTAGTTGGCCTTAACCGTGATTTTTTTTCCCCCCCGCAGGCGGATTGATGTTTCACCAAGTGCTTTTAAGAAGCACCCTCAGCTTTTCGAGTCGATGAAAAGCTCAGAGGATGGGAGTTACAAGGTGACTGAACACTTTGCTGTATGACATTTGTTGGAAAACCTGCAGCAGAAAAGCGAGCTAACCAGATGCCTTTAGACTACACCCTCTTAAGGCTCCTGACTTTCTATGAGGAAAGATGGTCAAAGTCTAAAAAAAACATGAAAAAAGGCACTCTGGTCTTAGTGTTTGTTGTATCACCACAAACACAATTTGATTTGTTTGTACTGTGGGCACAAGCCTGACTAAGGCTAACCAATCAAATATGGTCAGAAATGGAAGTGCCAAAGCTTTCCAAAGGACTCTTAAATGCCTTTGTAAGTATGCTCTAAAAAATATGAACGATATTAACAATAACTAATGAGGAACTAAGATAACCAACATTACAGTATATTGCAAAAGTACTTATAACCCCACGCCTTCTCCACAATTTTTCACATTACAAATGGAAACTTCAATGTATTTTATCTGTTTATTTATGCAAAAGACCAAAACAAAGCATAATTGTGAAGTTGGAGGAAAATGATATAAAAAAAATGGGTTTGTTGTTTTTTTAAACACAAATCTGAAAGGGTTCCACGCATTTGTATTCTTTTGTGTTAAATAAATAGACATTTTGCTGCAATTCAAGCTGCCAGTCTTCTGGGGTATATCTCTAACAACTTTGCACATCAAGAGACTGGAGATTTTGCCCTTTCTGCTTTGTTAGATGGCTCAAACTCACTCAAATTTAATCAAGATTTAGGGTGTTTTCACACCCGTCACATTTGGTCCACTTTAAATGGATCATGATTTGTTTTCTCCTCGTGGTCCGGAGCTTTTTTTAAGGTGTAAATACACTCAAGCAAACCCTGGTCTGGACCAAAAAAACGGTCCGAGACCCACTTTGGAGGTAATGTTGGTCAGCTTACAAATGCACTCTGGTTTAGTTTGTTTCTGGTGTAAATACAAAACGGCCTCAAACCGACCCAACCACAGAAAACATGTGTTTCTTTGGACTTAAGCCCCTGTAGCAGTGAACGTAGTACTGATACCATACAAGGTGCTTAGCAGGCTCTGTCACAAGTTATAGTCAACTTGCAAAAAGAACAGCGTGAAAGCAAACCTCAACAAAATAAATAAAAAAAATAAAGTTTTGTTTTGGTCCTGGTATGAATACACCCTTAATGTATTATGTGGCAGATTTTGAATTAGATTCAGGTCTAGGCCTATGCAACAAATGAATATCCAAGTTTCCCCTCCATAAATCTTGCAAACAAATGCTAGCTTCCTTGTCCTTGCTGTAGAAATGTATTCCCACACCATGATGGGGCCACCACCATATTTTGCATATGAGTCAAAAAGCTCAGTTTTGGTGTCATGTAAACAGAGCATTTCCATCCACATACACATTTGCAGTGTAACCTACAGCATGGGTTCTCAAACCTTTCGTGACCAGGGACCCCTTAGCAGCGGTAAAATGTTTTCCAAGGACCCCTTTAGATTCCTCCTGCTGATAATATTTTAAACAGTCTTTTTCTACTGTTAAATACATTAGGAATTTTGTATGTTTGTAAAAATATATATAAATACACCTAATATTAGAGATTTGGTGGAGATTAGATCCTCATTCTCGATAAAGCCAAACTCGACGTTACTGTTGTCAAACTTCCTAATTTTAGCTGATTTGACTCTTACCTCACTTGATGAAGTGGATGGAGATAAATATGTGTCTATTGTGTTACTTAACTCAACTCCAATGCATCCTCAGTAGTGCCTCCTCAGGCCCGACAACATGCATTTCACGGACCCCCAACCCGAGGACCCCAGTTTGAGGACCACTGAACTACAGTATATTATTTATGGCAGACCACAAACATGACTTTTTATTGCTTTCTTTCAACACTTAACCCGTTTTGTCACTTTTCCGTGAACACCAGAATTGGGGTGTGCACAACCAAGTGTTTTTGCCAACAAATTATCCCAGCTAAACTCTGGGTATCTGCAGCTCCTCCAGAGTTGCCATGCACATATTTTCTGGTTCTCAGGCAACTGCTCCCCTTGCCTGTTAGTGTAGATGGATAGCCTTGTCTTGTTTGGTTTGCAGTAGTACCACTCTTTCTGTTACCTGATGATGGGTTGAACAGCGCCCTATGAGAGAGTTAAAGCTTGGCCTAATGTTTTATTACCTGTCCTTGCTTTATACTTCTCTGCAACTTTATCCTTGAACTGTCTGGTATTTTTTGTGTTCTTCGTGATGCCGTTTGTTCTCTAAAAAAAACACAGAATCCTTTTACAGGACAGCTAGATTTATACTGAGTTTAAATCACAAACTGGTGGACTCTTTATTAATTAGCACATTTAGTGGGAATTTTATTTTGGGATACAAGGATAAATGTTGCTGAATACAAATACATGCCACACTTTTCAGATTTATTTATAAAATAAAGCATGTATCATTTTCCTCCCAAAAAGTGTTAAAAAAAGTGTTACTTTGTGTTTGGCTTATTACATAAAATCACAATGAAATACAATGACATTTGCAGTTGTAACTTCCCTTGATTCAACTGCACTTGGTTTCACATATGATTTTGAATCAACTATAACTGCATTTCTTTTTCGATGTGCTGTGACACATTAAGTCAGATTGTAAATGGAAAGAACAAATATTAACCATCAGAGTTGGAAACAACATTTTTAGTGGTTTTAAATGTGCTATCTTTTAAAGTTGGTTGATTTCCATAGATTTTCAGAATTTGAGGTAAAGATTTAGATTATTGATTTCAATTCAATTTTAATTAGATTTATTTGGTCTTTACCAATGTGGATCAAATTGATTGAATTGGTATGAACTGTATTGTGTTAAATTGTAATGCATTGGATTAAAATTAACTACAATTGGTCTGAACAGGGCTTTGCTTATTGTGAATGAATAGCAAGCAGGCTTAAATCGGAGGTAACTAGACTTCCGTTTAGTTCTTTCTAAAAATGTTTCGACACCTCTCCAGGAGTCTTTGTCAATTCTGGTGGCTTGCACTTGAGCAACCTGCAGGGGGTGCACTGCTGTTTTTAGGGACATGGTGTCGAAACGTTTTCAGAAAGAACTGAACGAAAGTCCGGTTCCCTCCGATTTAAGCCTATTAGCTTTTGCGATGACCCAGATAACCGAGAATTTGCACAGGCATGAGTGAATAGCATTAAACCTAGTCAGGATTGAAATGAACAGTGTTGTATTTAATTGGATTCATGTTTAACCTGTCTTTTCTACAAAGTGTTTACTGGTCCAGCAGTATTCCATGTGTCATTTTTTTGTTTGTTGAAATGTTGATCTCAGCTTTCATACAATCATTGTTGTCAGTTCATTGTACCAGAACAGTAATCAACTTCAACTAAGGTGAAAATTGTTTATACGAAGGACATTTACCAGAAAACCTGTTCTGAAAGCACTTGCATTTTGGATGTGGCAATCAACATCAGAAAGCACTTTGAAACATGAAAAGTATAGCGTGGCAGATATACTGGTTCTTATTGATGGCTCAAGACTTAGGCCCTGTCCACTCGAAGACGAACAAGTTAAATTTTCATAAACGATTGTGGGGGAAAAAATCTTTGTTCACACGAGAGAATGCGGCACCACTCAAAACGATGTAGTAGGTATGCCGGTCCCATTGGTGGTGCTGTCACACTGCCACAGAAACATGCAAAAAACACCTGGTATGTGCAGACAATTTGGCCGTTTCTCAATTCACGAGAACGCGAGTACGTACTCGCGTTCTCGTCAAGTCCGGTCTTGGCGAGAACACAGGAAGATCGGACTTGACAAGAACGCGAGCACGCAGCACGTATGGTGTATTGAAACAGAAGCGTACTCGTGACGTCATGAGATGCACAGTTCTTTAGCATTTCTTTAACATTCAAAAGTATTTATATACTACACCACAATAAATCTTATTGAAATTTTTTTTAAAACATTTTTAATTTCTAAAAAGCCTAAAAATTATCTTTCTGCGGTGCATTCTGGGAAAGCGGTCAGTCTTAAGAACGCACAAGTCTGCTCTGATGCATGCTCGATAAAGAGGGCGGGGCGAGAACAACATCCGGGGATGTGGTGCGTTCTCGCTCTGGCGTTCTCGGCAATCGGAACAGTGCTCGGGCTGAGGCTGATGACGTGTCACGAGCACACAAGACCGCTCAAGAACGCATATTGAGAAACAGCCTTTATGTTAAGTAAACACAGCAGACATAGACATCTACGCATGTTCAATGTGATCTTTATGCAGCTTGGCAGGGGACACACCGTGTAGAGCGGGCTAGTTGGAAAGGAAGGGTCTGAGGACGCTACTAATAGCTATAACAAAGCCAATATTTGCCTTAGCAGAGAAGCAAAATCTTTATTTGTGGGACTGAGGTGGATGCGGATTACAGAGAGAATCGGAGCTACGACATTATCGTTTAACAAAAGACACAGCTCACATGTATACACAGAAACATAAAACTGGCATTTTGAAAATGTATCCACTCTGGGACCTGTTTTCAAAAATGATCTCCCAAAACGCAAGATCCACAGTCAAATGACAAACACCTAATCTCATGTCTGTGTGGATGGGGCCTTAGACAAAAGTACAAAAAAAATGTTGACTAAAAAATGTCATGAATTGTGTAGTTGAGGCGAAGCTTAAACCTTTTAGTGGTGATTTCCACACCAAACTGAAAATGCTGCATCAGAGATGGGTAAAAAAAAAAGAAAATACAACTTTTGGTATGGCCCAGTACTTCCAGTACAGTAATTTCATTCTGAAGCGGCTTGATCTCACCATTTAGTCTACAACCCACTGGCTGATTGCACAAAGGCAGCATTTACATGCTAATCCAGAGTTCGTCCGCGACGTTCTGCTCTGTGTTTTGATTTGCCCAGGACGGTGGGGAAAAAATGAAGGGTGACCCAATGGACCTTCGTTTGGACATAGAGCGTCGTAAAAAATCCTCAATGCATGAAAAAGTCCCTGCAGATTCCCAAGATTTTGGTCAGGAGAGATCTGAGGGAAATTTCCCAAAACACTGCAAGATTTCAAAGTATGTGCAACTGCCCTGTTTTTAACGGGCTGTCAATTTTTTTTGTTTGTGTTATTTAACTCTGGTCATGTGGACTGCAACTCAAGAAATCACCCTACTTCTTTTTGCAGAAAAAGTGTCAGGAAACGCTCTCGCTCCAGCTCATCCTCTTCTTCCTCGTCCTCCAACTCTCACAAAGATGAAGGTGCAGTGCATGGGAATTTCAAGTCAAAGAAGGAAATCTTTAGCAGGGCACAACTTGGACAGAGGGAACCACCTGTAACAAAGGAAGGAGCACGGAGACCAGAAGAATTTGTGAGTTTATTCATCATTGTGATTTTAACAACTGTAATTTCTTATTAACTCAAATAACAAGTTAGCCAATCGCAGGGCAGTAAATACATTTAGTTACCTAGGTGTAGTGACCATAAATTGCTCAAGTTCAAACTGGACATTAACTGGGGAAGAAGGTTATTTAAAGGACTTTGAACATGCTATGGTTATTGACGGCAGATTGACTGGTTTAAATATTTCAGCAATTGGAGATCTGCTATTTTCATGCATAACTATCACTTTGGCATATAGGGAATAGTCTAAAAACGACAATATCCAGTTGTGTGGGTGAAAATCATTGGTTGATTTCAGAGTTCAGAGGAGAATTGGTAGACTGGTTGTAGATTGTAAAAGCTCAAATAACCACTTGTTACAAGCAATGCATGCACCATGTGTTGGACACAATATGCCAAACTTTGAAGCAAAGGGGCTAGAGTAAGAGAGAACCACACCCACTGCTATTCCTGGCAGTAGTGATGGGTCCGGCAACACCGATGCGTCGGCGCATGTGTCGAGCTCATAGAGCGAAACCCGTGTCGATGCGCGTATCAACGCGGGGAAGTCACGTGACCGATACAGGAACTGTTTCGAACTGACTGACGCGCCAAACTGTTTCTGTTCCCTCTAAGCTGCGCGCATGTGCATTCGCGCACAGCTGCGCGCACAGCTGCGCGCACAGCAAAGCTATGCTGCGCAGTAAATAAAATCCAAGCTGAATTGTAAACAAAATAATAACAAACCAAGTTTTTTTTAATCATTTTGCAACTCTGTTGTGATGGTGTACCACAGTCTCGCTCTGTGAGCGCAAGGTGCTGATCGGAGCGCACCACTGATGGATGGGTTGGGCAGACGCCTTTATGGTTGGGCGGGTTGCGCTGTGCGTCTTTGTTCTGAGCGTCATTTCAGAAAAAAAACGGCTGATCTACCCTTAGTAGAAAGCTGCTACTCTGAGTAGTTCTTCCTCCCTTTGTCATACTCAGCATGTCCGATTTAAGAACAGATGATAAGATATCAGTCAGGTAACTGAACACAGCGCCCGATCAACGTGAGCATAATAAGGTTGGAAGTGCGCATGTCCTACGAGTAGAATTAAAATTTTTAAAGAAGGCATATGGACAATATTAAACCATAAGAAACAATGCCGTTGCTGTTGAAAACAGCAAGAGAGAATTGTTGAAAAAGTCAATGCATGCGCGATATGAAAGTTATGTGATGGAGAATTAAAGCTGTTTTCTCACACGTCACTCATTCAACACAAAAGGGGGAGTGTGTGTGTGTGTGTGTGGGGAGTTAGGCATTGAAAGGACATGGCAGCAAAAAATTTGTAAAATAAATAAATCAAAAAGCCAGTCCACATGCATCCTCGTTCACATTATTTATTGACTGTATCTAAAAAAAAATCAAATATATGTTTAATTCAAATGAAAATATAAATTAATACAATGCAACATGGGCTGCACAGTGGCACAGTGGGTAGCGCTGTTGCCTTGCAGCAAGAAGGTCCTGGGTTCAAGTACACCCCTGGGTCTTTCTGCATGGAGTTTGCATGTTCTCCCTGTGCATGCGTGGGTTCTCTCCGGGTACTCCGGCTTCCTCCCACAGTCCAAAAACATTACTGTTAGGTTAATTGGCTTCTCCAAATTGTCCTTAGGTGTGAGTCTGTGTGTGAATGGTTGTTTGTCCTGTTTGTCTCTCTGTGTTGCCCTGCGACAGACTGGCGACCTGTCCAGGGTGTACCCCGCCTCCCGCCCAGTGAACGCTGGATATAGGCACCAGCAACCCCCGCGACCCCATGAGGGATAAAGCGGTTTGGAAAATGGATGGATGGATGGACAATGCAACATACAATGATTTAAATTGTATTGTGTATACTTGGTCATCAAATCAGTGTCAGTTAACTCTGTCAACCAGGTTGCCTGTAGGGATTTTTAAGGTCCAGCAGGTGACACAGTATCGGCGCAGTATCAATACAGTTTGGCAATGTGTCGAAACGCTTCATGACGCCTCATCGACCCATCACTACCTGGCAGATATGAATAGGAAACAGAGGCTGAAATTGACACAGGCTTGAAAAAATGGACATTAACAAAAATAACGTTGCTTAGTCTGAGTCTCGATTTCAACTGCAACAATCTGATAGTATTGCCAGAATTTGATGTGAATAACATGACATGGATTAATTTGACCTTGTTTCAACTGTTCAGGGTATAATAGTTGGGGGAATATTTTCTTTGTACATTTTGGGCCACCTAATACTAATTAAGAAGGGGACATATAATGCAAAATCCACTTTTTTAGCCCTTAAATCCATTTTGTTGTGTACTTGGAGCCTCTAGGAATGCATCAAATTTAAATGTAGTCTGTCCAGGAGCTGCATTGATTTCTTTATGTTCTTTTTGGGTCATATTCTTCAAGCCGTCCAGTTTTCTCTGCACTCTGTTTTTTTTTTTTTTAACAATTACGTCACAGTATTTGCTGCAGAGCTGCTAAACAAGGTCATGAATTTCTGGCTTACAGGTTTTGCAAACCCACAATTTTTATGTTTTGCTGCAATTTTGTTGTCCAGGCTGAAGGATACCGAAGCTACAAGTGGATAAGTCAAAATGTTGGGTGTATTAACCCACACAATTCATTACTCCTTCCCCCAGCATGCTACAAAAATGGCCGTATCTTTGCTGATCATGTCCATCCAATTATGACCGCAGTGTACCCATCTTCTGATGGCTACTTCCAACAGGATATTGCACCATGTCACAAACATCAAATAATCTTCAGCTGGTTTCTTTTACTTGCCAGTGAGTTAAATGTACTCCAGTAGCCTCAAGATCCAGAGAGCACCTTTGGGATACTGTAAAACGGGAGATTCACATCATGAAGCATCTGAGTGAAGCCATCATATTGATTAGGACCAAAATAGCTGAGGAATGGAAATGGGAATTAGATTAGGTTTTTGAAGGCAAAAGGTGGCTCAACTGGGACTAGCAAGGTGTACCTAATAAATGTGCGGGTGAGTGTGTGTTTCTCTGTGCTCTGCATTAGCCCTTTTTCATCTTTTTTCCTTCACCACCAGAAAATTCAAATCCAAAGGAGTTGGAACAAAAGCAGCCATCAGGGAAACAACTCGCCCAGTGACCAAGTGAACATGGCCATAAACACTAAAGGTGAAAACTGGGACCCAAAGTTCAGTCCTAGGAGCAAAGCATACTTCCTGGTAAGGGTTCCACTCTTTCCCAAGTCATCCCTCCAGTCTGTCCACCATTTCCATCCCTCATATTCCTTTGAAATATCTTCTTTGCTTCCTAACTTTTGTAGCATGATGACAGAGACAATGACACTACATGGAAAGAAAACCAAGGCCAGAGTCGAGGAGGCTTTCCTCTTGGAAGGACACGATTCATCATCCGCAAAGCCACTGGCAATGCCAGCAGCTCCAAAAATCAGGACCACAAAGCAGAGGAAATCAATGGACAGACCACTTGAACAAAGGAGAGCGCAGTAGAAGAGTAATTGGTTGTGTCTGGAATCTTAATGTTCATCAGCCAGAATGGATGAGTTGATTCTGAATAAAATATCTGAACAGAGCGGGATACCTTCCTTTCACCTTACATATTTACTATCTGTTATATCAGGTTACACATTGTGACTAATAGTAGCACTGATTAAGGGCGTTTTTTAATAAACGTTACATGTAAATTTTGCCTTCTATTTTGTTTGAGTTCTTTCATGCAGCGTTTTTGCAACATTTCAGTTCTGACTTAGGCCAATGAAAACTATCTTAAGTGCTTTTTTTTATTGATTGCACAGTTTAATCAAACAAGTCTTTCTGAAAGCTAAAGTACGTTTTTTTGGGGAGGAAATATTACACTGCCAGCAGATTAAAACTGGGATATCCCTTCTGTAAGTATCCAAAGTGCTGTCTCATCTAGAGAATAATCACTGCAGTAGGTACAGTCTACTTTCATCATGAAAAAAAAACTAATATAGAGAAAACCAAATAGACAACAGGTGACCCTAATCTGAAAATGGGACCAAACTGCAGGGTTGGAGTTTAAACACCACTGTCATTACACAACATACAGCCAATTAACAGCAGCACTGTCTTGGAGTACTGTGCATTTAAAATGGGAATATATACTGGCAGATATTTCTTCACAGTTGGCTTTGGCTGATCTTACATACTGTAGATTTATAAAACCACAAATATTTGTGGTCGTTTTAAATTGGGAAACTGAATTTGAGTTGAAAAAGTCCCTCGGATGCAGAGTGAAACGTCTTCAATGGCAGAACCGAAGTCCATTTGGTTAATTTCTTTAACCTTTCTTAGAATTGGGAAGACAGGCTTGTAATTATGATGGCGAGAGAGACGTTTTTAATTACTTTAATCTTTGATAAGTTTTTATGGCTTGCAAATTTTTAACCATACTGTAATGTTCAGATATGTAAATTGTGTAAACATTGCTCACTCAAATATAGAAAAAACAAGTGAATTTGTTCTGTATGTAGTTTGTAACAAACAGAAGATTTAGTGCTTGAATGAATGTGTTTGTTCTGTGGATTGTTATTTAGCTTTAGGACAAATTCACAGGTCTTACCTGTACCTTACAGGCAAACTGATGTAGATGACAGTTTAATTGGTTAAAGATTGTCTTGTTGAATAATATTACAATATCTTCTAGTTTTCATTGTGTTTGTTCCTCTTTGGTACTAAATTAAAGAGACATCTTACCTAAATGATTATGCTGATGTGTCTTATTAAATCAAACCAGTATGTGGTGTTGTGAAGCAGAGCCGTTGTCATTTCAAATGTAAGAAATCTTCTTTTTTTTGGGGGGGGGGGTGGATTCAGTGGGGAAATTCCAGCGTACCAGCAGCAAAGATAAATTTACAACATAAGCAAAATTACTGTACAGTTAAAAAAAAAGCCTATTCAGGAAACTAGAGTGTGCAACAGGGTGATTTTAAAAAGTGTACAACACGTATATGTATATTTATACATAAAAACAGCAGATCATTTGCAAGAATAAACAAAACTGCAAAAGCATCATAGATGTAAACACTTTAGTTGCAAGCAGTGATGGGTATAAAGTCTAATAGTGACTCCTGGGAGGAAGGATCTGCGATAACACTCCTCTGTGCATCTAGGATGCAGCAGTCTGTCACTGAAATTAGCTCTCCAGCTCTTCAACAGCTTCATGCATGGGGTGGGAGCTATTGTCCAACAGCCCTGTTATGTTTGCCACAGTCCTTCTGTCTCCCATCACCTGAACTGGGTCAAGTGGGCATCCTAGGACAGAGCAGACCTACCTGATGAGCTTGGATCTGCGCCTGAGGAAATCCACCTCCAGCTCCTTGGTTTTCCCCTCGTTGATCAGAAGGTTGTTCTGCTGGCACCAGTCTGTCTGCCCAGGCCCTCAATTTTGATGAGGTCAACTATGTCAGTCATCTGAAACCTGAAGATGGCAGCCTGAAGAGTAATGGAGGAGGAAGCGGTGCGGAGGGTGAACAGGAACAGTGCCAGCACACTTCCCTGTGGGCCCCCTTATTACTGCTGACCAGCCTGACGGAGAGACGTACTGTCTTAAAATACTGTGGACAGCCAGTGAGGTAGTCCAGTATCTACTGAGACAGGCGGGGGTCTACTCCTCAAAACTCCTCATCTGAAGTGCTTAAATAGACAGGATTGTTGGGAAGGGGGTGTGAGAGTCCTCTGAACAAGAAGGTGTTGGTGAGAGCTGAGAGGTGTGAAGTTCTGGGAAGAAAAAAAAGCAGGCAGTCTTCAAAAGTAAGCGGGTTCTACTAGTTCATTCAAAGTTTTCTCAGGAGGATATTAGATTTTTTACTGCTTTGAAAGACTATCACAATGCCTGATCACACATTGCTAAAGACTGCATGAAAATCCTGTTAAAATGATGAAATGGGACTCTTGGGAGAGCAAACAAAAAGGGTTTAGCTCAGTACATTTATCAATATTTAATCATAAATTGCTCCTGAAGTTAGTTTTAAACTTTCTCAATTTCTAAATCCGCAGAATAAGATCGTTCTAATCAAAGGGTGACACATTACGGGCTTTTAGGCTATTGTTTTTCAAGGTCATAAAGACATTAAGATTTAGTAACTCCCCGGACCCTACATAAGGAGGTTACTCGGGCTAGAACTAAAATTGTGGCAAACCCATTTTGAATTTACCTGGAGGAATACAGTTAAAGTAAGCAAAAGGTCCGATCTAATGTGCAAGCGTTCACAGCAAGGGAAAGCAGCAACCAGGTGCTGCTATTTAAAGCTCTTGATTAACTGATGATCAGCAGACGTGAACGCCTCAGTAAAACTACCTTAGAGAAACAATTGCTGCCCATCGATTACTGGTGACTTTTAAGTTTCCACTTAATGGCGCTTCTCAGCTGTGGTCGGTCTACAGATATGTTCAAAATTTACATTTCCAATCTGTAAACAGTAAGAATGAAAGCAGGAAGTGCATGTATGAGCAGGTCTGAAACTGTGCTAATTGAGCTTGATGAGGATTTATTATGAAGAAAAGAAAACAATATTTAGAAAAGATTTCTTGTGTTATCCAATAGGAACCACTAAAGTAAAAATAGTGTTACTTCAGCAACTGGTCAAAAGGGAAACCATGTTGGTAAGCACAAATTTTTAGATATTCCTCCTGAATTAATAAAATTTTAGTAGAAATTTAGAGAAGAGTAAAAAAAAAATTCTGATTCTTATGGACAATATGACAAAGTTATTTTATCATGCACTGAATGAACTACCTAATGACCATTGTTTTTGCTTCTCTGTAAACTTGTTGTACCTGTTTGTCTCTTTCTCTTTTTTTTTTTCCCAGCTCACAGTCCCATGTGAAACCCGTCCTACTCCTTACCACTGACTTGTCATGACTCGCCTGAGGAATAGTTGCTTAATGTTAATGTTTGACAAGGCGGAAGAAGGGCCTTGGCTTTCATATCAGTCAGTCAGACAACAGAACCACAACCTCTCAGTTCTCCTTTTGCTCAGCTGCTTGTTTGCTGCTTCGGGAAGGAATTGTAGACTTCAGTCCCAAGGAGAACGACAGACAACATGGGTGAGTCAACTTTACCAACATAGTGGTGGGATTTCATACTTTGAAAATAATCTGTTTTTGCTTGGTTGCTGGGGAAGGGGTTAACCCTTAAACGCGGACAGCAGCAGCTGGGGAATGAAAGAATGAAGCTGCGTTGTGCCTGTTAGAAATATTGCACATATGAGACAAGTACTCTAATTTTACTTGAAATGAAACTAGAGCCTTTAAGTGAACACTGCTACACAGCATTACAGGTATATATACATTACATCAATATGCCATGTTTGTGTTTGCTGTTTTTGTTAAAGTTTCATTCCATACAGTGAGATCAGAGCTGGCATATTTCTGTATTTCAAGAATAAAGAATATTTTATTGTCACCATGTGTTAGGGTTAATATTGTGGCGAAATTACCTTTTGAGGCAGACACTGGATACCCACAAATAACCTGAGACACATCCACAAACAGACTTTGTATTTACAGTTTTGTTTTTGTTTTTTTCCCTTCTTCACACATTAGAGAATACATTGTATTTTTCTGATAATTTGCCATCAGGTTTTGTTAATTCTGCAAGAGAATCCTAGCATTAAAAGTGCGTTTTTACTATTAGCAAAAGAACTCAGAAATTCTGTCAGAAATATTTCACACCGAGTCCCTCGTAACCTCAAGTGCTTAAAGAGGTTGGTCTTGGTATTGAAGTGTCAGGACGCATCGATTGTGAGGCCCCAGCCTTTGTGAAACGGCTCAGATTTTCTGCCCCATTTGTGGATTCTCTGCAGAGGTGCTGGTGCTGCTAGACTTTGAGGCCAACATGGGTGACGAGCTCACACTGAGGACGGGAGACGTGATCAAAAACGTCACCAAGGCCGAGGAAGGATGGCTGCAGGGAGAGCTGCGTGGGAGGAGAGGCTTATTCCCGGCAAACTTTGTCAAAGTATGCCAAGTCGCTTGGAGATGTCACTTTGTGTGTGGGGTTTCTTTTTTATCCCCACTCGTTAAATATTTCATTATTTTCTTTTCTAATGCAGGAAATACCTGTGTATTTGATTGGTGATGGCAAGAGGGAACCACGAAGCATCCGGAGAAGTATAAACATTAAGTGTCTTGCTTGTTTTGTTGCAAATACTTTGGAAGGTGGAAAAATTCCCACTGTCAGTATAAGAAGTATATTCAGGATTTAAACTGAGACTTGTTTTTTTGTAAGAGGATGACTGTCCACATTGGTAATGTTTACTGTTTTAGAGGAAGTCTGTTTTGACAGAAATTTATTTTTAACACTTTTACACTTAACTCAGTTCTCTCTGCCTGGCTTCTGGCATTAAAATATCCACGTTATAATGTTAAGCAATAAAGGGATAGTTATCAGTCCGGTTCTTATCTTAAACGGACTGATGTCAGACAAATCAACACAGCAGGGAAAGGCTGCTGCTAAACACATGGACCCACCGTTAAAGCTGATCTTTGGCATTTTAAAAACTCAAACTGAAATTTTAGTTTTTGTTCACGTTGTCCATCAGAAACCAGTAATGATGATGATAATTTTAAAATTGGTTGATATTGCCAATTTAAAACACAAAAATATGCTTTTATAGTGTGATGGTCAAAAACAGATGACCAGAAATTATAAATTATTTTGGTTTGCTTTTAATGTTTAAGTAACAAAGTGAGACCAAAATTTAGCAGTTTTTTTATTTTTATTGAAATAAACCTAATGGAGCCTGTACTGTGACAGCAGGAGAGGCTGGTTCTTCTGTACACATTGTACAGAATGTGTACACAAAGATGTAATCACTGAAATTCCTTCACCACAGAACGAAAAAAAAAAAAAAAAAAAAAAAACATTTAACCCTTTGAAGATTTTGGTTGAAAAAAATTTGTTCTTACTGTCTTAAAAAAAATAAAAATGATAATAAAAAACTTTCTGCTCATCTGTTTTTGATTATTTAAAGGAAATGTTATTTTTATAATATTATTTATATTATGTGTTTTGGTCCAATATTGTAAATGTTAAAATGAAATGGATACTAAGTTTTTTATTTTCTCCGGTTCCTGACAAGAAAATCCAATTACCAAAACCTGCATGGACCTTTTTAGTTGTTTTGAAATTCAAAGTAAATAATGCGTTATTACCTCCTAGGGGATCTGAACCAATTTTGTCTGTTTTTAAATACTTTTTGTTTTGCTTATGTGCAACTTCTCAGCTATATATATATATATATATATATATATATATATATATATATATATATATATATATATATATATATATATATATATATATATATATATAATTTTTTTTTTTTTTTTTTTTTTTTTTACATTCAAGTAATTTTATTAATATTTTTAACCCCAAAATAGACATTTTCAAATCTGAATTGGACTTTTACCAATAAAATGTGATGGGGAAACCTCCAACATCCCCAAGAAACTTGTTTTGAAGCATGGAAAATTAGGACCTATAGCCTTTTTTTTTTTTTTTTACCATTTTCCATAGTTGACTTACTGTTTGTCAACTTTGACACCTCCATTTGATCTATGCCTGATCTCTCTGGTATATTCAACATGTAGCATAGCATCATGTGATCCAATCACGTTTTTTTCCCCCCTGGTTTGTCAAATGACCACAAAAAAAGACGAGATGTGAGTTTAGAATTTGCAAATTTGATTGAAGTCGACATCAGAGTTCCAGTTGACCTATGTAGTTGTTATCCATACTACCACCCTTATTGAGTCTAATAATGTCCATTTACTATGCAAATTTATGTTGGTTGCGGCTAGCGGCTGTATCAGTCTGCCTTATCAGGTGAGGCTAGTTGGAAAATACCCAGGAGTAGCCTACTGATAAGAATAAGCTGATAAGGCTGAATGACAGAGGCGACAGCCTCAGGCCCCATTTGTAACACAGACGTTCAGCTGAGAAAGCCGCCACAAACTTGAAAATGGTCTTCTATAAAGTTTAGATATTTATCATTCACTAGTTTGGTAATGTTGTACACTGTTGTAAAAAAACTCAGTTTAAATTGCTTAGCTAAAACGAGGAACTGGTTCTGGAGTAGCTGTTAGCCTTCTCCTGCTCTAGGGATTTACTGCAAACTGGGCAACATATCTGTCTACAACCTCTTAATGGAAATATATTACTCATAAGTTTACAGAACCTCCATTAATAAAATCCAAGCTACCTTTTAAGATGATATTGAAACATTGATAGATTTCGCAAAATATTTCAGCTTTTTAGTCGGCTAAAAACAAACCAAGATGGAAATGTGGTAAAACTGTTTTCTTTTTTCTTTTGTAATTTGAAAAAAACGGCGTGTTAAAGACTGTGGTTCCTGTGGTGAGCAGACTCAAACAGAGATTGCAGTAAGCCATCTGTAAATAGATGTCGCCACATCCGTCCACACAAATACCAGTCACAGTATACGTACAGAGAGGGAGAAGATGAAAACGAGCACAGTGACTTTGATGGACTATTTCAAAATGAATCCATAATTATTGGTGTGCCTTCTCACTGATCCTTGGATGTTTTGTTTTCCCAGCAAAAAAAGGAGTGCATTTGAGGAAATGTGAGGTGGCCTTTCCATACAGCCCTCAAAATGAAGACGAGTTGGAGCTGGTGGTTGGTGAAATTTTGGAGATTATTAAAGAGGTATACCAACATCTTCCTTTTCCCGTCATTTGCAGTTGAGCACATTTAAACTAGTGTTTTTACTCTATCGGTGTTTTAATCCCATTAGTATTTTATATATTAATAATGCCTTCTCATGCTCAAAAAGGACAAGTAAACATTATCAGAACAAATGCTTGGTATATGGTTGTTTGTGCAAATTCTCAGTTATTCGGGTCATCACAACAGCAAATGGGCTTAAATTGGAGGGAACCAGACTTTTGTTCAAATCTTTCTTGGTATACATTGTTTTATCTGAAAATGTTTTTCCTGTTTTCTGTTTATTGTCAATATTTGTGACCAGGACGTCTTTAAACTATTTAATTCTATAATTATTTTACAGTTGCATGCTTAATTTTTTTTTATCCATCAGCCTTAACAATCAAAGATAGTATGTTGTAGGTGTACTGTTCTCTACTGCTCTATAAAATTAGTCAGAAATTCACTTGCTTTGCAAATTACTCAATCAGATACTGTGCAAAGGTATATTTGATGAGCCACAGTGACAGTAAAATATTTTTTTATATATCACATTAAGATATTTTATAGTACACCATAGTATATAAAATTATTATGAAATATGGAAATTATTGAGTTTTAACAACTGCTCGCTTCAAATTTAATTTGATTTTTAAATGTATTTATATATTTAACATGTATTTAACTAAATTGATGTATGTTTATTAAATGTGTTTATTTCTAATTCTTTGCTGTTTAGGACATAGGAAAAATATTTTTATTCTTACAGTTTTGGAAGTTGATACTTTGCATCATATTCCTAAATATGAATTTATTTCTTTTTAATTTATTCATTTTAAATGACAGACTTTGTCTGTGCTAATCTGATTTCTGAGAATCATCAGACGACCTTTGTGGACTGATTTTAGTCTCTGGAATGCAAACAGGACATTCATCGTCAATGTGGGTTAGTGAGATCAGCCATTAAAATATTTCCTCTTCCTTTTTTCTTTCTCTTTCTAACTGGCAGATTGAAGATGGATGGTGGATGGGCCTTAAAAATGGCAAAATGGGAGCATTTCCATCAAATTTCGTCAAAGAAATTTTTGTTTCTCCCAAAGGTTATTGGCTAAGCAATTTAACATCTTTTTATCTTTGAACATAGACTCCAAATCAAATTTTGATATTTTTCCAATAGACGGAAAGCAAAATGAGAGCAAAGCCAGGCCTAAACTGTCTGATGCCCTGTTCAGTAAGGAGGTGTGTACGTTTGTCACAAATGAGATCACTCAAATTTTATGAACTGTTGTTCTGTTAATTATTACCTATTTTTATTTCCCACAAAGATATCTCGACAAGCCAGTGTGAGAAACAAAGCAAAGAACCGTGAGTTCCAACCCTTTTTAATATTAACAGCTACTTGAAGGCTTTTGTTTGTCCTTACAACACAGCTAAGATGCATTCTATTTATAATGGCATTTGCAGGCAGTTTGTCAGGTTTATTTTTAACCTGACACAAACTTGACAATGGTTGCCGTCACATCTGTATGGCCTAGGTGGGGCCTTGATTAATCAGTTTACAGACAACAGGGGAAAATATCTGAGAGGTTGAAGGTTTATGACATTTATCGGCAGTTAGTCACTGCTGTTTCCATTTGAGATCTGAACCTTTATTATCATAATTCCCAAATATGGCCATAGTCATCGGTGTCGAAACCTTCATTTCCTATCACGTTTAAAGTAATCCTCGTTTTTTTTATTTTAAGATCGGAACTCATGTTATCTCCCCTCTTTCTTTCCAAGGTGTGGAATATTGCCAGGTCATGTTTGACTACAAGGCCAACGCAGTGGATGAGTTGGAACTGAAGCAAGGGGACATTGTAGCCATTGTGACCAAGGTTTGAAGACAGTGGCCTTTCTTGGAGTTTCTCATATGGTGTCACCCTTCTTACAGGCAGACCTCCCTTCCCTGTCTTGTAATTTCTCTTTAGAGTAGTTGCTGTGTTCAACAACTCGTGTCTTGTTGCTCAACTGGTCAGACCAGTTGTTTTGCTTTCAAGGAAATGGGTCATCTCTAAACACAAAACGACATCTTCAGGCTATGTTCACACGTAGGCTGAGGGCAAGCCTCTCACGATACAAAAAAAACAGTAGTTTGATGCTGCAGGGAGAAAAAAAAAGATTTTTCTAAAATGTTTTGTGTAACTTTTTAACTCGATTACTTTCACTTTTCTGAGATCATAACTTATCATTTAAAATGTTTTTACAGGAACTAATCTACTTTTTTATGAAAACCTCATAGACTGAAGTTGTGATAAATAAAACATTTTGACAACACAGAGACTAAATACATTTTCAGAATTTTCCTTATATTCCTTTTAAAATAAATTATATTACCTTTTTTAAATATACTGTATATGGATTATAAGGGTCCCTGTCAAGAGTGCAGTAGTTCTGTTTCTTGTCCAATTAATGGGAACAGACACCCACCCTATGGTGTGCATGGTGTAATAAAATACTGCTGTAGCTCCACCCCTGGTGACAAAACAGTGGCTTTCTGTGAACTTGTCCACATGTAGCTGGATATCTGGGAAAACAAATGCATTTTCGCCTTACATCCACATGAAAACTGTTGTTTTCGATTTTTAAAAACTCTGCCCAAAGTGAAGAGAGCCCCATTTTTGTGTTCACATGTGTAAATGCCAAGCAGCATCGGAGTCTGTGACAAATAATGTGCCGCTGGCTTCATGTGCTACCAAGGTGTTATTGACTTGGATATAAAGTGGAGAAAAAAGGGAACGCTGTCATAGAGGTGCAGATTTTTACGTTGGTTTTTACATTGACGCGTTTATGCTTGTCTGTTTTTGTAAGCCCAATTTCTCCAATATGTTGAGGCGCAAAGGAAAAAAAGCTGTTTTACACCCTCCCAATACGGAGGGACCACATGGTTCTTTTCAAGGATTCCGATTGGCTGTCATTGTTCTTTGCTTTGTGGTACACTGCCCCCTATACGTTTGGGATGTTTAAAACAAATGTGGTGTATTTGTGTGGGTCTGAAAATGATCCTGTGTGTACAACATTATTCTTAAAAACAATGTGGGGAACATATTTGTTTTTATAAAGACCCGGGTACATGTGTACAAGGCCTCTGTATATGATTTGGTGCTAAATTAGAGGACTTTTTCCATATTTTCTTAGATATTTAAACCAGTAAGATTCTAACCAGGTATTCTTGACTGAACAGAGATGCCGTAAAACACATTCTACCATTACATTTTTTGTTTAAAATGCAAAATAATAAAAATGCTTATTTTGCATGTGGCCCACCTGGGGTTAATACTTGAGTAAAACAATTTAGGGAACACTGGTAAACTAAAAATTTGTTCCTGTAAAACAATGGTCATTATACAAATTTTTGGGGGGTATTTTTACGAGAATAAAGTGATAATACTAGGTGTATACGGATAAAGAACATTATGAGAATAAACACTAGGGGAAGACCTTTTTTTTTTTTCATAAAATTACTATTCTCACAATTTTATGACTTTATTCTCAAGTTTTCTATAAAGAAAAAAGAGATCCAACCCCCACCCTACCAAAAGGGGTTCGCCGGTCTCTGCCGCTGTTATTTTCCCAGGCGGATAAGTTTGGGAACCCCTGCTCTAGATGGATACTGATCTTAGTCTGAAGACATTTCCGATCAATAATATTTTCAATCGCATTTAGGTCTTTCCCTTGGCAATAATAAGCTTTGATCTAAACTATTCCGTTGCAACTCTGGATGTGTGTTTAGGGTTGCTCTCCTGTTGGAAGGTGGAGTGTAGTAAACTCCATTTGAAAAACATGCGGCAAGGTTGACTATCGCTGCATAAGTAGGCAAGAGCCACCAGAAACAGTTTATTGATTCAGATGTTCATTCCTGCTTTATACACACTTTCTTTAAAATTAAGTGTGTATTGTTGTTAAAAAGAGAAGGTATATAGTTTTTGGACCTCCAAAGCTACACACACCGGTTAAAATGTTTTTCATGACACAAACATGGCAGTCCCCCTCAGATAAAACGATAACAAGGAAGTTGTATTTTGTTTGACCTTTTGGGCACTTTCTGTTCAGCAATTTAATCTCCCAAGGGAGTGTGCCAATTTTGCGGCTCTAATGTGACGCTTTAATCTCGTTCTGAAGGAAACAGAAGATGAAGGCTGGTGGAAGGGGGAGCTGAACGGCCGATGTGGCTTCTTTCCTGACAACTTTGTCATGCCTTTGCCAGAATTGGAAACTCTGCAAGTGAGTGAACGCACAACTAAAGCAAACAGAACACAGTTGGTGTAGAAGTGTTACATCGTTCAACCAGGAGAAATTAAAACATCCTGCTGTTTTTCATGAAACTTTGCCACGTTTGATAGCAATACTTTTTATTGTATGGAAATTGGTGCAAATTATCTGCTTATTTTCATCTGTTATGTTGCTAAAACAGGATTTTCAGCCCATTATGACTCAGGCCCGTCTTTAGACTTAGTCACTGGAAATTTCCCACTATGGAAAATTTGTGTAGCTGCTTTTATTGGACAAAAAGTCACAAAAGTCAATCTGTTTAAGTTTCGGTTTCTTCTCCTCTAGTCTGGAAGCATGAGCAAACCACCTGCACGTGGCATCACTATAAAAGTACCAGGTGAGAGAACAGCATGTTTTCTGCTTTGATAAAACCCAGCTGCACCACAGCAGATGAGGTCTGACACTTGTTTGGGGGGTTTAGAGTTGCAGTTTCTGGATTTTTGGACCTGGCTATGAGTTTGTTCTTTTGGACTTGGGTGAACTGTTGTCTGGGCAGATGTTAAAATTGGCAGCAAGAGCCACAGTCAGAACATTTCAACAAGTCCTGACTAAACTAGTTATTGCATTCATTTACTGTCCTGAGAGACAAGGATTTATAAATGTGTTGACAAGATTTAGCAGTATTAGTTTTGTGAATTTGTTCCTCATGTTGGTCATGATCTATTCCTTTTTCAGATCTATAATCCTTTCTTGCTTCTATATAGATATAATTTTTGCAAAAGTATTCCAAACCTTTCAACTTTGACTAATTTGAAAGAATTTCAAGCACAAATGTTTTCCCGATGCCCCAATAGAAAATCCAGTACAAAGGACTTCAGAAGTAGATTCCTTTGCAAATTGAGTCAAACTGTGTGCAATTTAATCTGAGTGTGTATATATAGAGCTGTTCTGTTAAGGCCTATAAGGTTTTTTTTTTAGAGATCACTGGTGAACAAAAAGCATCATAAAGACTGAGAAACACACCGTTCAACACTTTTCAGTCTATCGTCAGAAAACTGATGGGTTGAAATGTAGCAGAGTATATAGAACAACTGCAAACCTACCAATATATGGTTTTCAACCTAAACTGACTGGCTGAATAAGGTAGGCTCTAAACATGATAGTCAAGAGACTCATAACTCTGGAGGAGCTGCAGAAATCCCCTGCTTAGGTGAGAGAACCTGTTGAGAAGTAGTAGTCATATACTCCACACATCTTGCTTGAATGGAAAAGTAACAAGGGGGAAGCCATTGTTAAAAGAGAGCTTATAATTGAATTTTATTTATATAGCACCAATTCATGACAAGTCATCTCAAGGCACTTTACAAAGTCAAGTCAGTCAAACCATACAGACATGGGGATCCGTAATGGCGCCTTAGGGGCAGGACGGATGTGTTTGAAGGAGATCCAAAGGCAGCCAGATTTTTGCGATATTTCCTCAGGAATTTCCATCATTCTAGCAAATGCTGACATCATATTATGATTCTGGGACACTTCTGGGCTACACTACATGAAACAATGCCTAACTCTAAACGCAAAAACATCAAGATTGGATCAGCAAACTAGCAACGCAGCTAGTAGCTTAGCTCAACATGGCAAACAAAGCGACGAGAACGACAGCAATTTGTTTGAACTAGAGTTGGAGCCTGGGTTTGCTAAATCACTCGAGGTAATGACAAATAGGATTATGTCAAGAATTAGTGAGAAGCTGGATCCCCTGGCGAATGTTGTAGCATTGCACTCAAATGAGCTAAAGAGGGCTAATGGACACCTGGAGGAAGCCTATGGCAGAGTGCTACTACCAGAAGCAGCTAATGAGTCCATCACTGCTAAAATACAAGCCCTGGAGGAGAAAGCTAAGACCCTTGCAGATCACAAAGACGATATGGAAAACAGGGGGCATGTATCGTACTGTGTGAAGGTGGTGTTTGTGTATCCAACATCCAAGGTGAGAACGGTTTGAACTTTTTTGAACATTGGCTGCTAATTTTTCTCGCAGTGGATATGGAAGGTAGCCACACAAACTTGAGCGAGCACACCACTCCCTCGCACCTAAACCCGTGGATGGCCAGCGACTGAGCCCGGTCATTGTTTATCTGGAAACCAGAGGAATCTAACAGAGCGACGTGGCAGCGTGGCGAAAAGTGGCGAGGGAGGACATCCTGCATGGCAAGATTTCATTTTACAACAATGTCTCTGCTGCTGCGCAAACATGGCAAACTGATTTTGGTTATTGGGGAGGAGAAGTTGGAGGTCATTTGGAATCGAGCAAAACAAATATCTTTAATTGAGCCAGGCTTTTTCAATTTAAAGGTGCATGGCCACATACTGCTGGCATATTGGTTGTTATTTTGGTGTTATTTTTGCTCATTTTGTTAGTAAAGAAAGCATTTCGTGTTTATTTACGATTTTAATGGAAGTGCACATGCGCAGCAGGGGTTAAAAGAAGGAAGCGGCTAACGGCTATTGGCATCTCCCAGCAAAACAATGAAGAAAGGTCCAAGATCCAGTGAAGTGTGGGGGAATAAAAAGCACAAAACAAATATGATTCCAAGAGGTGGAAGACTGGAATGTCGCTGAGAGTTGATTGACATGAGTACATTTTCTTATATAAGGCTCTTTAAGTTGCTGTAGATCTGTGTGTTTAATAACGGTTAGTCTTCGATCACGCTGAGCTGCCGCTTTATTGTGAGGCATTGCAGAGGTTCAGGCTCAGTCTGGCATTATTTATGATAGATTTATAAATTAAGGAAACTGGTATTATGATAGTTCTACGATACTGTTGCTAGATGTCGCCATGTCTATTTGTATTTGTTAATCGTACCCGAGAGCGAATTTTTTTTTGGCTCAAAAAGGACTATTAATACGCTATCAAATTGGAGGCTTGGTGTCCGTCCGTCCGTCCGTTGTCTTCCGCTTATCCGGGGTCGGGTCGCGGGGGTAGCAGCTTCAGTAGGGAGGCCCAGACGTCCCTCTCCCCAGCCACTTGGGCCAGCTCCTCAGGAGGAATCCCAAGGCGTTCCCAGGCCAGCCGGGAGACATAGTCCCTCCAGCGTGTCCTGGGTCTTCCCCTGGGTCTCCTCCCGGTGGGACGTGCCCGGAACACCTCTCCAGGGAGGCGTCCAGGAGGCATCCTGACCAGATGCCCGAGCCACCTCAACTGGCTCCTCTCGACGTGGAGGAGCAGCGGCTCTACTCTGAGTCCTCCCCGGATGACTGAGCTCCTCACCCTATCTCTAAGGGAGAGCCCAGACACACTACGGAGAAAACTCATTTCAGCCGCTTGTATCCGGGATCTCGTTCTTTCGGTCACGACCCAAAGCTCGTGACCATAGATGAGGGTAGGAACGTAGATCGACCGGTAAATCGAGAGCTTCGCCTTTTGGCTCAGCTCTCTCTTCACCACAACGGATCGGTACAGCGCCCGCTTCACAGCAGACGCTGCACCAATCCGCCTGTCGATCTCCCGCTCCATCTTCCCCTCATTCGTGAACAAGACCCCAAGATACTGGAACTCCTCCACTAGGGGCAGGACATCCTCCCCAACCCGGAGAAGGCACTCTACCCTTTTCCGGCTCAAGACCATGGTCTCGGATTTGGAGGCACTGATTTTCATCCCGGCCGCTTCGCACTCGGCTGCGAACCGCTCCAGTGAGAGCTGTAGATCACGCCCTGATGAAGCCAATAGGACCACGTCATCCGCGAATAGCAGAGACGCAATCCTAAGGCCACCAAAGCGGATCCCCTCAACACCTTGGCTGCGCCTAGAAATTCTGTCCATAAAAGTTATGAACAGAATCGGTGACAAAGGGCAGCCTTGGCGGAGTCCAACTCTCACCGGAAACGAGTCCGACTTACTGCCGGCAATGCGGACCAGACTCTGACACCGGTCGTACAGAGACCTGACAGCCCTTATTAAAGGGCCCGGTACTCCATACTCCCGGAGTACCCCCCACAGGATCCCCCGGGGGACACGGTCGAATGCCTTCTCCAGATCCACAAAGCACATGTAGACTGGTTGGGCAAACTCCCATGCCCCCTCAAGAATCCTGCTGAGGGTGTAGAGCTGGTCCAGTGTTCCACGGCCAGGACGAAAACCACACTGCTCTTCCTGAATCCGAGATTCGACTATCCGACGGACCCTCCTTTCCAGAACCCCTGAATAGACCTTACCAGGGAGGCTTAAGAGTGTGATCCCTCTGTAATTGGAACACACCCTCCGGTCCCCCTTTTTAAATAGGGGGACCACCACCCCAGTCTGCCAATCCAGGGGAACTGCCCCCGATGTCCACGCAATGTTGCAGAGCCGCGTTAACCAACACAGCCCCACAACATCCAGAGCCTTAAGGTACTCAGGGCGAATCTCATCCACCCCCGGAGCCTTGCCACCGAGGAGCTTTTTAACAACCTCGGCAACCTCAGCACCAGAGATGGGAGAACCCGACCCAGAGTCCTCAGGCCCTGCTTCCTCAATGGAAGACGTGTTGGTGGGATTAAGGAGGTCTTCGAAGTATTCCGCCCACCGACGCACGACGTCCCGAGTCGAGGTCAGCAGCACACCACCCCCACTGTAAACAGTGTTGGTACTGCACTGCTTCCCCCTCCTGAGACGCCGGATGGTGGACCAGAATCGCTTCGAAGCCGTACGGAAGTCTTTCTCCATGGCCTCTCCGAACTCTTCCCACGCCCGAGTTTTTGCCTCGGCGACCAGCCGAGCCGCCTGCCGCTTCGACTGCCGGTACACATCAGCTGCTTCCGGAGTCCCACAGGCCAAAAAAGCCCGGTAGGACTCCTTCTTCAGCTTGACGGCTTCCCTCACCGCTGGTGTCCACCAGCGGGTTCGAGGGTTGCCGCCACGACATGCACCGACAACCTTGCGGCCACAGCTCCGACTAGCCGCCTCAGCAATAGAGGCGTGGAACATGGTCCATTCAGACTCAATGTCCCCCGCCTCCCTCGGGACGTGTTTAAAGTTCTCCCGGAGGTGGGAGTTAAAGCTCCGCCTCACAGGGGACTCCGCCAGACGTTCCCAGCAAACCCTCACAGTACGTTTGGGCCTGCCCGGTCGGACCGGCTTCCTCCCCCGCCATCGGAGCCAACTCACCACCAGGTAGTGGTCGGTGGAGAGCTCCGCCCCTCTCTTCACCCGAGTGTCCAAGACATGCGGCCGCAGGTCAGATGAAACGACAACAAAGTCGATCATTGAACTGCGACCTAGGGTGTCCTGGTGCCAAGAGCACATATGGACACCCTTATGCTTGAACATGGTGTTTGTGATGGACAATCCATGACGAGCACAGAAGTCCAACAACAAAACACCACTCGAGTTCAGATCAGGTGGGCCATTCCTCCCAACCACGCCCCTCCAGGTCCCACTGTCATTGCCCACGTGAGCGTTGAAGTCCCCCAGCAAAACGAGGGAGTCCCCAGGAGGGGCACTCTCCAGTACCCCTTCCAAGGACTCCAAAAAGGGTGGGTAATCTGAACTGCTGTTTGGCGCATAAGCGCAAACAACAGTCAGAACCCGTCCCCCCACACGGATGCGGAGGGAGGCCACCCTCTCGTTCACCGGGGAAAACCCCAACGTGCAGGCACCGAGATGGGGGGCAACAAGTATGCCAACCCCAACTCGGCGCCTCTCACCATGGGCAACTCCAGAGTGGAAGAATGTCCAGCCCCTCTCAAGGAGACTGGTTCCGGAGCCAGAGCGGTGCGTCGAGGTGAGTCCGACTATCTCTAGTCGGAACCTCTCAACCTCGCGCACAAGCTCAGGCTCCTTCCCCACCAGAGAGGTGACATTCCACGTCCCAAGAGCCAGCTTCTGCAGCCGAGGATCGGAACGCCAAGGTCCCCGCCCTCCACTGCTACCCGTTACACATTGCACCCGACCCCTTTGGCCCCTCCGACAGGTGGTGAGCCCATCGGAAGGGGGACCCATGTCGCCTCTTCGGGCTGAGCCCGGCCAGGCTCCATGGGCAAAAGCCCGGCCACCAGACGCTCGCCAACGTGCCCCACCTCCAGGCCTGGCTCCAGAGTGGGGCCCCGGTGACCCGCGTCCGGGCGAGGGAACACGAGGTCCAACTATCGTACTCATCATAAGGGGAGTTTTGGGCTGCGCTTTGTCTGGTCCCTCACCTAGGACCTGTCTGCCTTGGGTGACCCTACTAGGGGCTTAAAGCCCCTGACAGCATAGCTCCTAGGATCACTGGGACACTCAAAGGTGTCCCAGTGATCTTGGCTTGGTGTATATAACCTTATTTTATCATGATTAAACAGTTTTTGGTCTTTTTTTATAAGCACACTATGTGACTATATATCTTTAAAATTCTTCATAGATTGCAGATCCAGCCCCACAGCAGAAGACATAAAATCAAACCTCCCCTAAATGTCTTGAATACAAGTCAGCACTGGGTACATATATTGATTGTGTTTGGTAGTGCCCTAAAATTCAGACATACTGGTTGAACGTCCTGAAAGATAAACCTCCTCCTAAAGAATCTTGGCAAGAACTCGTTAGAGAGTTCTTTCCTTTGGTATACTTAACCTTCTCTCTTCAGTCTACCAACGAAAAACGAAAAATTCTCACACGTCTGGAGTCGTTACCTCTGCTTCACAAACTCTACTGTTATGAATGGATCTGGGAACCAGATATTCAAGCCAGACACGGTGTTGTGCTTAAAAGGTTTATTGTAAGAATGACTGGTGACAGAACAGGCAGGTAATGACAGAACAGGTTGGAGGTGACTGAGCAGTGTAGATGGTGGCTGAGATGGCTGGAGAAACATTTGGATAATGACCAGAACTACCAGGCTGATGGCTCACCGGAGCAGGCAACAGAGCCTCACAGGAATGCAGAACAAATAGACGAGCATGCAGTCACTGGAAAAATTCCACCAGCGAGGGCAGGTCTCATGCAGAAATATGGAGTTTGGCAGGCTGAGCAAACAACAACTGGGAGCAATATACAGACGGTGCAAACAAGCATTAGTTAAGGCAACTAGTGACGGATTATGAAGCACACAGTGAATTAACACGTCTGTGCGTGTCTTTGTCCACATATAAGGTGCACCATATTATAAGGTGCACTAAATATTTTTCCCAAGTGTGTAATATAACTCCGCTCCTTCATGTGCACAGCTCTCTCCTGAGAGGGAGAGCTATCCATCTCTGTAGTAGTTGGACTAAAAATAAACGTAACTTTTATATTGAATTAACTTACTAGGTTTATTGTTACTAGCGTGTATTCCGGGCGCAGGCTGCTTAAAGGCTCCCACATACTCGGGCGTACTGTGTGCATACAGTGAGCTTGGTGGACTCCGTACTGACTCTCTGCAGACGTTTTAACCTTCATAGCTGAGCGTACTGTTGCCTACATTTCTTGTGGCAAATTCCTACAATTCCCAGTGGGGGAACACATGGTAAAATGTGTGATTAGCTAGCTGAGCACCTAGAGCCGTTTGTTTTCCAGCAGGCTCCCACCGCACATCTGTCAGTGAGAACAGAGGGGGACGGTGATGCCGCGCGTTCTATCAAGCTCAGTGTCGCATATAAAACAGTTTGATGTAAAGACTTCTTGCCTACGAGAAGTTTATAGTGTGAAACAACTCGGGGTCGCATTGTCTGACCTGGTGCATATTTATTGTGCCACTTTCTCTTTAAAGGCTCTATAAACATGGAAAAGCAGAAATCTCTAGGACCTTCCTAGAGCTACATCCGGTTAGGACTTCCTTTAAAGCGGGGGTAGAGGTCCACCTTCCATCAGGACAACAACCATAAATATACAGCCAGAGCTAAATTAAATGGTTTAGACCAAAGCACATGCTGGTGTTGAAATAGCCTTGTTAAAAATCCAGATCTAACCTAGACTCAGCTACTTTGCAAATATGAATGGGCAATAAATGTCAGTCTTCATACTGTATGTGGAAAGCTGAAGTGGACATGGCTCAAAAGTTATGCTGCTGAGATTGCAGCAACAGTTTGTTGACATTATACATATCCACACCAAACTTTGCAGATTTTCATTTGTAAAGATTAATTTTTTAAAAACCATGCATTTTCTTTCCCTTTCATAATTATACACTACATAATTGTTTACTACACCAAATCCCAATAACATGCATTAAAGCCACCAGTAAAAAAGAATGGGGAAAACCTCAAGCTTTATGTATTAAAATAGGTTACATAGACATTGTGTTATTGTTTCTTCTTGGGCTTTTATTACTTTGTTGATCTCATTAAACACTTTAAAATGAACTTATCTGCAGACTGGATGTGCATGAGAACAGGATGTGGCTCATGATTTAGCTGCTGTTCATATCAAAAGCGATGCCTGTTCCCACACTGCAACACTTTTGTCTTGGTGGCAAATTCAAAAGGGGCATCCCCTTCAAAACACTGACTAGGACCCATGCTCTAAACTCTTTACACAGGTTTTATCTCAACTAACATGTTGTAATGCGAAATAAGAATTTCTCAGAACGCCTCAGACCGTACTAAGATTGGGGGATGGTTAAACTGGTCACGTGCCACAGTTCAGGAGTCTGGGAGGAAACGGGGGCGGAGGGGCAGATGAGGGCTCTGTGACAGATTTTCACAACCAGCTAGAAACGGTATTTGTTCCACAACCCTGCATGAGTTGCCTTAGAGGGAAATGTGGCACAATGCTCTGAGCAGCCAAGGTAGGGCTTTTGTTCAGGTATTTACTTCTTATTTCAACTGTTCTGTCAGTAAATAAACAGAATATTCCCTTTTTCTGCAGTCTTTGTGCGTCTGAGATTAACCTCCTCAATTAGCACACCTTTTAAATGCATTCTCTCACATCACTTTAAGTTCTTGCACATTTAATAATTTGAAGGGAGTACCGGGAAATATTTCTCAAGAGCTGTCAAATTCACCTGTGATTCTGCTTGTTGGGTTCCAATATTGCGGCACACTTGTTTCTGAAACTTTACACCTCTTTTTCAGATTAAAACCATATTGTTTTTCCAAACAGTGTTATGGATATTTGGTCTCAGTGAATCAAACATATTTTATTGTCACCGCGTTGTACGGGGGTGAATTTTTTTATTTCTTTTTTTGAGACGGACACCGGCTCAGGATGCACACAAACAATATATACAGGTAGACACAACAAACATAGACATATTGTTTTATATATAGAAATTTAGTCTGTCATTTGGCTGCACTGGCCAACCACACTTTTTGAGAAGCCCAAGCGTGCAAAGTAGTCTTTAGAGTCTGTTGGACTCGTACCGAGTTCCGAAAGTTCATGCGTTTTAAATGATATGATTTACTGTGTTGCATGAATTATTCACTCAAAGCTTCTTTGATGATACATTCCTTCCTGCAGTAAATTCTGTGCAATATTCTTAAACCTTCATATACAGAATTGTGCAATAAAATATTCCTGATAAGTTAAGAATGTGCAAATATGCATTGACAGCAGTATTACTGGGATGTGTAACAGACTCAGTCTTCTCAGCAGGGGGCGATAGCCCTCACAGACTCAAAATCAGCTTCGTCGCAAAAGCTGTTAGTTTTGGATTTGATGGAAAAGGGGCAAACAGTGTATCGCCCGGGTGGGTTGGATCAGTGGCAATATGTCTGGCCCTTCTCTGGACTTGTATAGCATAAGCCGAGTTCCGTTCTTGCAGACGGCAACCCATAATCTCTTGTGCTTTCCTCACCACCCATGCTAAGTCCTTCCTCTCATTCACTGTGCAGCTCCCATACCACAGTTATGCCAAGATATAAAACACTTTCTATTGTAGCAATGTAGAAGTCTTTTAGCAGCTTAGTGGAAAGTCCATCCCGTTTCTTGGGAAAGAAGAGCCGTTGTTGGGCCTTCTTCAAATGGTGGGAGGTGTTCATGGACCAGGAGAGTTCGGAGGAGATGTAAATGCCCAGGAACTTTATGCTGTCCACACACTCCAACTCCCCCTGTATGCAGAGTGGAGCATGTTCAGTCCTCCTGGACCTCCTTTGGTCCATTATTAGCTCCTTGGTCTTGCACGTGTTCAGGATGAGATTGTTCCTAAAGCACCACTGTCTGAGATTGTGGACCTCCTCTTTATCAACTTGAACTCTGTCTGACTGTCTTATCAACAGTAGTTTACGGTATGAAAAACCTACACTAGTTAAGCTGTAACTAATTCTATACTGAACAGCTTTTGTATACAGCTCAGTTTCAGGCTTAAGAAACATTCTACTTTTGAAATCCGAAAGCAGAAATTTTTTTACATGTTTTGTGGCAGTAAGGCAACCTAATATTCATACCTGGACTACAGGTATGAATATTACTACATTTTTATACTGAATACAAGTTCTCACTAGAAAACGTTTCATTCTCTTTTCTCATTTTTGTGAATAGCAGGTATTTGTACAGGGTGGCTTTCTTGTTCGATGTGTCACTCCTGGTTTTTAACTGAATTACAAAATAACATTTAGCGACATCACATCTGTTTATTCAAGACCAGCAGTTTTTAGTTATTTTTCTTTAAGACAGGGAAACTGTTAACAGAGTTAACAGTGAAAAGTACTTCCAGTGGCAATTTCGGCTGTTTACTGTGTTCACCTGACCTCCAAATAGCACAACAGGCTAAACGGATGGAAAATAATATTAGAACAATAAAGCTTGTTAACAAACCAGAGGCGTCCGCAGACACAGGCAAGTGTCTGGTGAGATTACAAAAGTACTCAGGCAGTTTCACAGCTGTTTTCTGTGCAACAGAAATAAAGACGTTCAGAATGGCTTTTATCACTCCAACCATTTACGACGTTTGAACTGTTAACACACAGGAAGAGTGGGGAAACGCCGTGCAGCATTCTGTGACCTCTTTTAGCAAGTGCAGGTTTGCTGAGCAGGGTGCCTCTGTTGCAATGCCATCCTCCAGATCTGCTTGTGTGGGCACAGCAGAAACACACCTGGGAGATATGCTGCAGACTGAAATCATCTGCGCATCTGTGAAAATTGTTTCAGCTGGAGCAATCATTTTCTGAGAAAATTATACTGTAGGACTGCTCAGTGTTGAATTTCAGCTCACACCTGCTGTGTTGACACCGTACTTGGGTCCTTAGATGTAAATGAATAGTGTTTGTCCTTTTTTCTAGCAAAAAAGGAAGGAACAGCGATGGATAAAAATGATCAAGCAAAGACGAAAGGTACAAGTGTCAGCCAATTTCACTAGTATGTGATTAGACATTATACATTTTAAAGATGGTTTAAAAAATGGGATGGCATGACTTTCATTCACAGATGATAAACCAGAGCAGAAAGACTTGAGGACCAATCCTCCATCAAAAATAAAGCTGCCAATCATGAAACCAGCTCCTCCTCCTATCAAAGAAAAACCCGCCAAGCTTCTACCAAAGTGAGTAACACAGACGTTTTCTTGCATTTCTAATCCCACTGCTAATCCGCTAGAGACTGAATAGTTGTTGGTTTGCAGCCCACTGCAAAAGGGGCCTTTTAAGAAATGTCAGGAACCCGTTCTGCTCTTCGGTCTGGCACCAAAATCACTGCTTTCAAATATTACTGCAGGTTTTTAGTGGCCACCTCCAGTTGCCATGGAGTCCTTAAAGAATAAAGCCAGGATGTATGACATTTAGCGGCTCAGTGGAAACTCAAATCAACCGCTCTCATCTGTTTAGGTCTGATTTGACTCATTTCCTGTTTCCGGAGCAAAATACACACAGCAGGCACACACAATGAACTCAAAAGAAAAGTGGTCTTGTCTTGAAAACGTTAGTAGTGGGTAGAATGTCACAAAAATACTATATCAAACGTTTTATTTCCTTAAGAATCCCATAGGGTTTTCTGATCAGATGCATCCAAGAAGCGAAACATCAGAAAAGTTGGGTGGCGTCTGCGGTTATTTTGTGCATGCAGGGAAACAGAAAGTTATGCATGAATAATAGTTATCCAAGAATGACCGAGATGCATGTCAAGCTTCAGTTACTTTTCTCTGCACCTGTAGAGTTCAAACAAGCAAAAATGTCTTTTCGAGTTTTTCGTTTCTTCTGAAAACATGAACAGATTAACAGATCTGTCCTCCTTATTGTTCTGGACTTGTCATTCAAGCTTTATATATGTGTGTGTGTGTGTTCTTGACTATTGAAATCTCAATCTTTCACATTCAGTGCCACCAACGGGGATGCAGCTCCCATCTCACCAAAACAACCACAGAAGGACGCCGACCAGTTTGATGGGCTTGATGTGCAAACTGAAAAGCTTAGTCATCCCACAGCTAATAGAGCCAAACCTCCACAAAGGAGACCCCCGTCAGCCCTGAATACAGCACAAGTGAGTTCTATCTTAGAGATTTATTTTGCTTGCTGTTAGACAAACGTTTCATTACGACGGCCTGAATAGGGTTTCACATGTGTTGTGTTAACCACAGTTTGTACAGTTGCATTTATAATATCACCCTTCTACACTTGTCAGTGATGACACACACTAGCAAATGCAATATTTGACTCGTTGAGGTGTTGTTGTTTTTTTAAATGTCCTCCTGTGATACTAATGCAAAACTTTCAAAAAAAGTAAAAAACAAGGCAAAACTGTTTCCAACCACAAAACTGTTTACGGAAATGAACCGGTTGTTTAAACTATGTGTAAGAGCAGTAAATGGATACATGGTTTTCAATATTTTTTTTTTCAAATAAAAATTTTAAGGAGCTAAAATTATTGTTTTCAGTCCACCAAGGGAAATACTTTGTAAAACCAACTTTCACAGCAATTGCAGGTCCTCTATTTCTCTACCAGCTTTGATGTAATTGTACTTATAGCGCTCTATCAAGTCAGACGACCCCAAACACTTCACACTACATTCAGTCATTCACAGTTGTATGCTGATGATGAGCTACGTCGTAGCCACAGCTAACCTGTGATTCTGGCAGCCTGCTTCTGTGGCCTGTAAACTGAGAAATGCTGGCTCCCTCCAGCAATGCAAAAAAGTAAGACCCAGTGGGACAACATCTCCACCAAAGTGCAGAAGAGAGACCACCCAATGAAGTCAGATTCAACACAGGAAATCACTGGCTCAAGCTCATCCAGGTCAAAACAGATGCCATGATGCTGCATGCACATGGAAGAGTGTGCCACTGATGCTTTACCAACTTTCTCTAAATTCAAAGTGTTGAGAGCACAGGTTCTTTTTTCTTTTTTAAAAACTTGCAGTTTTGGTAAAATGTTGGTTGGATAAAAGGTGGAGTTTGAATTCAGTGTTTGTGTGTTCTATATCTAAAAATAGGTTGCTACTTAACAACATAAAATGGTCAGGGCTGGACTTAAAATATGCTTTGGATTTGTTAATTATCGATATCGATCAATATGATTTATATTATGGATTTGCTTTTTCCCTATATCCTCCAGCCCTATGTTGGTGTGTAAAGGTATGTTAAGGTGCTTTTCAAAGCACACAATGAAATAAGTGGTCCTGGATTTATGATAAAATTTAGTTTTTTTTATTCTTCCATTAAGTTTATACTGTTATATTGAGTGCTTGAGCACATGTAGTCCACTGTGGTGAACTACATAAAAAAGGTTCATATTTATTTTTTTCATTCCCTAAGAAGGATAGAAACACATTAAAAAAAAATCTTTACACAAGATTTCATAACTCATGCATCAGAAGGTTAAGAGCAACAAGTTCAAGCACAATCTCTAAGGGTTGTCGACTCATTCTGGGAAATTAATTTAACATTTCCCTGAAGAATCATTTGGGTTTCAACTTAGCTGCTCAGTCATTGTTAAGATTGCAAGTATGAGAGGTAATTTCAGGCTGATTCTCTCTTGCAGACAGAGAATGCAGCAGAGCAGACGGATGCAGAACCATCACCAAAAATGTTCCAAAGTGACAAACCGCTAGGCTTGCAAAAGGTCTGTAACATTTATAATGGCTATTTTAATTTTCTTTCACATCGGACTTAAATAAATAAAAAAAAAATATGAATAAAAGGGGATGTTAACTACAGCTGTGATTTCCTTCTCAAGATGGTGCTGTCATTTACAACTTATCGTTTACGGCTGCACAGCTATTAGTCACATCAGATGCCGACAAATGCTAAATTAGAAGTTACAATTGAATTTTGGGCAGGTCCTGACAGGGGGCATTATTGTGCAGGTAGTAGACATTAAAAGATGGCTACACTGTGGTTACAAAGGGATGAAAATAAGCAGCAACCACGCTTTGGTAGCCTGTTGTTTTTGTTTGAAACGCCTGGTGGATATTTTTCCTCATTCAGACCATTCCCTGTAAACCAGAGAGATGATTGCCTATGATCGCAGCAGTTTCTGAGATGCTCAGGCAGGCTCATCTGCCACCAACCACCTTGCCATGTTTAAAGACACTTAACTGTGACGTTTTCCTCGTTGTTGGTAGATTGACTTTGGGCGAACAAGAAAGAGTGAACAGTGGTACCTACTCTGCGTTTTAATTGGATTAGTCATTTGTTCATGTGACGCACAATTACTCTATCTTTACACTGTCATGAGAATGCCTTTGTATCTTTAAAGGTGTCTGAACACCTCCCAACGCTTACTGCAAAGCCTGAGCTTCCAGCAAAGGTACCGCCTCCAGTTCTACCAGCTTTTCCGAAACCCGCTGCTGCCAGCAAAACTGTGAACCATAAAGACGAAGGAGCTACCGTAGAAAGCCTGCAGGCAGAGATCAAAGAGCTGAGGATGGCATTGGCGCTGCTGCAAACGCGACAAGAGTAATTCTCATGCTTCTTTCTTAAACAAGGTTTTAAATTGCATAAAGTGTTTGAAGATGATCCCCAACATGCTTTTTCTTTATGCAAAGTCCAAATGTCTTTAGCAAAGTGTCACCGTTGTGTTATCAACCCATTTAGACCTTCCCACATCAGTAATCTATTTTTTGTTGTTTCTGTCTCTTTAAATCAGACAAGACATGCAGGAAGTGAAAGAAGAACTGAGGGAGGAAAGGAATAAGCGACTGGCTTTGCAGGTCAGTAAGGCATAGTTGGCATATTTTGTAACAAACTGTGTGCTGTTTGTCACCACAAAAAAGAAAATACAGAAGTTGTGGTTGAAGATGACTGTAATATAAAACATTTTCAAAAAAATAACTTTTTTTTATACAGGAGGAAGTGAACAGTTTGAAGACAAATCAGTAACTTCCAGATGCTGATGGAGCTGTGTTAGAAATTGGGGACTCCTTTTGGACTGCAAATTTTTTTTTTTTTTTTTCGTTTAGTTTTTGTCCCGTACTGAGGCCAAGTAAAGAAGGGGGTGAGAACACATTTAAACTAAAATATACCTGTGACGTCTAGACTGCAAACTGTTGTCGGGGATAAAGATAAGCTCACCTGGAATGGACCGAAAAGGCAGTATTCACAGACTTTGAATCAACACGCTGATAATTTACATATCTGAATGCTGCAAATCCCAACTTGAAGGTCCTTTATGGGTTATGCTTGGACGAAATGTTTTACAATGTTCTGTTGCAGCAGTTGCATCTACTATTTTTCTACGTTTAACACCTCTATGAACTTTGTTATATATATATATATATATATATACAGCTGTAAATAAAAGGAAATATTGTGAATTTTAATAAATACTGCTGTTAAAAACCTGAGTTTAATAAATTTCACTGTGTGGACATGTGTATGTAAAACATAAAAACAAAATGGGATATCCTGATCTGGATTTTTACGCTCCCTAATATGCATTTGCCAAAACCAAGTAACACTTCTGTACTAGAATAAAATAGTCCTTTATTAATCCAACGAAGTGGCAACTCACTACAGCAGCAACAGTAACAAAAAACAAGTGAATAAAGTGATATAAAGAGCTATGGTAATAAAATGCCTTTAAAAAAGATTAGAAATCTAAGAAATTTGAAAGTGAGATATATGTTCAGGAATATATGTTAATACCACTGCTCAAATATAAAGGGAACAATAAAATAACACATCCTACATTTGAATGAATGAAATATTATTAAATACTTTTCATAGTTGAATGTGCTGACAACAAAATCACACAAACTATCAATGAAAATCAAATTCATTAACCCATGGAGGTCTGGATTTGGAGCCACACTTAAAATTAAAGTGGAAAAACACACTACAGGTGGATCCAACTTTGCTGTAATGTCCTTTAAAACAAGTCAAAATGAGACTCAGTAGCGTGTGTGGCCTCTACGCGCCTGTATGACAACGCCTGGGCATGCTCCTGATGAGGTGGCGGATGGTCTCCTGGGGTTTCTCCTCCCAAACCTGGACTAACACATCCGCCAACTCCTGGACAGTCTGTGGTGCAACGTGGCGTTGGTGGATGGAGCGAGACATGATGTCCCAGATGTGCTCAATTGGATTCAGGTCTGAGGAACGGGCGGGCCGGTCCATAGCATAATTGCCTTCATCTGGCAGAAACTGCTGACACACTCCAGCCACTGCATTGTCTTGCAGTAGGAGGAGCTCAGGACCAACCACACCAGCATATGGTGTCACAATGGATCTGAGGATCTCATCTCTATACCTAACGGCAGTCAGACTACCTCTGGTGAGCACATGGAGGGCTGTGCGCCCCCCAAAGAAATGCCACCCCACACCATTACTGACCCAATGCCAAACCGGTCATGCTGGAGGATGTTGCGGGCAGCAGAACGTTCTCCACGGCATCTCCAGACTCTGTCACATGTGCTCAGTGTGAACCTGCTTTCATCTGTGAAGAGTACAGGGCACCAGTGGAGTTTGTCAATCTTGGTGTTCTCTGGCAAATGCCAAAGGTCCTGCACGGTGTTGGGCTGTAAGCATAACCCCACCTGTGGATGTCATACCACCCTCATGGCGTCTGTTTCTGATCATTTCAGCAGACACATGCACATCTGTGGCCTGCTGGAGGTCATGTTGCAGTGCTCCTCCTTGCACAAAGGCAGAGGTAGCGGTCCTGCTGCGGGGTTGTTGCCCTCCTATGTCCTCCTCCACATCTCCTGATGTACTGGCCTGTCTCCTGGTAGCGCCTCCATGCTCTGGACACGACGCTGACAGACACAGCAAACTGAACCATATTATTGTCTAAAGAAATGGTATAGAGAACCAGCTATTGCATGGAACCTATAATAAATTTACTTTCAGTGGAACAGTGATGCACAAAATTGATTGCTCTGTGGAAAGTAACTCATGCAGTGACCAGAAAAGCACGTGATCTTTTTTCCCACACATTTAAAGGGGCAGTGTGTAATTAATTTGGCTTTTAATTACCAAAGATCAAGTATTGATTTTATACATACCTAATCTGACAAAGTCTAATAACCGCACATCAAAAAATGAAAGTGTTCTCATAACTTAGAATTAGTAGTTTATAAATGCATAGTGCACACAATGGGAGGCGCCATGTTGCATCACCTTTTCTGATTTCAGTAGCCAAAAGGGGACAAACTTATCAGCCATACACGTTTTTACTATCTGTCTTCTATATGAAGAAGTGCTGTCGGTGGAGGAGGAGTATAAACAAGCAAAGACAACAGTAGAACATTCTATTTGGCGTTTTCTGTTGAAATGGAGGACCATCCATACTCACCCATGTCCAGCGAGATGGAAGAGAAAGTAACCAAGAAATGAAAAAGAAGTAATAACTGGGAGAAAACGAGAGTCTATATTGGCATAGCTATTATTACCAGGTGGAGTGGAGACAATTCTTGAGTTAGCGAGGATTCAAAATGGACGTGGAGGTTGCAGGCTCTCTGTTGGACAGGTAAGATAATTCAGTTTAACAGTATAACACGTTCGAATAAGGGGAAGTGTAGTCCAGAAACTACTCTGTCCTCCCGGCAGAGACGGCTAGTTGTCTTTTTTCCCTTTCCTTCCCAGGGAATATGTATATGGAAGGGGCACAGGGCACTACAGTGAATCGGCTGATATCCCACCGCCCCCTTTACTCGTGTTTATAGTAATTTTTTAAGAACCAAAATAAGCGACTTCATATTCAGAAACAAGCCCAAAAAAACAAGAGCGACTTTAGACAAAAACAAGCGGACTTGGCAACAGTGGTAAAAAACGTTTCACACAATGACCACAGCTATTAGCAATTAGCACATGCTGGACATGTTTACATTGTCACATTTATGATGCTCAGCGGCTTCTGTAGTATTTATTATGCGCTTAATGGCAAGGTTGTTTGTAATTAACTTACCCCACCACTAGATGGTGCCCCAGAGCGAAAATCTTACACACTGGGGCTTCAACAAAGAGTGTGATACCAGAGGGGATGAAGAGCCTCTGGAAGCATTCAGTCTTACACTGTAGTTGCCACAGCATGCTGCTGAAGGAGCTGCCTGGAGTTCCTACAGTGTCATGGAGGGGGTAAAAGATGTTATCCATGATGGATTTCAATTTGGCCTACATCCTCCTCTCTCCCATCTCCTCAGTCAGGACCATAGGCTGGTCCAGGACAGAGCTGGATCTCTTTACCAGCTTGTTGAGTCACTCTCTGTCCCTTTCAGTGTTGCCAACCCCTAGGGTGACCACCCGTCCCGCGTAGCGCGTGCGCGCACAGCGTTTGAAGCCCAATTCATGCGTCCCGCAAATTGAGACCGTGTCACGCATAATCAATGCTTTCTCAAAAAAAAGTTGGTCGCTCTATCCACCTTATTTTCGAACGCGGAAGTAACTATGGCCACAGCTTCAAACTATTCATGCTGAGAGGATGACATGAAGAAGTGGCCTCATAACGTACGAGGACATTTTAACCTGTTTTGTGTCACTTGGTGCGGGCGGCTCGGCTGTGCGACTTTACCGAAGCGAACCTCCGCAGTGAAAGAGTTGGATCGGTGTTAATAAATATCAACAAGGATAACCTGGTATTCATGGAGGCTGATGGCCGTTCAAGCCAAAACTAGTCCGACGTTCACGCTGCTGGATCCTGACTGCATCAACCGGCTCTACCGAGACGACCGGAGCGCTCTGGTGCTGCGGCTCCAGGAGAAGCCTTCAGTCATGCAGCTGCGACCTTATGGAAGGTAGGCTGATGAATCATCTGATTCAGAAACATCCTGGCTGTTGGCCCGTTGTGATTAGATTGCTGGTCAGTTAATTTTGTAATGTTTTGGATTAAACTGATGTTATAAGTGGACATCTAAACATTCTGCCCACTTCATGTTTTGGCTTGAAAAGGTTTGAGTCCTAAAGGTGACCCCAAAGTCCTAAAAGTGTCCCCAGAACACTGAACAGTTTTTTTTTTCCTGCGCCTGCCTTTACCAACATCCAAGTTCACCATCCTTCCTCCCCCTTCTCGTACTGTGAACCTCTGGAGTCGTGAGTTAAGACTTTTTTACAGTTCCTTTGGTGTAGAGCAACTACTGTTAATCCTTTAATTTTAAATTATAATATATTTAAAGTGAATAAATTGTAATGAAAAATAAATAAAATTAAATAGCTAAAGTAAATCGGAATTGGAAGTGCATCTGTTCATTGAATGTTCAAAGTATTATGAATCTTTATTTAGAAAGAAATACACATTGGTTGGCCTATTCATGAGCATACATCAGCAATTACACATGTTTATGGGAATAGGGCATTACTAATATACCATGTAAGGTGGTATGTGCTAGAAATGTGTAAACCACTATCAGTGAGTCTGCCCGTGAGGTGGGGGCACCGCCGCGCCAAGCAGTGTCCCACTTTGTCCCTCAGAAACATACCCCTTGTCCCCCCTTGGGCTTATTAGCAGGTGGTCACCCTACCAACCCCTCAGGAGACAACAGCGTAAAGCACCGCAGATCCCACCACGCTGTCATAAAAGGTTTTTAACAGTGTCCTACACACTCTGAAGGACATCGGTCTCTTTAGAAGATAGAGGTGAATTTGGCTCTTCTTGTGCACGCCGTTTGTGTTTATGGACCAGTCCAGTGTATTGTTGAGATGAAAACCCAAGTCCTGGTCTCAGCTTGTGGCTCAGGCAGTCTGCTCCCCTACATCTTGGTGAAAGGGATCATCTTCCGGATCTGGGGGCTGGACGCCCCTCTGGGGTATCGGTACTTGGACCTGGTAGTATAGGATGTGTTTGGTGAGTGTACGTGCGTTTACAGCGTCTTTCCCCATGGGTGGTTATGAGCAGACCCGGCGGCATGGGCGGGCATTGGGGGGCCGTGCCCGCCCACTGAGCCAGCCGTGCCCGCCCTGGACTGGAAGCTGTTGTTTGTTTTTGTTTTTTAACCTCGGAGTGGCCATCGTTACATTAGTACTACCTTTGATTTGTCAATCATACAATTCAACCAATCAAATCAACGACAGAAGGCAACATGCTAGCGAGTTACAGATGGAAGGGGGCGGGTCACTGGGTCAGACGTTCATAGCCTTCAGAGACGCCGCGGCTCGGCTGTGGTCACAGTCGGTGTCGGTAGTGCGGGATGGAAATTCGGTCTGATTACCAAACAATTAGAAGAAGTGACAACGAAGCAAGCGAGAGCGAGCTGGAAGCAGCGCTATTAATTTCTGTTTGAAAGCATTGAACTCAACACTGGAGTAAACATTCCCGCTAGGAGGGTTAGCTAGGACAGCTAGGAGCACAAGGAGCAGAACCAAGCAGGAAAACTGCCAAAGTGAAGGAACTTGCAGGCAAAAGGGAACTCTGTTCTGATCCTTGTGCTCCCTAGCTGCTGTAATTACAGAACCTCTGCTAGTATGAATATTTATTTCAGTCAGTGTTCAGTCTGACACTAGTGCTCATGTTTATCAGCGTGTAGCTGATGCTTGACTTTTGAGTCAAGACAGCACTACATGTTGTCTCACTGTTAGTTTCCAGCCCAAACTCAGCATAAAACCTGCCCAATTAAAAAGAAAAAAACAAGCCCAAATCTCAAACTTCCTCATGTTAAAAGCATATAACTATTGAACACATAAGAACAGGTCATTAGCACACAACTGCGCTGAAAAAAACTTTGCGCATACGGGCTCTGCACAAAATGTATAACCAGGCAACCAAATAACACACAAGATCACTTTAACAATCATGATATATTAACCGGAAAAAAAAAATAACTTTATCAATAGCTTCCCAACATGAGTTGTAAATCTACCTTAATATAAATTTAATTTCTCTTAGTATAGCTCAATCAAACATTTCTCTTTCACACAGCCATGAAATATTTTTAAGTTGATCAGTAGAACTGAACCACTCTTGGGTGTTTACATTGACCAATACAATTTCATAGTGACACTTGATTAACAATTATTCTTTTCTTGTTTTATTATAACTAAATAATATTATTCATTATAACTATTATTCATTGATGATGTCAGATTCGACAGATTCGACTCATTTAAAAAATAAATTGACCAGTAAAATGAGTTCAAGGAGATGGCATTTTATTAAAATGGTTTTAATTTTCTGCCAGACATTGACAACTACTTTGATATATTTTGTTAGTAATTCTTTCTAAAAGCCAAAAAAATGTGAAAACCTTCACAAATTTTTACAACCTGCCCATAAGCTATTTTTGTTCCAGCTCAATGTGTTCAAAAGAAGCCTAATTGGGTGGAAACCTGCCTAATTTGGCAACACTGACTACACTATTGCTTTTTGTTCGATTTTTTTTTAGATTTTGGGATTTTATTGAGATTTTCTTTCTCAGCACTGTAGGAGTTAATCACAGAGCCACTGTTCAGCCTGAAGCATATAAAATGTTTTTTTGAAAAAGTGTGCCCCCCTGGAAAAATGGAATGCCCCCCCTGTAGTTTGTTTCTGCAGCCGGGTCTGGTTATGAGGGTTTGCATGTGTGGGCATTAGGGTGTGAACATGTGAAAGTGACTTCCCCCTCTTCTGGGACATCCCTTGGGACACTAGAAACCTAAAAGGTTTCTAGTGTTCTAAAAATCCTAAAAAAAAAAAAGCAGTGAATACATACAATCACCTGTTTGCCTGGCTGTTTGATGTATGAAACCCACATTGGTTACTTTGAATTATTTCAAAGCTTTAAATCAAGAATTATTTTAAAGTTTATCTGAAAGAGCTTAAATTTCACATTTGAATTTTGAATTAAAAAAAAAATCAAGTGTTGTAAAACTTGGAAGAGTCAAAGACAGGCAAGGGCCAGATTGGCTGGCTGAAGTCAAACCGACGACAGGCTACTGAAGGAGAAATCTTGAATTTGAATGTAAAAAACAAACAAAAACTAGTTATTGGAAATATAAACCTGGTGAGGCAGTTTGGGTGCCATGTTTAAGTCATTTTTACATGAATTATCCTTCGTCTTTCTGTGCTCAGCACTATAAAGAATAAGTTTTCCTGTCAGATATTTCAAACCTGGAAGGGGGGCTCCTGCTGGTTCTTCTCTAGCTAGCTCTATGAGCATATGAGAGTGAACATAGTTCAACTTATTTCCCTACTAAACTACAAACGTAATTCATATGGTAATAAAAGCTGTATGGCAGTTTTAAAAGAAAAGATTCATCATGTTTTGGTAATTCAAACATATTCTCAGACTAAATTATCTTATTGTCTCTTCAGCAGCTTTCATACATAGTTCATAATCCATATAGTTTGCCTATCAGGAAGACATGGGGGGTAGACGATGCAGTCCTCTTTATGCTTCACCGGTCTCTGTTATTTTTAGATTGGGCGGGGGCCTATGTGAGGTTGATATTTGTGCTTTCAACAGAATTCAGCCTTAAATGTTAGAGGGGACTCTGGAGAGGATGAGAGTGGATCTTACCACCTGGACCAACAACTATCTCACTGGGGGTCGCAGTATGTCAAGCTGGGAAGCAGTGTTGTCCCCCTTTTTCTTCACACTGTACACTGCTGACTAAAAATACCATTCTGTGGCACATGCCAGAAGTATTGTGACAACATGGCCATTATGCCCTGTGTGATGGGAGAGGATGAGAGTAAATGAACATCTTCATTTACAGAATGAAGCCGGAGAAATTATCTTATCCTGAGCACTGCAAAGACCAAGGAGATGATTGTTTACTTTGGCTGGAAAACCTCCCCTAAACTAATCACCATTGATGGAGAGAAGACTGAACTTGTAAAAACGTAGATGTGTTTGGGAGTCCATCTTGACCACAAGCTGGAATGGTTGGTACAGGCCAGCACCCTGTACAATAAAAGGCAGTGCAGGCTCTACTTTTTGAGGAGTCTAAGCTCCTTGATGGGAAAGAAGGGCAGACTCAGTGGGAGCAGTGCTCGAGAGAAGGATGAGGGCTCTCATGCAGGGCATCCTATGAAACACCAGGCACCATGACACCCTGTGTGGGCAGAGGAGTAGCCACAGCAACAGGCTCCTCTCCCTTTACTGCAGAAGAGAGTACTTTGAGATCATTTGTTCTTTCTGCTATGACACTGGATAACAGCTCAGTCTGAAGATATGCATAATTTCTTTAGTACGATTGCTAGGAACTTTTAATCTGTGTTTTTATGTATGTATGAGTGTATTGCCATTGGACTCCTGAATTTCTCCTATGAGGGATTAATAAAGTATTTATTATTATTATTAATAATATTATTATTATTATCCATCCATCCATTTTCTCACCCGCTTAATCCCTCATGGGGTCGCGAGGGTTGTTGGTGCCTATCTCCAGCGTTCACTGGGCGAGAGGCGGGTTATTATTAATATTATTATTATTGTATAAAATTCATGATACACTTTAAGTAACAGTAAAAGCTTCATCTACACCATTTAATGCAGGGGCAGGAAAAACACCCAATGAGAGGTGATGATTGGCTAGTTGTGGTGACAGTGGCTTGATGGGTTGAGTAGTTTTCTTGCGAATGTTGTGGGTTTGATTCCAGCTTCCCCTTGTCACATGTTGATGTGACCCTGCAAGGCACTTAACCCCAAGTTGCCCACTGAGCTGCGTACTGGTGTATGAATGTGTGTTAGTGAGAGCGATTGGATGAATATGAGTCTAGTGTACAGTGCTTTGAGTGGTCAGTATGACTGGAAAAGTGCTATATAAGTTCAGTCTGGTGGGTAGATAGCAACTTTTTTTCACACACATGGTCCAGCTAAAAAAAAAAAAACAGGATAAGAAGCAACCACACAACACAGACACTGTATATACCTGTAATCTTTAAACTATTACATCAATATTGACAGAAGGCAACTACACCAGTGTCTTCACAGCTGAGTGGTATCACGTAGAGCTCAATCGTGGATTTACTAAAGCCCCAATGATCTTATTCTCAGATTCATTTAGACGATGTATAAACTTATACATGACATTTCTGTCACGCACTTCAGAGGGCTGACCCCTGCTGTCACAAACATTTCACTTTCACTGCCCTATCTCTGTCTTTTCACAGGTGATCTCAAAGCATCATTGTAGGCAATCTGAAGTCCTCTCAGACTTGTCTTTTTATAGTCTGACCACAAATGTGCAGTATAGACTGGGGTGTAGTATGCTTTAAAAAAGGATTTTGATCTCATCTGTGCACAGATTTAATTTATGAGAGAGAATGTCTGCCTGAACATACAACCCTGCCTACTATCTGTCATCATATGGCACGTCTTCTGTAATAATATAACCAAGGTATTTAATTTGTTTACTGGCACTGTTTTATCTGATAGAATGAATTCCGGAAATGTGAAAAAAAATCTCTTTCCATATGAGTATAGCAAAAAGTACAGTCAGCCCTATCCAAATCATATTCACTTGTCCGTTTAAGGAAACACATTTTAAATTGCGTATTTTAAGAATCAAAAACAACCCTTTGGAAGTCTGAGACTATCTTCTATTACCGCCACCTACTGGTATATTTGTTCCTTTAAACTGTCGCCATCGCGAGAGTTGTCACGAGAGTTGGATGGGCTAATTTGGCTTTAGTTGGTCTGAAAGGTGCGGTAGTATGTGATCCAGTACAACAAGCGCAGTTATCAAGTGTGTGATCCTTTGTCTCGCCTTTGGGAAACAAAAATCTGTCTTTTGGTGTGAACAACTAGGCTTTAAAATATCTGAGATCACTGCCAAAATCCCCAGCTTTAAGGCTTCTAGCATGAAATGTCAGAAAGTAACTATGCAATGTTACAACAATCCACTAGAGGGCAGTGTAAGTCAATTATTCCAATAAGCAGAAGTCTTGAGGTTCAGGGTAAATGTGGGATTGATAGCAGTGATCTAGTAACATTAACCTTGCTGTTGACACCATGTATTTAGAAACATGAGGTGGTAACTGAGTTAAAGGTGTTGATTGCAAGAACCCGTTCTTGTTTTTGCAGACTGGAAGTTTTTAAGCTGTGGAAAAAGACCAATGGGTGTTGGCAACCTTGGCCAATGAGACAAGGCATCTTATGCCACTTAGAAAAACTGACTCACTTTGAAAACCTAAAGCAACGTGAGTCATAATTTTGGATCCAACTTTAGGAGAAATATTAATGAGATTTTTTTTTCCTCGCAGTCATGGGAAAAATGTTTTCTCTAACATCAGAGTTAGCAAAAAAAAAAGCCTCACCACAAGTTTTAAAGATTTGGTTTTGGCTCCAAATGACGATTGCCTTACGTTCCAATAACTACGACTCTCTCTGCCTGAAGCTAAGCACATGTGGACAACACCTGGAGCTTATCAGATTCAGACCACATCCAAAATGCCCACAGGAACAGACTGTTTTTAAAGCCCAAGGTAAATGAGGATTATTCGCAGCATATTCCTCTCACACGAGACCTGGAGAAAATTTGTATAAACAACGATCAGTTGGAAGGGCAGGGATAAGGTTAACGCTGTTCTTTTTGGTCCCCCTCTTAAAGATGTGCAAAAATCTTACGAAATAGAAAATGTTTATTGCCCCAGCATAATGTCACATTTAACATTTTAGAAAGGTCCAACCTTTAATTTGAGCAAACATTTTCCAGGTAGGATAAAAACAGTATAAAATAGCAGGTATTTGATGAAAAACAATTACTACTGCCACTCATATTTGTAATAGTTCATTAGATTGGGGCATATCACGTGAAAGAACGTTTTCATTTGCATTTGCACAGTTTCTCTAGGCCATGGATCTGCAACCTGTGGCTGCAGAGCTGCAAGTGGCTCTTGGGCCCTCCACAATGGCTCTTAATAACTTTGCCTAAACATGATAGAGAACCAACTAGTTCTAAACATAGCCATAATAACAAATGCAAGTTTTAGTGGTTTTCCAGTTTTTTCCTTTGAATGATTACAACAAATTTCCACATCAGAAGGACTCTAAAACTACCCGTACTATTTCTTTATGTATATTTTATATATATATATATATATATTATAATTTGTTTGGAAACTATTTTTTCTTTACATCACCGAGGACATTTTCCTCAAACATACATTTTTTTTTTTAAACTCATGGTACATCTGCAGCTCTAAACAAGTTCTCTTTAGCTGGACTGAAGGCACAAATGGCTCTTTGGATCGCAATGGTTGCAAAACGCTGCTGTAAACTAAAAGTCTCTTTCTTTTTTTTTTTTTTTTTTTTTATTTTGGTTCAAGAACTGCGACGGCCATGAGAATAGGTCAAGTTTGTGCATGGTTAACCACTTCTTTGTTGATTTGTACACGTTTTGGATCATTAACCTGCTAAATGTCCAGTTATAAGCACTGTGGCAAGGGACACCGTATATTTATATAAAAAAAAAAATACTAAATATTAAAAAGCATGCATGATGCCATGCACTCTAACAATGTTCCCAGGGTCTTTGGAAGACAATTAAGACACATATCTAATTGAGTTGCTAATTTCTTGCATATATATCTGACATAGAAAGACAAAACATCTGCCTTAGTTGAATTGTACATTTGCTTGTGTTCCCTATTTAGAGGAAGAAATTACCTCTTGAGATGTTACATTTACACCTTAGGGAAACAAGAAGTCATGGATTACTAATTGAACAGTTTTACACACTATGCAAGTTAAATGTGTCTGTTACTTTGACAATTGTTAAGGGTCCAATTAACTTTAGCACATGTTATTTGGTAAAATGCAGTTATACCTCAACATGGAACCTTTCCCCCACTAAATGTACTCACAATAAAATCTGTGTTTTCCAACGTTCCACTGTGATGATTTGCTGCTGCAATTAAAGATAAATTAATTGCTGCCATCTTTATCGGGGTTTTGATGATACCATTTGTGGCGATTGCTGTGTATAAAAGATAAGGAGTTGTATAAATCTCTACTTTCTCAAGATTTTACATTTGCACTGGATTCTAAACAGTTTTGCATTCCTTGCAACAAGGAATGCCGCTGAGCCAACAGGGACACCAATAAATCACAATAAACAGCTTACATGTAATTTGGCTCCATCTGAGCAAATATAGTACTTTCCCAATGGATGACAGTTCAGCAGTGTAGCATCGTTGGAATTTAGAACAACTGCAATGGATTTGTTTGGAGGGCTTAAACTGGGTGATGAAATGTAAAATATTATAAAATATTATTAATGCTACTAAACCCACAGTAAAGGCCTCAAAGGAGAAGACACATGGCTGAGGCAAACCTGAGCTCGGTCTGCTCCTTCAGCGCAGTTTATACTTTGTGGTACCAGAAGAAATCAAGAAATCAGTTTTCATGCACAGAACATGTTTTCAAGCCCAAACGTGTTTTCATGTGCAAAACACGTCTCTGTCATCAGTGTGGCAGAGAAAAAGGACGTTGACACACACCTCATACTGATTATTTAGTGAATGATTCTCTTTGTAAGGCTGCTGATGTGCCAAGAGTTCATAATTCCATTTCATGGAAGTCAACAAATCATTGAAGATTAACTTCGTGCAAACATTCATTCAGTGCAAGCAATTCATCAGCGTTCTGCAAGTTTACAGTCCCTTGCAAAAGTATTCGCCCCCCCTTTGGCATTTTTCATGTTTTGTTTCCTCACAACCTCAAATAAACATGAATCGTTTTAGAGTTTGAAAGACTTCATTTACAGAACTTGCTTACATCTTTGAAGATGTATTTTTTTTATTGTGAAGCAAACAGCAAAGTGAGAAAACTTAAGCATGCATAACTGTTCACACCCCCAAAGTCAGTACTTTTAAGAGCCACCTTCAATTCCAGCTGCAGGTTACTTTGGATCTGTCTCGATGAGCTCGCTACATCTTGTCACTGGGAGTTTTGCCCATTCATCAAGGCAGGACTGGTCCAGCTCCTTCATGTTGAATAGCTTTTACTTGTGAACATTGCTCTTCAAGTCTAACCAAAGATTCTTAATTAGATTAAGGTCTGGACTTTGACTGGGACATCCCAACACGCTCAAATGGTTCCCTTTACAAATTGACTGTTGCTTTAGCAGTGTCCTGCAGGTCATTGCCCTGCTGGAAGGTGAACCTCGACCCTTGAATCAAATCTCTTGGACCAATTACGCAGTCCTTGCTGCAGAAAAAAAACCTCACCACAGCATGACGCTGCCACCAGCATGTTTCATTCGGGGGATGTGTTGGGTTTGTGCCAGACATGCCGTTTCACTTGGTGACCAAAAGGTTACATTTTAGTCTCATCTGACCAGAGCACCTTCCTCCATACATGTAGAGTTGCCCACGTGACCTTTGGCCAACTCAAAACATGCCTTATTTTTTTGAACACTAAATAATGTATTTTTTTGGCAGCTCATCCATGAAGCCCAGCTCTATTGAGTGTACTGCTTTTTGGTCCTATCCTTCAGTCTCTGCTGTGGACCTCTGCAACATATTTAGGGTTACCTTTGGTCTCAGTGCTGTATCTTGTATTAACGCCCTCCTGGCTAACAGCCTGTGAGTTTGACACCGTGGCCCTCTCTTGGCAGGTTTGTTAAGGTACCATGTGCTTTCATTTAAAGATAATGGATTTGATGGTGCTCCATAGGAGCATCAAATGTGTGTATGTTTTTTTTATGACCCCACCCTGACCTGTGCATCCCAACAACTTTGTCCCTGACTTGTTTAGAGAGCTCCTTGGTCTTCGTGGTGTGATACCTCTGGCTGAGTGGTGTTGTGGCTCCTATGATCTTTCAGAAAAGGTGTGTTCATAACAACAGATCATGTGACACTTAAATTACACACAGGTAGACTTCATTTCCCTGGTTATGTTACTTTTGAAGGTAATTGGTTTCACCAGAAAATTAGGGTCTTCCTAGAAAAGGGGTTGGATACACATGCCAATTTTCAGTGTTTATTTTCATGGAATAAAAACATGGAATGGTTGGTCTGCAACAAAATAGGTAAAAAGCCAAGTTTTTTTTATTTGACAAGGCATTGTAGTTTGACTGCAACATCAGATCTTTGTCTGATGTCTCTCCACGCGAGACTGATTTGTCACTTTTAAATCATATTAGCCATAAGATCACTGACTTCATAATTCTTTGCATCCACCCACTTCGGAACATCAGAGCTTTGAGAATGATAATGACCAGCTCCTCCCAAAACCACATTACAGACAGAGGCTGATACAAGTCATTATGTTGAAACAATATGTGGGCTGTTCACAAGCTAGACAACAACAGGAAAATACAGAGAGAATCTACTTTGTTTGGGGCAAGACTGGACTAGTTGTGCTCACACTCAGCAATCACATCTAATGAGAAAATGCACTCGATGGCTCTTGTGCCAGGGATCAGCATTACCATGAAAGTGTAGACTGGAGTCAAATATCAGAAGGTGCTGCAGAATAAAAAATATAAAGATCAAGATAAATTGTTCCCCTAGATTTCAGAAATATGTCTGCTGATGCAATGCAATATGTCAAACAGGACAACTAAACCAATTCTGCGTGTGATGAACCACCTCCCAGTTTTGGTCCGTGAGGCAGACACCCTGTCTACTTTTAAGACTATGCTTAAAACTTTCCTTTTTGACAAAGCTCATAGTTAGAGTGGCTTAGGTTACCCTGAGCTATAGCTGTAGGTATGCTACAATGTCTTAGGCTGCTGGAGGACATCAGGGTCTATTTCTCCTACTGTTTGCATTGTTTGGTGTTATTTTAACTTTTAATTTTTTGTTTTCCCTGTCTTTTTTTCTCTGAACTCTTTGAAGGGGGCAGAGCTTGGTTCCTGGGTCTGCGTTTGTGATTGGATGGGAGGATGTAATGACTAACAATAACTTACATGGCTAGAATGCAAAAGGAAGGAAAACTGTTATTCTATTGAACTTTTTACTGACCCTTTTTTTCTATCATTGATACACGTCTATCGATCGATATATATTGTTATTGAATTATCGTCCAGCACTACTACAAACCACCCCCTCCCCCAAAACAACCCCCACCATAAACCAACCTGATCAGCACTCTAGGAGGAGACCCCAATGAAAACCCAGAATTTGCAAGAGTGGACACTGTATCTGGCTTGGGAACGCCGTTGGATCGCCCAGAGACTAAGCTGGAGGATGTCGCTGGGGAAAGGGATTTCTGGGTTTCTGCAGAGCCTTGCTACTGACCTAATTATTTGATTTAGCTGTGTAAAAACAGAGAAACGTCCCAAAGTTGCAGGATAGCAGCCCTAGATGCTTTCCCGGTTCAGCACACCTGAATCATGAATTAAATGAATGGGTCGCAACAAGGTTTCTGTTGAGGATATAATTCATCCACTTGAACCAGGTATGCTGGAACTAGGACACATCTGGAACATGCAGGACATCATAAACGATAAAAAAAAAATGCGAGTCCACGTGGGAGGATGCAGAACCACTGATAAAGCTGCAGTAGGCATGCCGGGCCCATTTGTGGCGCTGTGACACTGCCACAGAAACATGCAAAACACACTGGGCATGCATTGACAACTGTGAAGTACATACAGCACCATGGTGGAAGGACCAGACACAAATGTGCGTTGGCAGGGAGACACGCTGTGTGGAGCGGGCTCGTTAGAAAGGAAAAGCCCAAGGACCCTACTAACAGCAACAACAAAGCCGAAACACAGGACGACGCCATATTTGTTGTTATTTGTAAGAGTGAGGGGCATGAGGGCTGCGAAGAGAGGCATAGCCACGACTTCACTGTTTCAGAAAAGATGCAGCTCTGATGTGCAGACGGAAACACAAAACCAGCTTTTTGAAATGTATCCACTCTGGTTTCAAAAATGATCGTTTATGGTCTCCTAAAACACCGGATCCGTATGGACGCACAACCTAAACAACAAAATACCTTTGTGGATACACTTAACCTTGTTGTCGTGTGGAAGTGGCCTGTGTGTTGGCAGATCAAAAATAAATCAATCAATACCACACAAGAATGCTGTTAATATGTGTCAAGCTGGTGCTGGTTTATTATTGTTCAGTTGCTTCTGCAGTCTTCTTTATTATGATTAGAATACCATTCATTTGAGACATAACCCCTAACCTGAACAGGCTTGTCACAAAATGCAGATGTGCCTGGGTTGCCTAGAAACTGTTATTAAAAAATAAAATGATTGTGATTATTCCATTTGAGCTGCTGTAGCCTTTTTTCATATTTAACCATTCTGTTCATGGTCTTGTGATATCAACATGGCAACTTGTGTCCACACAACTGCCTCTCACTCAGTATTTTCTCTTTTTCTGACCATTCTCTGTGAACCTGACAGATGCTTGTGCATTAATATCCCAGTAGATCAGCAGTGTCTGAGATACTCAGCCCACATTGTTCGGCACCAGAATCCAAGCCACATTCAAATGACCAAAATCCATCTTCCTTCCCGATTCTGCTTCTCAGTTTGAACTTCAGCAAGTTGTCTGTTTAAATGCCTAAATGCATTCCGTGATGTGATTGGCTGACTTGCTAATTGTGTTGAGTTATTTTTTGAGCAATTAAACAGGAGTGCCTCATAAAGTAGCTGTTATGTAGGTTTATGGCAGTAGTGGTATGATTTAGTTTTAGCTTTAAACCGTTCCACTTCATTTTTAATACTGGCAACATGAATCTCCTTGCTTAAATATTCTTTTTGCATTTTCGTGACTTTATTTCACATACATAAAAGCGATGTCAACAACAGCAACTTGTTAAAAATCAACTCGAGAAAGTCACACCAATATTATACTGTTAACGTATAAAAAGATCGTAAACGTTATCACAATTTTTAAAAGGCATGGCTTGTTTTTTATTTAAACTGCTACTTTTTAAACGTCTACTTACCAGCAGTTTGTGCTGCAGTACAGTTTGCAAGCAGGAACAAAATGAAGGTCGTTATTTTCACAGCATCCCTTTATTTTAAGAGAACTTCGTACAGTAAAAACAAAAAGTTTCGCCCTGTAGCTTATTAAGAAAATGTGTTTTTGTTGCAGCTTTTGTAAAATCTTATGTTGAACTTATTTATTTCCTTTAGCCATCAGAGTCTGCAGGCTCTTAATTCATGATAATATTACTATGTGAGGCATTTTGGAAACTACGTTTGACACAAGGTGAGCTTTTGTGTTTTGGGGTTTTCTCCTTTCTTTAGAATGATGAAGACAAACCACTGTATATTTCTGCTTACATTTTTTTTTATCTTTTCTGTTCCTTTGGTCCATTTATGGTATCCCTGAAAAGAATTACACAAAGGAACATATTTGTAAATTAAATTCACCAGTTTAAATGTATTTTCTTATTCTGTGTGTGGGTCGAATTAACCAAATGGTGTTGTTTGTTTAAACAACAGAATTTCCTCACAATGGCTCAACTTATGCATGTGGCAAAATTCTAGGAACATTTTTTGAGATTTCCATAATCAACAGTCTGAAAGAGAAAATCTTTTACATTTTTAATGTTTCATTGTTTAATTGCTGTTTAGTTTTAACATCAAGCACCAAATACAGTGGGGAAATAAGTTTGAACCCATCAACATTTTCCTCAGTAAAATTGTTTTCCAATGGTCCCAATGGCCCAGCATTGAATTCACACCAGATGTTGGTAGCCACACAAATAATCCATACAAGGAAATCAAGACAAGCAACCCCACAATTTAAGCTATGTGTATAACATGTAATAAAACAGGGAATGAATATTGCAGGAGAGGAAAAGGAGCTGCAAAAAGGCATCAGCGACCAAACAACCAGTTGAAATCTGTTAAGCATTTAAAAAGCAACTCTGCTTTCTTACAGTGACAGCGAATAGCAGGTTGGTTTAAGTGAAGATCGATGAAAAGGTTTCAGGAAACATGTCATGATGACTAAAAGCAAAGAGCTTTCTCAAGACCTTTGCAACCTTATACCTGTGAAATATACTGATGGTATATACAGACATATTTGTACACTTCTGTATGTTCCAGGATGCACTCTTGGGACCAACATCTCAAAGTAGAAAGAACATAATTTTATCACAAACCATACATGGCTACATGGTCCGCGACAGTCTGATGTGTGTCATAAAAACAATCAGAAGAGTAATCGATGAGCCGAAGACCACTAACAGCAGGCTTCAGAAACACCTAAAATTAAAGTACAAATTTCCCATTAACTCCGACAAGAACTGCACCCAACCGTTTTGACATCAATGCAAACTTACTGCGCTAGATTTCGCTACTGAAAAGCAGCATGTTGAAACTCATTTAACGTTTTCTGCAGAACTTTTCGTGAAAGGTTGAGAGAATATGGTCTGGTCAGGTGAGACAAAAACTGAAAGCGTTGAATGTCAATGTACAAAAAACCTTGTTCGGAGAAGTGGAAATCTGGTGTGAAGTTCATGTCACTACTCCCTTTAGGAATGTATTAACTGAGAAAAAAGGTTCAATGTTCAATAACTATACATCCTCCTTGTATATTCAAAGGTTGATTTATCCAAGCGTCCTTCAGCACCACTATTTATTCCACTTGATTCAAGAGATCTCTTAGTTCAGTTCCATGTATTCAGTTGACAGTAACATATAATGCTACAGAAGAAGTGCAATATCTCAAAGTTCAGCAAAATATGTCAAATTTGGCACCGTAATTGTTTTTTATGTCCCACAAGTCACTTTGCATCAAGCAGAAGCTCTCAGGCTCAAAGGACACCAGGCCCAAATGTTTGTGTGTCTACTCCATTAAGCACGTTTCCTTGAAGCTTTGTGTACATTAGTAGTAGTGCACTCTTCCAATAGTCCCCGTCCCAGTCCCCAGGATATCAGGCTGGCCATTCCTCCAGATCTCCCGGATGATTCGTTCTCTCTCCTCCAGCCTCTGCGCACGTTCCAGCTCCTCGGCTGAAGTAAAAACGTTCACACTCAGAGTGCCGTCTGACTGGCTGGTATGATTCCCAACTGGGATCTCTGTGATGGGCAATGGAACAGATGCCTCCACATCATCCCCTTCATCCTCCTCCTCCTCATCACTTTCATCATCTTCCACACTGGCGTCCTTTAAGGGGTTCTTTTCAGGCATGGAAGGAGCAACGTTGGTCCGTGGCTTACAGGAGATGCGGATCACCAAGAGGCAGAGGGTCAAAACCAGGCCGAAACAAACTCCGAGGACGAAGTACAGCCCAAAGCTTTCTGGGTTGGCTACAGTGGAGACACACGCAAGTGATGATTGCCAAAAATAAAGTGTTTTACATGCTGATAAATTCTTTGCTGGACAGTGGTTTACCTTTGATGTGTGCCAAAGCTGCAATGCTGTTGCTTAGGAGGTCCATTTCTTTTTTCTTGACATCCATGGTGTTTTTGTCTTCACTTTTTCATACCTGAAGAACAACAAACATATACCACAACATGGTTATTCTGAATCTGTGACATAATCAAACTTTATACTCCATACAGACTACTCCAGGTGTTTGTTCAATGCCTAAATGCAAAGACACTGATTTGTCAGGGGTGGGTGGGGTCATGCCTGCAGGTCTTCAACAAAAGGTTTACTGTGGCTTCATCTGGAATCAGATGTATTTGGCAAAAGGCTCTCTGAACCACGACTCTATACAATCCCTTGGAAAAGTATTCACACACCTTGAACTTTTCTAGTTACAACCAAAACCATCTGTGTATTTTATAGAAATTATATGCAATAGACCAACAAAAAGTAATGCATAACTTTGGGATTGAAGGAAGAAAGTGTGGCTTGCATTATATTTTTTAATAACCAAAAATAGCATTTTCTTTTCACGTCATAATTATACATTACTTAGTGTTGTTCTGTCACTTAAAGTACCAATAAAATACAGCGAGGTTTGTGGTTGTAACATGGCCATGTGTTGAAAAGTTCCAGAGCTCAAAACATCATACATTAGGTAAAGTTTGTTCTTCCAATCCATCTCCAACCTATCAGATAAGACTCCATGATGAATCCAAAATGAAAATATTGGTTTATTGTATTGTTCGAAGATTGTGCCCTTCCTGTATCCTTTCATTCTTGCGACATTCATTGTGTTTGCTTCCATTCAGTACATGCTTTCATGACTCTTGACATTCTTCAGGAAGTCTTCATTCCTAAAGAACAAATTTCCAAGAGCCACAAACCTTTGGTCTCATTTGAAGCTTGTTATTAATGTGCAACAATTTTGTAGTGGTCTTTGGTAGACTTATGTATACATTTACTTTTATAGGAAGTAGCTTTTGTCATTTGAATACAACTGTAATATTTGTCAAATCGGTCTTTAGGGAACATTATCATTTTGAAGCTGGATCTCTTCCTTCATTTCGTCACCCTGTAGCATTTCCCTGCTGACTGGCTTTTCTCAGTTGCTTTACCATTTTGTCAGCAGTTTTCTTGCCTGATTACAACATAATGTTGTTGCATAAGGATTATCAGACAATCACTCAGCTCCAATGTTTCTCCTTACAACTAACATTGATAATGTTCTTCATACTCTGGGTTGCGGCTAAGAGAAATATTCAAGTGATATCTCAAGGGAAAAGTTGAAAATCTGTCGTCCTCTCCTTCTAATGTGTGTGCTTTGTTCTCCAAGCCCAGGATTCCCAAACTGGGTGATAGAGAGACTGTTCAGCTTTTACCATGTAAAAGCAAAGCAAATTGGCTTTTATGTGAAGCTAAAATGCAATTACAGCTCAAAGAGATCAGTTGTTGAAGCATATTGAGCCGTGCATTAAACAGAAGCCAATCTAAGGAGAATTGTTGTAGAAAACTGAATTAGAAAAAAAATAAGTTAGACCAAGGAGAAATCCTGGTGGCTACTTTTTTTTCTCCGAAGTCAGAGTACTGATCTGGGAATTACACCAGATCCACTTTTACCTGCTTCCAGTTGCAAGTGGAAGATCCACTGGTATTTTCCAACTGTTGTGCTAAGAGATAAGCTAACTGCTGTTAGCAATACCAGCTGGTAATAGTATTTTCCTTGTATTTTACATGTTCAAACATTATAGGAACATACTGTAGGTTGTACAATGCTATCAGCTTGACTGACATAATCAGAAACAAACCATCCGATGGGGGAAAACATTCAGTTTTTACTGCTGCCATCTCTGTTTAGAATTTGCAGCAGCCATATTGGATTTTGAGATTTGGGTTGTCAGAAACCATACATTTTTACACTTGAAATGTTGCCTCTAAATTGTTAATCCTCAATAAGGAATAAATGCAGAATTATGCCACATATTTTAACTAAAGAGACAGTGGCAACAGATAAGGACCTTACATGTTTATTTTTGCCAGCATAGTGGTAGTTGAAAACCGTTGCATTTACTCAAGTGGTACTTGTTATAAAGAGTATGAGAAATGCTGATTTAAGTCAAACCATACGTCTTCATGCCATTGCGTAGCTCAAGTCTATGTCCACAAATTGCACAGACCGACTGTTTGTGTTCGCATTCAACTCTTAATTGAAAGCTCTGAGAACTTCAGTACTTGATCGCTATCATCATTTGGTTAGCTCTCTAAATTATATAGCACACTCGGCCTTATTTGTTGATGCATTCTGGATTATAAAGGAATTTAAACACAAACCCACATTTGTGAACCACATGTTGTGTAGCCGACTAATGAACTACAAACCCTGGCAAGAATCCGCTGCAAAAGCAAACCTATTCGCACAGTAGAGTTCAGGTTGAAAATAAAACTCACCACAAAACAAAACCCTGAAGGAATTCTTCAGTCGCGACTCATAATGTATAGGAGGCTGCAGTGGTCTCGATCCTCTCGGTCTCTCCCTGGCTGTTGGATCAAGGCCTATGATCTTTGGTCTTCAGGCTAAACGGTTCATTTGGCCACCCTGAGATGAGAACAAACACAGACACGCATACACACAGACGTCAAGCTACATTAGCAACAAACTCACTGAGGCATCTGCAATGCAAACAGGGACAGACCTGTTTCAGAGTACGCTGCCCGGAATGAGACTAGAGGAAAATCTGGCGGTTTCTATTGTTTGAGCTGCTTTCATAAAGTATAATCTGCACATCGGCTCTAAAAATCACATGGAATATCTAAGGGTCATACAGCGGCATGAAGTGGTCAAGTTTGCGAATTTAAAAGTAGTAGTTTGCCAGATTGCCTATTGAAATTAGAGGTGGCTGTGGCTCAGTGGGAAAAGCAGTCCTTCTGAAGTGGAAGATGGCAGTTTCAATTTTAGTTTCCCACCACATGTTTATGTGTCCTTGGGCAAGGCACTGAGCCCAAAAGAATTGCAGTGTGGGTAGGTAATTGTGAGTCATAAATGTTATGAGGCATTGGTAAGACTAGAAAACTGCTTAATCAATTTATTCCATTTATTCTTTTAAAACGCTTTGCATCAGCTGCTGGACTTCTTTTCGTCTGTAATTTAAAGTGTCACTACATAGCAGTTTTACTTCATAGATTACTAATTATACCAGGTTAACTCAGAGGTAACGATAAGGACTGTGGATTTTGAGAAAATGCTTGTCATTATTACATGGGAGGTTAGCAATAAGCTGTAATATATAAGACGGACAGAGCTTTCAGTTTAGACTTGCTCCCTAACATTTAGAATCATTTCAGTACAACAATTTGTTTTTAAATTTTCTTAAAAGGATTTCTTAATTGAATTGGCGTCCCAATCATGACATTTTTCAAGCATCTGTCTCGGAGTCCCTGACTGATCTCAACCTCTAGCTGTAGTTGTTGTTCTGTCTGTACTTTTATGTCCGAAGCACTGCAAATAAGTTATACTGAAATAATCTATGGCCAGTTTTTAAAAGTCATAGAGTTCCTGCTGTGTGCAAAGCTCCAGATATGTAATACCTTGCATAAGCAAATTTACGTGGATTGTCCTGAACGATCAAAGATTTGCAATTAAGTTGATGGTGAACTTGAGACTGTATTAGCTGGTATGGCTTCCTGTCTGTCTGTGTTAAATCATCTGCTCCGATCAGATCATGTGGCTCAGAGTCCCACCAGAGAGCTAAGGATTGCATTGATGAAGCATTGACCATTACATTTTACCATCATCAAAGCAAAGTGCTACGATTTTACAGCAGGAAAACATATTCTGTAAATTATTCCTGCACATAATTACCTGAATCTGCACTGAATTTATAAGAATAAAATCAAAAGAAAGAGTAAATGTGCCCAGTTTAACGCTGTAACAAAATGCTCTCAATGAATCAGCAAGACACAAGCTTAGTGAAGACTGTGGCTGTGTGTGTCAAGCCAGATATATATTTAGAAACAAATGATAGGGGTGTTTCAGTGGACGTGTTCTTTCAGCATTGTCACTTTCCTAACTTAGTAAAGTCTTTGCTGAAGAAGCACATGGACGCTGACCTGAATAAACTGCAGTTTGGACACACTTACTGCTGTCAGGAAGAACAGATACAGCAGCATCCAGAACATCATCGCTGAGTAAAGTATGTGCTACACAATCATTACACATTTGTGCATCATGTGATACTTATGGAATGCAGGCTTATATTGATTAATAATAATTAAAAAGATAGATAAAGAGACAGATAGAATTGATTTTAAAGTATTGAGTACACGGTATTGGCATATACTTGTTCTTCAATGGCTTTGATTAATATCAGAGACCAAAAAAATCCTGATCAGGACATCATTAGTAACAATCCGGTAATTTGCTGGGTATTACGACTAAAAATGGCAGCATAAAGAGGCTTTGAAAGGTGCTGAGCTGTGTATTTTCTAACCTATACCCCTGTTTAGGAAACCCTCCCCAGTTCTGCCAGCTGCTGTTGGTTTAGGAGAGTCTTCGTGTGCTGATTTTGATCTTGCTGACTCTCCACGCTGTGCCTTAGTGAGACATTGTTTGGGGAGTGGGAGGGTTACAGACAGAGAAGTCGCTATCCCAACTTGTGTTCCAGGCCACCCTGTCGGTCCTGCTGGGAGGAACACAAGGACCTTTTGTTTCTGCGTCAAACAGTTGGGATATACCTTAACAAGGTCTTTTGAGAATTTTTTGTTTATATTACTTTTTTTTTTTTAAATACCACATTCATCTCCACCCTCCTAAGTATAGTTGATTCACTGTTAACAAATTTCCTTTTAACCTATCAAGGCCCTTATTATCTACATCTGTTGTTTAACTGTTTTTGCTTTATCCCAAACATGGACATTATTATCAGACTCTCTTTCAATGCAGCATTTCTAATATCCCATGACTAAACTTATAGTCATGTTTTTCCAAGTGTTTGTTTTACCATTGTGTAGTCATCATAGACATCAAGTTGAAGCATTCTATTTCACAAATGGTCATGGATAAGAGACTTCATGAATGATTTAGTTTTATTATGTTTAACTCAAACAAATATTGCATTATTGAGCCTGATAAATGTTATTAGTAAATTAATAGTCCCTCAGGGATTCCAGGTTACTAACACAACAGAGTCATTTAGATTAAAAATAAAAACTATAGACAAGCAAAAAACTGTTTTAACAATGCATATTAGTAGAATTAAAAAAATATTTAAGAAACCTGGGGAAAAACTACAAAAATGGTAGGACCTTTTAATACATGTTGGCTTTTAATAGAATTAAACTTAAACATAAAGGAGAAAGGAAACAAGTTTTCCAAGTACCTGGACAAACAGCACATGGTTTCGTTCAACGGCGTGGTGTGACGTTAATGTTTTTGTCCCTGCCAGCTTATCATCTGCTCTTTCCTGATCTCACATCCTCACGTCAAACGCTCAAGCATCCTCTTCCTGAGTGCTTTGTAAACTGTACAGTATTAGCGCATCCAGAAACACTTTTATCTAAGTCAGAAAAACATGCACTTTCTGAAATTACAAAGTTGAAAACAAAATACAACTCCAGTAATAAATAACTGGCTTGGATTTGACAAAATGTATAATTCAGTAACAAGCTATTCAGGGTATTTCACCAGAGTTTGCTACGTTGTAGGGACTTGGAAACGGGTCAAAATCTATTTTTGGTAAAGACTGTTTGTTTTGGTTTAGATGGAGTAGCAGTTTGGAAGAGAAACTCCAGACGTAGCACACTGTTTTTCCTGTCATCCACTTGAAGATAACCTCAACTGCTCTTCCTTCTGCCAAGGTCAGTCCCTTTGTGCAGGGACAACATCCAAGGCAAAGGCTTCCTCCAACGCTGCAGCTATTGTCTAAAAATTGGGAGGATCCAATTTCTAATCTTTCTACCATAGACAGCTGTTGCCTGTGATGGTCATCAGTTCATCTCAACTTATATTCTGATTTATTACAAACTTCTTGAACAGAGGTGCAACCTAAAGTTTAGAGCAAAGAAAACTTTAGAGGCAATTTTAAAAGAGTGGTAAAAGCAAACGGGTACAATTCTAATTTTTGTTTTAGAGGAACAAATGGATGCCAACATCTGTCAACATCCTTCAAGGTCAAAATATCAAAAAACTGTTTCCAATAAGTAAATCAGAGTCAATACAAAATATTACAAATAAAAAAAATTGAATTAGATGTTACTGGTAAAAAAGTCATGCTTCCTTAGGAATTTATGGATGACTCATTGACTTATAAATTTATGAATAAACAGAATATAAATCTTTACTTCCCTCTAGTAAATCTGGGTGTCATCAGCATATTGATGCAGTTAGGAATTCTATGTTCTGATCAAATGACCAAAAGAAATTGTCTTCTACTCAAAAACAGCATTTATCAGTTATTTGTGTATGGAAAAAATATCATAAATTAGTTTTCGGATAATGTCTCCTCTACTGTCAGTAGCTTCTTTTACTAAACAGATCCAGTAGAGAGCTGCAAAGACAAGCCCATCTATGAGAATTTAAAAATCATGAATAAAGTGAGGAATATCCTGCAAACATGAGCTTTCAAAGACAAACCAGTCAATAGTGCTGTGCTTTCAGGCTTTGCTCTTTCTTCACCACAACAGGCCAGAACAGCGCTTACATTAATGCTAAAGAGGCCCCAATCTGTCTGTCCATCTCTTACTTCTGCCATTACAAGACACAAAGATACTTAACTACTTCACTTGAAGCAGAGACCCAGCAGATCAATTCACCATTTTTTCTGGTTGAAAACCATGGGCTCAGAATTAGAGGAGATGACTTTTTCTTGGGCACTTAACACTTGAATATTAATCTGTCCAGGGTACGCTTAAGGTTATGGTCTCAAGCATCCAACAGACTCACATCACCTGCAAAAAGCAAAGGGGAGACCCTTAGGTTTCCAAACCCGATGCCTTAATCTCCATGACTACATCTTGGGATTCTGTCCATGAAAATCAGAAGCAAGCAGCTCTGGGAGTCCAAACAGCTCTTTAATAAAGCTTTGTACAGATGATGTGGACACAGCCCTAGCTATAGGTGTACAATGACATTTTTAGCCCTTAAAAAGGTTCCTACACTCCCGCAGTACTACCCACAAATGCCTCAAGAGACATGGTCAAAAGACCTCTAGATCCATAAAACACATGTGGACCACCCAACAAAACTCCTACGACCCCTTCAACAATTCTGCAAGGGTAAAAATATGGTCCACTGTTCCACGGCCATGACAAAAGCCATGCTGCTTTTCTTAAAATCGGATGCAAAGTGTATCAAGAAACTATCTTCCACATAATTACTTTCTGGCACTAGCAACCATTGCACCTTCAAAGTCACTTAAATTCCCCTTCTGCCCCATTCCATTGTAATGCTTGGTCTAAACATAAGGAATATGTTATCATCATGTTTCTATACTTTAATTCATTTGGGTTTCTGCAATGTGCTTCGGTGATAATCTATCTGATTTTGAAAAAAAATAAAGTTGCTGTAATGCTATGTTAAAACCCACATGTAGAATATTTGTATACGACTCATCTGTCCTGAGAAACAAATCTGTAGCAACAGCTTGTCACAAAACACAAGCAGTAATCCCCAATTCTCACTTCATAAACCGTCCAAACATCTTCCATAATGAAGAAATCAAAGACAGCCCTAGAGTGAAATTAATGCAGGGTGTCAAGCGACTTTTGATTAATACACCGATGATAAAAAGGTCAGATTACACAAGTGTGCCAGTCTGGGCTATTGTAGTGACATGCTGAACCACAAAAGGGAAAGAATTATTTTTGTATACATCACATTTCAGCAGCTATAACTGCGGTTAGCCTCAACTATAACTACACACAATGAAAATAACTGCATTTCTATTTAATCACATTTTACTATTATGAGTCCACACATAGGCGCTCTCTAGAGAGCGAGATCACAAGGGCTGCCATGAGGATTTATAGCAACAAGTGTTTTTCCTCTTGATTGCGTTCATTAAAACATTTTTGCTTTGATTTTTTGGCAGCTACTGAGCAAACGGCATGGAATAATTGGTCAGTGGCATCAGAAGCACGGATCTTGGTAATTTATTTGCTATTTTCAACTTGGAAGCACTTTCTGAAATATGCTGCAGCAAGTTTCACTAAAATAATTGAACTGAATAAGAAATGTCTCAGTGCTGCTTATTCTGTTACTTGCAGTGAAACTCCTTGAGCAGCTGAGAAAATATCAACAGGTATCTCCAAACTGCCAAGTAGTATGAAACCTTTTCAGCAAGATATCTACAAGAAGCATTTTTAGGACCATTATTGTACATCTGTAATCATACCAGAGAATAGGCTCCAAGATCTGCAAAGATAATGGAACTCCGATTGTCCCCATGAGAGCAAAGGTGCAGGTATTGCTTTTCATTTCATAAACTGAAACATAGCCCAGACCAAGTTTTGTGTTTACAGTGTCTGTGAAAGCATTTATAAAGATCATCAGGTTGAAAGTAATATCTTATATAAGCCAAAGTGAGCTTTTTTTTCTTCTTCGGATCCAGGCATACTATCAAAAGGGATCTCTGGAGCATACAAGGTTGCGCTTCCTCCAAGTTCCTTGGTCTAAAGCTGTGATTTATATTAATTCTGTTTCCCTCTGGTCAGGGTCAGCAAGGGTGTCTGACACAGACTCAAGTTATTTCATTTGGAAAGAGAGCATGTTGACAGTTTTAATTAGCACTGTTGATGCTGAGCTTGACCCAGAACAACCCTTGAAAGAGTACTGGCACTGAGTTTGATTCCTCAAAAAAGTCCATTTGCCCCTCATTTACAGTGCCTTGGAAGAGTATTGCAATCCCTTATTTTTCTTGTTTTGTCTAATGACAACTTCAACATGGCCATCCATATAAACTGCCGGACCAAGAAAAGAAACACACAAGTACTCCACGGTAACTCTGAAGGAGCTGCAGAGATCTACTAGCCTGGGTGCCATTCCGAACTTAGTCCCGCCCACAATGTTTTTGGTCGGGAAGTTCGGTCTGGCATTGCTCAATACTAGCGCGAGTGTGCTCGCCCAATATCTGGCGGGCCAATCAAATTGTCAAGGCGGGCTTTATACGATGATGGACAGATGATCAACAGTAACGTAATCAACCACGTCACCAAAGCGCGCTTGAGTTGAATTCGTTTCGAGAAAGAAGCAACTGAAATAGGCATCACGGCGATGCAACTCGGCGTGAACGACGAGGTGGATATAGCCAGCTCCTTTTCGGAAGCCCGGAATCCTGGCTGCTGAACAACAAGTGGAGGGACATGCTAGGCTCCGATGTTTTTCAAGCCAACGTTATGGGTATCGTCGTGGACGAAGTTCATCTAACTTACAAATGGTAAGAGATCATCTGACTGTCTGACTTAGTAAATAACTCGCAATGTCGTGATATGAATCCCATGTTGTAAACATAGTAGGTAACGTTGTACGTTCGCTAATTCAGACTATTCAACTATGCGTCGCTTAACATACGTCACACACTCCGTTGCTCTTATTGGTTGTAGGTCTATCCAATTGAGTGCAGAGGAATTTTTTTTCCTGGTTCGTTCGAAACACGCCCCATAATCACAGCTCAATGGAGCAGTATCAGACTCAAATTCTGACTAGAATTGAGTATGACCATGTCAGGCTAGAGATCTACAGCTCAGGTGAAATAATCTGTTGACAAAGTTCAATACTCGATAATCCTGGAAGGAGAGACTACAACAACCTTCCAGTTGAGCGTTAAAGCTTGAATAGTTTACATGTACGAGTCAGATAGTGACCAGGTCTTTCCTAAATATCACCTCAACAGACAAAACACTCCTGCGTTGGTATCTGCTGGAGTGTTGGTGATCGTGACCACATGAAGGGAGTTTTTTTCATAACCCCCTGAAGGAATAACAAGAAATGTCAATGTTGGATAAAAGCTTGCGAGAGGACTTTACTGTGGAAAATCTCAGCAAAGACACTTATATGTACTCTCCACATTTCATCAGTGGTAAGGGGCCAACTATTGAATGTCCAGACCCAATACCAGCAACAGCAACATCTGTGCAGGTACGTTTATTTGGCTTTTTCTCAGAAGATTGAAAACGTCATCATACACCCATGACATCCCTCATCATTGTGATCGTGAACACACCACATGCTGCACACTTGTGCTGAAACTGTCTATTGAAAGGGCCGGTGGTCTGTTTGTCAACAGGGGTGTTTATGTGTGTATCTTGTTTGTGTGTTTGTGAAGGTGAGATGGAATGTGTCTGTTTATAGCGGGATGATTGACTTTGCAGCTTTAGAAAAGAAGCTGTTTTAGCCTATGTTTTGGATCAGCCAATTTGTTCCAACAATAAATAAAACATATTACACTGCTGAAGGTCTAATGAGACATTTTTTGCCAGTGCCAACTAACATTGTTAATTAAAACTTTGGTAATCTGCTGCATTTGGAACTGGAAACATACTATCACCATCATAATGATAAGATTAGATCATACAGTTTTTTTTATCTGAAAGCTGATAAAAATCAAAGATATGTGCTTTATTTGTCATGCAGAGGAATACATGTTGTGTGCACATACTCCATGGAATTGGGTGCTTTCAAAGGCCATGATCCTTACAAAAAAGCTTAGGGAATGTTCTAGCATTTAAAAATATCAGATAATTGAATGGCATCGTGATTAGTCAAAAACACTGAGTGGTTAGTTGAACATATGATGGCATTACAAAGTCATAGCAGACAGCTGCTGTTCTTTAGCAGCTGTCTGCAGTGCAAAAGAGCACCAGAAGGTACGTTTTCTACTCAGGAATTTCTGAGAGATTCAAATGTTGTTAAATCAGTGTTTTACAGGATCTATTGATACATTTTAAATGAATGGCAACCACAATTCATTTTGAGTTCAGGGCAGGTGAAAAACTTCCAGTGTTCCTATTTGGATTATTACTTTAGGACAATGTTCTTAGTTTTTCTAACTTGGAACTTTAACTGAACATGGAAAGTATGTCATATTAATTTATTTTCTGCACAATACACACAAACCTCTATAAAAAAATCAAAAACCCCAGATTTAGAGAATATTTACATAGAAATTATTTTTGTCTAATATAATTTAAATCAGTGTCAGCTCTGCCTGCAGCCAACTGGAATTACAAAGTGCCAAAGAAAGTTAAGGTCTGCCCAACATTTATTGCATTTATGTTTAGAAAGTGTAAATTGGAAATAAATTTAGATTCAACCTTTAGGGTTTTCTCATGTGGGACTAAAACATTTTTTTTAAATAATCATTTAAATACTAAAATTCTTTTGTTTTTCATGTGCAAAGACGTATTCTGCTTCAGGTATGTACTTTATTTGACACAGACTCATGAATAAATAAACTGCAGGTTTTGTTTCAAGGGCACAATCTCTTCCAGGAGTAAACACAGAATCAACCAAATCAGACATTCTTGTCCAATTATTATTTGACTGCAGACTTTGTACTTTTCAGCAGTACAAAGTCATTTATTTTCGCTAATGTGATGCCAGCTTGACTAAGACTAAAACAGAGAACTGGATCCCAGTGTTTTCTGATGGGTGTGCGGTACCCTGTGAAAAGCATGTTTCACAGAATCAGGCAGGTAACCCGAGGGCAGGGGAGATGGGAACTGAGTTTGGGGGTTACGGCAAGTGGTTAATGTCATACAGATGTATTCCAGATGTCAGGCAGATCCTGAATGCTTCACTTTGTATATTCACAGGATAAATACAATGTTTTGACTCCATACACACCTCATTAAGACACTATGAGGCAAATCAAGCTCTCTGCAGTTTGAAGCCAGATTGGAGCAGATAACCGTTTACACAGTTATCGCTATGTCTCTTTAGTATAAACCAGTGTGTTATACTTGAAATATACCTGTATGTGCTCTTATACTTTAAAATACATTCACATGAGCTGTAAGGATATCATTGTCTCTGATCTGGGTAACTATCCAAAAGCACAAAAACCCATAAGTGTGCTGCAGTGTCTCCAGATTCAACAAGTGTCCCTCTGACAGAAATGTGCTTGTGTAAACACAATATACTTAAGGTTGCTGGCATGGTTATAAGGTCTTTGAGTCAGGGGCTTTGCCTGACCTCTGTCAACAACCATTAGCAGACAGGATAATACCAGCGCTGCCATCTGTTTTTACGGCCAATGTTTTGTTTTGTGATAAAGTTATGGAAGTAGAATTCCCCATTTATCAATCATACAAGCACATAAGAGGGGATCACACAACAAACGTTTTGATCACATTATATAACTCAAATCCTAAAGGCATTAAACTCGATGTTATAAACTTTTGCAGTGTATGTTTGCGCCACATATTTATTTGGAATTGGTACACAGCAGGATTGTTGCAAACAGTCTTTTTTTCTGTTTGATCCAAAATTGGTGCACGGCCTGCCACTGGTCACCATGGAGGATCATGGGAACACAGGCAAAAACTTTAAGAGGAGTCCATGTTGTCTGGATATTCAATTCAATTCAATTCAATTCAATTCAATTTTATTTATATAGCGCCAATTTATGAAACATGTCATCTCAAGGCATTTTCCAAAGTCAAATTAAATCAGATTATACAGATTGGATCAGATTAAAGAGATTGGTCAAAAAGATTTCCTATATAAGGAAACCCAGTTGATTGCATCAAAGTCTTGACAAGCAGCATTCACTCCTCCTGAAGGAGCGTAGAGCCACAGTGACAGTCGTCTGCATTGTGTAAGGCTTGGCAGCAATCCCTCAGACTGAGAAAGCATGAAATGACAGTGGAGAGTAAAAACTCCCCTTTAACGGGAATGAAAAACCTCTAGCAGAACCAGGCTCAGTGTGAACGGTCATCTGCCTCGACCGACTGGGGGTTACAGACGACAGAACCGAGACACAACAAGACAGACAAAAAAGCACAGAAGCACACATTCATCCAGGAATCTTTTCTGTGTTAACCCCCCCCACACACACACACACACACACACACACACACACACACACACACACACACACACACACACACATGTCAAACAAACTTTTACATCCTGGAAGGAGCCATTCACTGATAAATAAATGTATACTGATTGTGTTTTTCTAAATACGGTACCTTCTTACTCCCTGTGAGAGAGCAAACATTAACAGTCAACAATAGAAACATGAAACATGGTTTTTGGAGGACTGTTTGGATGCTGGATGTTCACAATAGCTGAAGGTCTGAGAGATCTGCTGATGCTCATCTGATCTGGTGTGACTTTTCTGCTCCATTTAGCCGATTTTACAGCATTTCAGCTGCTCATTGGAGAATATTTACTTACGCAATTTTGTTAGAATAAATAAGGTTGAAGGTTTAAATGCAATTGCAAAAAAAAGCACACGGTATTTTCACGTGATCACACATTTTGAAAGCAAAGTTCTTACAAAACTGATATGTGATAACCATAATCTGTCCCACTTTCTTGCTTTGAGCTGTTGTAAAATTATAATTTTACAATGAATGATAAACAGTGTCCATCTCTTGTATTTGCTATAAGTGCTATCTGTGTGGGGTCCTTTTCACTTAGTTTACCCTGACTTACTCTGGACTGAAACTTTATGTGACCACCTTCCAAACAGGCTGGCACTCTGGGACTTTAGACAAGCAAGTCAAATCAGAGCAAAGCCTTTGACCCCGAGGTAAATAAAGTAAGTTAACAACCAGCCGCTGGACAGATAAGACACGCCGGCTGATGAACGAGACCGTGGGGTTTCAGGCGAAAGGAAAGTCAGCCAACCTGAACAGCCTAAAAAGGTCACACAGAAGTCAATGCTCCTCAGGCAGCCGTGCCTGAAGGTGTTATTTACCTGACTTTCACACTCGAGCAATGAGGGGTTATCAGATTGAGAAGAGGAGGAGCAGCTAAAGTGCTGCCAGCCAATTCAGATTGTCTGAATTAGACACACCGGAGGGCAGGCTCCATCCAGCTTCCACCCATCATCTTCCTTCTCCCTCTTCTCTGACAGGAGGTGCTAACTCCAAACATCCAGCAGAGACAGAAGGAGATATGAACGCTGAAGCATATGGTTATCTGCTAGCACGCAAGAATGGCTGTATAAGATTGTGTAACTTTTATGAGAAATAGAACCATATGCAGAGGTGCATACCTTTAGTTCATGCTTTAAAAAAAAATATCTCTGACTAAAAAAAATATATTTTATGCTGACTTCAGAATTCCCAAAAACAAGAGACTGTTTTTGTTTCATCAAGACAGCCTCTAACCAGTCATTAAATAATATACAGCTGCACCGGAAAGCCATCAGCAGGCTTTTATGGCCCGCCTGAAACAGCGCTGCTTCAACTATTCTCTTTGCACTGGTTCACTTATTACAAACTGAAAACACGCTTATGTGGGAGGACCACACAATGAATCACTGTTTGGATGGATATCCAGCTTAGATAATGCTTGGTTATGACAAAAACAATGGTTTTATCCATGACATGTGGTTGTTATTATGAGCATCACATGTAAAAGTTGAGTTACTCTTTGTTTCCACAGGTCTCTGAATTATTATATGTTTAACAAAGATTAATGAGTCAAAACAACAATAGAAAGAAGTCTAATTTTATCCCAGAATATGGACGTTTTCCTATGCTGACTCCTCCAAAAACAGCCAAAGTTTTAATATTCAGCAAAGCAGTCCAACTTTAACAGAGGACCACATTGTGTGCTTCCCAGGGGTTTCTATGGTACTGCACACACACACTGAAGAAAACTGTCAAACTCACCGGTAGTTGATGAGAGGAAAAACGTCCCAGATGAAGTGCTTCATTCCACTCTGAGACCTTCAGACGACCAGCAACTCTTCTTTCCCCCCGCAAACACATTTACAAGCAGTCCTGACCGTTCCACGCTTGCTGCTGTCCTGAGTAACGTGTGTGTAAGTGTGTGTGCCTCCGCCTGGAGTGCGTGTTCAGAGTCTGGGGAAGAGGTGGTAACTTCCTCTCAAACTTGGAGACTGAGTGAGTTACAGAGTTTTTCTCTCTCCCGACTCAGGTCCGCAAGGAGCAGGAAAAGCTGTCATACAATCCCTCCTTCACATGGAAAAAAAAAGAGGAAAAAAAGAGGAACAGCCTAAAAAGGGCAAACTCAAGGAAGAAGGGAGGGATAAGAACTGTGGTGTGTGTGTGTGTGTGTTTTGGTGTGGGTTTGTGGGTGTGTGGGGGGGCTTTCCCTTTGTTGTAAGGAAAAAAGGCAACCCTTAGGCAAATAGGCCAAGTCTCTCTGTGCAGTGCAATGTGACAAAGATGAAAAAACACAACAAAGTAGTGCTGTGTACTATTTATTTATTTATATGTATATATATATATATCCTAAAGATACATTTCAGGTGGTCGCGAGATGCAGACTTCTTTCTAAAAGCAGGAAAGTTCAATCAGTTGATAATTTAACGCTTGCCATCTTGGAAAACATTAAAAAAAACTTTATGATGTCATGTTATAAATACTATTTGGTCATTTGAAACCCTCAAAAGAAAAGGTTAGGAGGCTTTATTTAATTTAGACTAATCCACTCTCATAACTCTTGTAGACACGGCCTAAAAAAGGCAGAACTGTCCAACAAGCTTGAAACAAAACAGTCTGAGGTTCAGGTGCTGTAATAATTACAATAAAAGACAATTTAAAAAAGCTATTGAGAAAGAAGTTGAGAGACAAAAAGTGAATATTGTTTTAAATCTATGAATGACACAGGTGGACCTTTGTTTAATTGAAATGGGGAAATAATAACACTGATCTTGAAAACAAGTTTTGAGTCTAAGATTTCAAGTCCAAGACACATCAACACATTTGAAGGGCAAGTTCCAAGTCTTTGAAGGATAGGTTCATGTTTTTGAGAGGGAAACTTTCCCTCATGAAATATGAAACTTGAGCCACTGGATGGTGTAATAATTATTCTAAACATTCTATATCTTGGTAAACCTAAAAAGTGTGCCTTAAAATGTCAGGTAGCAAATACAACTGGGTCATTAAGCTTCAGAATATAAAGTACTTGTTCAGATAAATCACAAAAAAGTCTCCAAAGTGGCTTTTTTAACTACTTCATATTTTTTTTTATTTCCAACATGTACATCTTCAAAATATTGTTTTCCTGCATTCTAATTTTAGAGCTTTACTTTGAACACAATAAAATTAAACGATGTCCCCAGACACCTTTTAGTGTCCAGAGATATTCAATTTCATTAGTCCAGGACAGCGTTACATGACAGGGACAGGCAGGAAACTGTAGCAGACAGCAATCTCATTTCTACAGGGAATGTCTTGTAAATGTTGAAAATCACTTACATTGTTTAGAATAAAAAGTGCAACCTGGCCATTTTATGTTGTTGCTTAATGATCTATTTTTAAATGAAGAACACTGAATTGAAACACAACCTTTTATTCAACAAAGTTTTTACCAAAACTGTAAGTAAAAAAAAAAAAGAAAAAGAATACCTCTGAACTTTTTGAAGCTTGGTGACGGAGCGTTCCTGGGTCTGCGTTTGTGATTGGTTGGGAGAATGTAACGACTGTAGTATTAACATACATGATAGGCTAGAACGCAAAAGGAAGGAAAACTGTTCTTCTGTTGAACTTTTTATTGACCCTTTTTTTGCTATTAAACAACACATCTATCAATCCATATATATCGTTATTATTGTCCAGCCCTACTCTCCTGCTCCAGGTCAGCAAGTACTGTATATTTCTTGCACCTGTGTTTGTCTGCCAGCAGCTCCATCTAGTCAGCCACCTACACATGTGTTTGTTCCTATTTATACGGGAGCTTCACGATCACAGGTTGCCACATTATTTGAAAGCTGCTGTGTTAGTAGAGCTCCAGTGTTCTTTGTCTACCTTGCCTGTCATTGATGTAGACACGGCTTTTTGGATTTTGCCCCAGTCAGATTGCCTCATTAGCTTCTGATGTTCTGGACATCGATCTTTTGCTCTGATTTTTGGACCAAGCCTTTTGACTAGTCCTACGGATCTGTCTGCCTGTCGCTGCCTCCATTGCACATGAACCACCCTTTTCTACCGGAGCTGATTCCAGCCTCTGCCCATCACCTGCCTGTCATCTGCTGCTGGGAGAAAACTGCTCTTCACTGCCTGACTCCTCAGCATTCTGCAGCAGAGGTCTTCCTTTACCAAGTCTCTGTGCTTCACTATTCATAACTCTTTTAAAGCACAACACCATGCCAGGTTTCAATATAAGGTTATATGTCAATCTTAGCATTATACAACAAAGAAAAGACAATATTATATTGAAAAAAGTTAACAGAACTTTCTAAACCTGATTGTCCTATTTCCATCTACAATGGATTTGTATTTGTGAAAGGAAGGGTAAAGCCTAATGTGTTAAGGTGGTATATCTGTGGGTCAAAAAGAGATGCATGCAATGATAAGTTTAAAAATAATTTTATAACTTGGTGTTATAATTTTATAACACCAAAAGCTTGAAAAGGAATGCTTGAATTTTCAGTGCTGTAGTCTTAACAATCTAGACAAAATCTGAGCTTGGGGCAAGAGATCCTGGAGAGAAACCCATACATCCTCTCCCCAGCAACATCCTCCAATTCAATTAAATTTTATTTATATAGCGCCAATTCATGAAACATGTCATTTCAAGGCACTTTACAAAGTCAAATTCAATCCTATTATACAGATTGGGTCAGATTGCTCCAGGAGCATTCACTCCTGGAGAAGCGTAGAGCCACAGGGAGAGTCGTCTGCATTGTCCATGGCTTTTCAGCAATCTCTCATACTGAGCAAGCATGAAGCGACAGCGGAAAGAAAAACTCCAGCACATTCTGGGGGACCCCAAGGCGATCCCAGCCTAGAGAAGATATATAGTCCCTCCAGTAAGTTCTGGGTCCTCCCAAGGGTCTCCTCCCAGTGGGATTTGCCCGGAAAACCCGAAAGGGAGGCGTGATTATGTGCCCAAACCACCTAAACTGACTCCTTTTGATATGGAGAAACAGCAGCTCTACTTGAAACTCCCCCTGGATGACGGATCTTTAAGGCTGAGCCCAGCCACTGTCCAGAGGAAGCTCAATTCCACCGCTTGCTTTTGGCAGGGGTGGAAAGTAACTAGTTACATTTACTCAAGTACAGTTTTTGTGTGTGCTTTGTACTTTTTAAAGTAGTTTACAAAAGCTGAACTTTTATTGTACTTGAGTTTGCTTTGTATTTTACTCACATTTGAAATCACATTCATTATTCAGTAAAAAAATGAAACAAACAAACACTGGAAGCAGTGGTAAACCCATCAACTGGGTTTGAGGTCAGAGTTATAAGATCCCAACATGGAGGTATATCAATTGGGCCTTTTTGGGGCTAGCAAAACACATTAACTGCATGTGAAGTTAACCATCAAGAGAAAGAATAAAAACCACAGCCATACCTAAGGGATCAGTTTAATATTGAGTACAAAACGGCAACAGCTTCATAATGCAATGTAAATGCTGTTTTCCTAATGCAATGGAGTTATCTGCATTTAAACACTCAACATCAAACCTACGCAAGCATTATTTTTATGTAGAATTTTCATTTAGCATGCTCCTTTAATCAAACGCAGTTTGAGACCAATATCTCCTCTTTGTCTTTGTGAAATGCACGAGAGGAACTTTTACTTATAGTAAAAATTTAATGAGGTACTTTTTACTTTTACTTGACTTACATTTTACACTGATAACTTTACTTGTATTCAAGTAAACCTTTAAAGTAACTGTACTATTACTTGAGTACATTATTTTTGGTAGTCTTTCCACCTTTGGCTTTGGGCATACAAGGACTGCTTGGTCCCTACAAGCTGCCTAGATACCCCATGCTCCCGCAATACCCCCAACAAAATACCTCAGGGGACATTGCTGTAAGCCTTCTCCAGATCCACAAAACAGATGTAGATCAGAGAAGCATACTCCCATGACCCCCTCAGCTATTCTGCGGGGGTAAAGATCTGGTTCATTGTTCCATGGCCAAAGACGAAAGCCACATTGCTCCTCCTGGATCTGAGGCTCAACAACCAGTTGGAGCCTCCTCTCCAACACCCCAGAGTTCGTTATGCTTCTTTTTGTAATAGCCATTAATAAATCTAGAGATATGGGGTTTGGCCAAGACTAAAACAAAAAAAAAGACTACAGTAACTGAAAATCTTCTTAACTGTTCTGGTTCCTTGAGAAAGATCCATCTCTTGGACATGTGAGGTGAGTAGAGGTGATCAGGAACACAAATTGAAAAATGTGTTTAATGTTTAGCTTTGATGGTCTGAAATCACTGTACCTGTTCAATTCTGAAACTGTGCTCTTCAAGCAGCCATTTTAAGTAGTGAACAAATGGGGGGAAAATGCACATGCGATTTAATATTAAAGTTTATGACAATATATTATTTATATTTTTAAATGGAGCTCAGAAATCAACGAGAAAAATCGCAGGACTCACACTACCTCCCTGTTTTACAGAGGCCAGCTTTAATGAGAAGACTGAAGGGTTTTGGTGAAAGCAGCCTCTCTGGGAACAGAGTAAACATGTAATCACTGTAATATGTCAGCTGCTGTGCTGTAGGAGTTGACATCCTAATTGCAAACAGTTGCTAGCTACATAAGAGAAAAATATCAGTCTTCACAATGGGTTCCATCAGTGACTGACCAAACAAGACGCGACCCTGCCTGTAAAGTGTATGACATCTGTAATATATCTAAATTTACAGCAGCCACTCTACAGATGGTTTTAGTACCAACATTTCGTCAGCTGCGCTGGACAAAAATTGTAAATCTTTGTGGTCGCCACCCTTTGTCTGACCAGATTTTATCAAAGGCACATTGGCATTTTGCTTTAGTGTTTCTTGTAGTTTTCTTTGGGAAAAAAGGGAAGAAAAGCTGAGAGCTGTAAATTCAGAAGATGGATTTAATCCCCTAACCGGTCATTATAGCAGCAGAGCACTTATCAATGTTCCACCCTGCTGTGAAGTAAAAACGTACCTAGATCGCACGTTATATTTATTATCTTGGTTACTGATAATAAATATAGCAACCTGCGGGTGAAGATCCCTGGAAACCATCTGTTTAACTAAAATCACATAGAACTACACACCTATTGGGCCTTTTAGGCTCATCCTTTCCAATCAAGATTCTCCCCACTGCTTCTTTCTTGGGTTACAGAGCTTCCCTTCCCTCTTTTAAATCTTGTGGGCAAAGTACAGTGCCTTGCAAATGTATCAATAGACCAGGTCACGCGTGACATCAGCGCTACATCCGGGTCACGGTGGTTGGCAAAAACAGTACTGTTCTCGTCTACTACATGACAAAACGGGTGATTTAGAGCGTATTTTTAGTTAGTTTACTTTTGGAACCTAACAATGTCTACCACTTGTTGTGCTCCCGGTTGCACACAGAGGCATTCCAAATCGTTGGATGTACGTTTCTGTCGTTTACGGAAGGACGAAGAAAGAAATAGATAATTTCAATGAAAAGAGCGCAGGCAGACACTCCCAATGGACTGGGGGATCCATCATACTACGACAGAATATGCAGTCTACACTTCATCTCCGGTAAATACAACTTAATTCTGCTCTAGTCATTGTTCTACTTGAATAGCGGCGGAGGGGAGGTGGCGATCGCTACACGGAGCCGGGAGAAGCGGAGTCGATGCGCTGCAGCAGCAGCAGCTGCATTACGCCCCCGTTCACGGGCGCTAGTACTTCTGTGTTTACGCTGCAATGTCGCCGACACCCCCACCCATTTTAACAAGACAAAAACACCAAAATAATCCGTAGTGAACTATGTTTTTTTTAACCTACCGGGTGGGTCTTCCTGTCCGACTCCGCGTTCGTATGTTACACAAACATGTCTGAACATCCATCCATTCATGTTCTGACCCGCTTAATCCCTCATGGCGTCGCGGGCGTTGCTGGAGCCTATGTCCAGATATAATATAATTGTAGCCGTCCAGTGGTTTCATGCTTCCATGCTCTCTCGTGTGTACTGGCCTGCGTGTTTATAAGGTAGCTGTATATGTCGCGGTACTGAACACTTGGCAGCATTTCACAGACTCGCTCCGTCCCTTCAGGCTTTTGCTGTGTGGATCTGGCAATCTGATACCATCAACCATCAACTTACTCTTAAAGCGATTTTGTGATACGTTATCTAAAGAAGAAAAATACGTGGAGAACTCGTCAGTTTCTCTGTTTGCGTCCGCCATTGTGTTCGTCTTTTGCCAACCAGTCCGGCGCGCATGCGCGAAAAACCCGAATCAAAACAATAACAATGAACTGGTCTATACTCCTTGAACCTTTCACATTTTGTCACATTACAACCACAAAGCAAATCCCATTTAGATTTGAGGTGACAGACTGTGACAAATTTGCACAATATACAATTGTTAGATGGAAAGGCAATTGCCTTTGGTCCTTTTTCTAAAAATAAACATCTTAAAAGGATGGTATGTAACCAAGCCAACTTTATTTACAAAGCATGTTAAAAAGAGCAGGCACTGAGCAAAGTGCTGAACAAAAAGAATGATTAAAACAAATAAATCAAACATTTAAATTGAAAGCAAATTAAATAAGAATTAAAAGTAGAACTAAATAATTCAAGTAAAGTTACAACAAATACTACATAGACAAGTACAAATTCAAAATCGGTTAACACCTAATTCTGATTCAAAAGCCAAAGAGAGGAGGGGGGTTTTAGGAGCAGATATAAAAAGGTCAATTGAAGAGGCTTTTCTAATTTGTAACGGCAAAGAGTCGCATAATTCGGGAGCGGTAAAAGTCCAATCTCCTCTGAGCTTCAGCCGTGTCCTTGGTGCCGCCAACAACAGGCTGATCTGAGGGGCGAGCAGGAGTAGCTCAGAGAGGTAGGGAGGGGCAAGACCATTTAAAGAATTAAAAACAAACAAGAGTTTTAAAATGAAGCTTAAAATGAAAGTGCAACCAGTGCAGAGTGTAACGGTTACGGCTGGCGAAGCAGAAATTCAGCCAGACACTGAGTTACGTGAAAAAAAGGATTTATGGAAAAAAGCAAAAACAGACCGGGAGATGCGGGTGGAGCCAGTCTTGAACCAAAGCAGGTGGAGCGCGTAGACAAACTGAAAATACCTGCGACAGAGCACGAGTGATGTGATTAAATGATGAGATGAAGTGACGATCTGCCAGCGAGTGGGTCAGTGAGGCAGGTATATGAAGGCAGGTGAAGGTGACCAGAGTAGGAACTGATTAGTGACAACAGGTGGAAATGGTCTGGACACATGACTGGGCTCACTGGAGACTGCAGTGTGGACAGGGAGGTGACAGGGGCTGTTTGCTGAGGAGAGTGCAAACTAATTAGTCCAGAACAAAGCAAACACAAACCTAAATCATGACACAGTGAAGATAAAACGAGAGTATATGCTCCCTCCTCCGTCTTCCAATTAAAAGCTGTGCAGCAGCGTTTTGCGGCAACTGAAGGTGTGATAAGTTTGACTTAATCACTCCAGGGTACAAAGAATTACAGTAATCCAACCAAGTTGTAACAAAGACATGAATCCTTCTTTTGAAGTTATCTTTTGATAAGTGGGTGATAAGCTTTTTTAGAACCACCTTTCACTACTAGGGTACGTCTCTTGCAACTCTTGCAAATTTTTGTCCGTTCTTCTTTGCAAAATAGCTCAAACCCAGGCACACTGTATGGAGAGCATCGAAGCAGTAATTTCCCCACATGGCCACAGATTCTTGGTCGGATTTAGGTCTGCAGTTTCACTGAGCCATTCTGACACCTGAAGATGCTTTGTTTTAAATGGATGAATCTAAACCACGTGACTGTAGCTGTGGCCTTGCGATTAGCGGCCGTTGTCCTGCAGGAACCTGACCCGCCCCCCAGAGCACCAAGGCAGACACCGGGGAAACCAGAACTCCAGACAACCGAAAGGACCCCCAGAGCAAAGGTGCCCAAGAGGGGCCGACACAGGGATAGCTGCCTCCCCCAACCCAGGGCAGAGCAGAGAGGAGCCCCAGGTAGCCTCCCAACAGCCACAACGCTAAAGGCCCTGGGAGCTGCAGCGACAAGCCCACAGGCTCTGCCTGCAGCCAGCTACGCCGAATCCACCTATGGGCGCCTTGTGGAATGGGCTTCACACTTAGTGGAGACCTGAGATGTCCCAGGACAGGGAGCAGTCCAAAACTCAACCTGAAAAAAAGATAAACAGACAATCAGGTGCACAGTCACATTCACACGGTCTCACCCTACTGCCCCCACATGCAGACACTCATACCCACAAAAAAAAAAAAAAAAAAAAACAGTACCCAGTACACACACTCATACTCACCACACACATCCTATACTCCCAGGTCCAGGGACCGGCACCCCAGGGAGGTATTAAGCCCCCAGACCCAGGAGGTGAACCCCATCATCAGTATGGGGGAGTGGGGGGGGATGAACCAGTGCACCTAACCCAGAACCATCAATGTCTAAATGCAAATGGGGGGAGAGGAAGCCACCAGGAGTGAGGCCTACACAATCAGCCCCCACCAGATGCCTTACCCCTCCCCCAATTCATGCCCTACATATGTGTGTTGTGAGAATGTGCTAAACGAAAGTGGTGCAATTAAATTGGGGCCAAGGATGTCAGCAGACAGCGGGGCTGGGAAAGTTCAGCTTTGGTCTCACCTGACCAGATCACCTGCTTCCAGATGTTTGCTGCATGTCCCTTACATGACTGGTGGCAAACTTTAAGCGAGACTTCTTACGGCTTTTTTTCCAACATTGAGTTTCTTCTTGACAATCTTCCATAAAGTGGAGATTTGTAGAGTAGACAACCATTTCTGCTTCTCTAATCAATGCTCTCCCCGCTTGGCCTGTCAGCTTAGGTCATTTGTTTCTCAATTTGCTCTTGAACAACTCCCTGGGAGATGGTCTAAGCTTGTAATGTTGTTTAACAAGCTAACCTTGCTTTAATATTCTCCAGAACCGTCTCCCTGATCTGTTTGCTCTGTTGCTTGATCTTCATGGAGCTGTTGGTTCACTGATATTCTCAAAAACCAAATAAACAAACTAAAAAAACAGAAAAACTCTCAGAGCCGCCAGATTTATACTAAGTTTAAATTACACACAAGTGGGTCACTGGGTCACTTCTGGGGGCAATCATGTGTACTGGATTTTATTTAGGGGTATTAAATTACACATGTATGTTACACATTTATTTTTCAATTCTACTTCACAGTTCTGAACTAATTTTTGCTGTATCACATAAAATCCTAGCAGAACAATAAGGGTTGTAGTTATAAGGTGACAAAATGTCAAACGTTAGACATTGTATAAATGTATAAATAATTTTGGAGGACACTGCCCTATTCGATTTACTGTACCCATTCTTGTAGATTAACCAATAAGGAGTTGTAGATGCTGGGGAGAGTTCAGTCTCCCTCATGCCAGGGTTTAAATCTTTCATTGTGCTGCATCTCCTAATGACTGGCAGCCGACTGCGCTTCCCTGGGGCTGATCTGTGCTGCTCTTTTGTTTTAGGAATAAGTTAGCGTCAAGCGAATGGGGTAAAACATTAAGGGGAAGAGCAGAAAAAGGATACCAATGACAGGGGAAGGAGTGAAAATCTTGGTTAAAAGAGGAATGAGAGAGGTCTAATTATAGGGCTCGTCAGACTTTCAAGACACGCGTTTTTTTTTTTTCTGCATCATGTGATGACAAACCAAAGCCTGGCGTTCAGTATAAATACACGACAGCCTGTTGCAGAGGCGGGGGCAGGCCGGGATATGTTCAGGCAGACTGGGGAGGGTCAGGCCGCAGGTGAGAAAAGGGTAAAACAAGAAGTGAGGTGGTGGCGAGATTTAAACAAGATGCAACTCGTCCTCAAAACTCACTCCTGGGATGAAGTGGAGCGCATTATGGGACGAGCAAGTTCCATAATAATAAAAATTACAGGCCTTTGTCTGGATTAATGGTTGCAGTTTGTGTTTCATGTGACAGATGCCTCACCCATTGTTCTCAGAAGGTTGCCATGCAAAGCTTTTGTTGGTGGTTTCAATTGTGAGAAGACTGTATGAATAAACAGTAAAAGGACACCTGATAAAAGTCGAGGTTTGGCCCACTAATACACAAAGCAAAGACAACTGAGATAAGAAGCACCCACCTGCGTGTTGTTTGGAGCTCATAGAGCCGGCAAGATTGCCAGAATTTGAATGTGGCGTGAAAGAAGAGGATTTATTTCCAATGATCCAAATTAATCCTGAAACAGAAACGATAAGTGCATAATTGAAGCTCCACCTGCGGATGATTCATCTGTCCGATGATAATTTGCATCCTTCCTTCTTACTTTAGTGCAAATTGACATGATAGCACAAGTGTTAATACGGCTTATCATCCAGCTTGTCAGTGTACAATCTCTCTGGCATTCACAGACTGCTCATTAAATCCCTTTTAGATGGAAGCAGTCCAGGTCTGTGCTCTCAGGTTCTACCCACACCTTCTTTCTATGTCATGAAAACACATGTCTCCATCTTTGGCCTCTGTTCCCCCCCCTCCCCCCCCATAAAAAGTGCACTGGAGGCATCTGCCAGCAGAAGCAGCTTTTATGAGGCAGATGGGATCTCAGAGCGAGGGGTTCCTGTGCACAGCGTTTGGTTTGAGATCATAACTCTGAGCTCCCTCCTGCTGTGATTTTCCACTCCAGGCATAAATAATGTAACATAGGCATAGCAGTACATGCTCATGGAAACTCAAAGGTCCTTATATACAACCAAGTATAAGATGAGGTGGGATGAATTGTACAATGACCCCCCTTTCCTCAAGAGCAAAAGATTTGTTTAGATAAATTTAAGCATACAACCCGGCTTATCTCAAGCGGCTGACAGGTTTAATCTATTTCCAGATCTTTGCAGATAAAACAAGTGCTGAAAGCAACGATAGGAATAATGAAAACCACTTTTATTTTGAGGCAATGACTCCCCTAAAACAAAGGTCTTTACATGCAGTTGTAATTTTGTTTAGCTTTAGTGAATTATTAGAAACTTTGTGATTTCACACTTTGACTTTCTAAACATTATGTCACACTTTCTTTTCTTTTGATCCAGTTGTCTTCTTAAACAAAAGATATGATAGGAATAGAAACAAGGGATGAGTTTCTTGAGCCAGTCATAAAAAGTGGTTTCTCGCAACCTTCTTGTGACGGATCAACACAAAGAAATGCAAAATCTTTAAGAGGAAGAAGAAAGAGCCATTGTTTACAAAAACACTTATTTGCTTTAAAAAATAACATCTCCCACACTTATAGAGAACTATTCAGTCCGTCCTCTGAAAACAGAAATAACATGGCAAAACTAAAAATCTAACAAGCCACAGCTATCCGCCTAACCCGACAGGCCAGGTGAGGACTGCATTAAACAAAGGAGAAACCAGGGGGTGCGTGGCAAAGATGTGGGAACTGCAGAGATCCACAGCTCGGGTGGAATGATCTATTGACCGGACACCTATCAGTCTTCCATTCCGCGCCAGCGCTGAAAGAAAATCATAGCAATCCTACGTAAAGTTTGCCACAAGCCATACAAGGGAGACAGCAAACGATGCCAAACGGATCCTGTGGAAACTCACACTCCTAATTACCCAGAATGCACCACCATTGCAATGACATACGGTAGTGGCAGCTGTGGAGATTATTTTCTTCAGCAGGGACAGGGAAGCTGGTCAGAGTTGATCGGATGATTTACAGAGCTAAAATCCAGGAAAATCCAGGAACAAAACCTGTTTGTGGCTGCAAATTACTTTGAATAATTACAGAGCAGCAAGACGAGAATTTTAAATGTGCAGCCAAAGCTTCAATGGAATGGTTTCAAGCAAAGCATATTTATATGTGAAGAACGGGCCAGTTGAAGACTAGATCTAGACTTTAAAATCAACATTCACAGATGTTCTCCGTCCAGTATGTCTGAGCTTCAGTCCTTCTGCAAAAGCAGGGGCCACCCATGTATGGAGGCCTCAGTCCTTAAGGCCGTCCCAGGTTAGGGTCCCTGCCCTTGGACCTCTGTCATGTCTTCCCCCTCTCTCTCAACCCCATTTCCTGTCAGCCTACTTTTGAATAAAGGCCACGGAAGCCAGAAGAAAAACTTCCTTGAAGAATTGATTCAAGCTGAATGCATTTGAGTACCACATTTTTTTCAGAAAAACATTTTGAATATCAATAAGCCTTTTCTTTTCACTCAGCAATTATGTGCTACTTTATGTTGTCTACCCTGGAAATTCTCACAAAATACTATCAAATTAGTGGTTGTAACATAACAAAATGCAAAAGGTTACAGGGGTATAAATAGAGTTGTGAGAAACTATTAGAATTAGCAGTCTTATTCTGTAACCCGTCTAAAAAGTTAGGCCGCAGTAAGATCAACTTAATTCTCATAACCTTTATTAAGATTGTTTAAAAGTAGCTTCAAATGAGACATACTTTAAAAATAAACATTTTGTGACAGACTGCAAAGTCTCTCTAAAAGCTACCCAAAGAATGTTTGAACAGTAGTAGTGAGACAGATAAGAGGCCAGCATAAGTATTTTCTCTGGCTTCGGTACGAAGCTGAATCACTCCAATCTCCACTTCCAGCATCCAAACTCAGCTCCAAAAAGGACAAATATTTAGAGGGATCACACACCTCTGCTGAGTGGGAAATGAATCAGGAAAGATTCTCAAAAAAACATGCATGCAGATAAGATGAAGCCATACAGCTGGATTTCACAGCACTTATAAACTTTGCCTGAAAAACAACAAATAATCATTGAATACAGTATAGAGCAACTAACAGCTTGTGGCCATGTGAATACATGATATTTTGGTAACATAGTGTTTTTACCAGAACTAACAACTTCATTAAATTAACTGTATTTTGTCTGGACATACATGAACAAGCACCATCCATCCATGTATTACCTTCTGGCTCACAGGTTCAGTAGGAAAACCCAGCCATCATTTTCCCCAAGAGCACTGTTTTGCTCTTTTCTACGGGATTCCTATATGTTCTCCGGCTTGAAGAGTCCCATCAGAGACTTCTGGGTCAACTCTAAGATCTCATCCTGGGATATGCCTGTAAAAGGACACAAAGGGAGGAATCAAAGAAGTCTCCTAATCAAATGCCTGAGCCTCCTCGACTGACTCCTTTTGATGCAGAGGAGCAGCAGCTCAGGTCTAAGCTTCCCCCAGATGATGGAGCTCCTCCCGCTTTCTTTAAGGACAGTCACCCTTACAAAGAAGCTCATTTCAATGGTTGTTATTTGGACTCTGATTTTGACATACTCCATATCTCATAACCATAGATGAGAGTCCAAATATTAATAGGCATGTACATGAAGAACAGTTTTTGCCTATATCTTTCTGCACTTGTTTTAGGCTCCAATATGTCTGTCTAAATCTCATTCCATCCTGTCAACATTTGTTAACACGATACCAAAGTATGCCTATGCAGTCCACCATTTATAGTTCAGAACAATACACAAAGACATAGAGGACTTTCTATGTTAAATCCAGACACACGGCATCTCTACATTAGATTTAGAAATATGGCAGAGGAAGGACCTAAGTGCAAACATGCAGATGTGCACTCTGTATCAGTGTTGTATAGTAACGAAGTAAAAATACTTCACTACTGTACTTAAGTATATTTTGGAGTACTTTATACTTTTCTCAAGTACAATTTTTTTTGATTACTTTTACTTTTACTTCACTATATTTCCGAACTTAATTGCATACTTTTACTCCGATACATTTTCAATGTTTGGTTTAGTTACTCGTTACAAAAAAAGTGTCGGTTCGGCTCTGCCAGACGTGCGTACATGCCTCCGTTTGAAGCGCTCGGCGTGTCATTTCAAAGTTGCTGTGCGCCAGCGGGGGTGGGCCAATCACTAACGCGGCTGGCCTTTGATTGACAAGGTAGAGACCCCCCTTTAACTCCACTCTCATTGGTTGTGCTGTCTTAAATCCCACCTTCCCTCTTCCTGATTGGCGGTTTTCTATTACGTGTGTGCGTGCATGTGCGTACGTGCTTAGAGCACGAGATTTCTGGCATACTGCGGTTACCACAATTAATACTAGACTACGAAACTAGTCCCAGTTAAGAAACTAAATATTATCTGCACTAAAATAGGTGAAAGCTGCTGAGTGCACTTCTGATCAGAAGCAGCAGAGAGAGTTTTGAATTGTTGAACTTGAGAAATGTAAGTAAACAACGTTAATATCTCAAACTAGCATTTAATTCTGAAGTATAACACATTTTATCAACAAAAACCTAATCTCCTCTATAAAACTAAATATTCTGTGCCAGGCAGGAGTTCTGAAGACTGCTGGAAAGATGGAAAAGCAAAGACTGTAGACTATTAAAAAAGTCAGATTCTTAGCCACAGCCGTCTGAAAAAGGTGAGGGTGTCACTTTTCCCATTACTTCGTTGTTATTGTTGCTTTCATTTATTTTCGACCATTTGAGGCAGTTGCTACTCTTGTTTAGACCTTTGCGTAGTTATAATAGTATGATTAGGGTTCCACAAAATAATAGTGTTATTCATTTGACTATTTCTACTTCTAGAATTAGGATAAAGACAAATAAAACAAAGGAACACTATTTACATTGGTTTTATTGTACATAAATTTCCACACTGTCCATTAGTAAATTAGTATAAACCAGGGCCGGAGCTAGCAGATTCATAGGGCAGAGAATTCCCAAAGTATGTAACATATTCTACCTCCTGCAATGGAAGGGAAAAATTGTTATGGACTGGCTGATCAAAAAAGGCCATATTTTGGCTGCAGAGCTTTCTGTTCTCTTATGAAGAAAAGATCATCTAGTGCACTAAATTCAATAGCTGGGTTGAAAATATCCAGTATAAAATACAGAGATTTGTGTGTGTGTATGTTGGCAGCAGGTGTAGAGGGGGGGCCCAAAAAGACTGTGTTGTCCCGAGCCCTAAAAAAGCTGTCAGCTGGCCGGCCTGCAGGTGTATCTATTAGCAGGTTTACCACTTCCTGTAGGTTAACTAAGCCTGGTTTATCACTTCACCATGTTCTTAGTATACACCCCCTTTGCCTGCACTTGGTTGTGTGTTTGTTGCTTACCACTGACCTTGCTTGAAGAAGGAAAACTGAAAGGTTACAAAAAGGTTGTATTTTCTGTCTAAACTTGGTCTAAATTTCTCCTGCACTTGGTTGTTTATATTATTTTAAGTGAATTTGACTTTCAAAGTTTACCAAAATCTAAAAAATGTCATTCAAACTGCATTTGCTTTGTTTTACTTTTTACTTATACTTTTTATTACATTACTTGAGTAAATCTATTTTTACAGTAATTTTCATACTTAAGTACAAGACATTTCAGATACTTTAAGACTTTTACTCAAGTAACATTTCAGTCAGTTACTTGGACTTTTACCAAAGTCATATTTTGGAGAGGTACTTATACTTTTACTTGACTCCGAGATTTCAGTACTTTATACAACACTGCTCAGTCTGTATTCATCCATTGAGCCACAGATAGGGTTCACATGACTGGGGATTTAGTCCTCTTGCAAAGTTTATGTCCCAGTTTGGGGAAAAGCACTTTGACTTAAATCACTGCAACTTTAACAGGAGACATTAACTTGACTCAGCATCGGCTTGCAACTCCAAGGTATAATGCAATGATGCATGACAGAAGGTCAGCACAACTAGCTTGCCGGCAAAAGCACACCAGGAGCCTCAGCCACGAGTTCTCGCCTTTAAGACTCATCAGATGGGTTGTGATGAAGGGGGCTGAGATAGAACGGATCAGTGGACTTGAGCCAAGTCTAGGTTCTGTAATAGCTGACTCATGAAAATAGAACAGAACTGATAAACAAATTATAAGCCACCGATGTGTTTTACACTTTGGAATAGGAGGTGACCAGCATACATTTGATGCTTAACATCCAACCCCAAGCTGTTCCACTCCACAGCTCCTTTGGTTCCACACGGCTGGCTTCATTTATGAAAGCACCAGTGTTCGGGACAACCCGGGCTTGACTGGTGTCCTCTAAACTGCCAGAGGTTACTTAAACAGGGGCTAGTCTTTGCTGCTTTATGACCGCAGCGGTTTGTAACAAAAGGCAATTGAGTTATATTGCAGTCCCTATCATTTAAAACTGGTTAGAAAATAATCAACTTTACCTTTCTGCAGGCACAGAAAGAACATTTTCTAAGTGCAACATTTCTTTAGCCATAGTTTGTTGATCTCCTTGGTACGGATATCCTAAATTATACAATTAGCTTTATTAAACCAAATGTTGGAACGGACTCTGATTGCAAAGGGATGCTTTGGTAATGCATATATTAATGAATTCACAGTAACCATAAAGGTCAATAAGATCCAAATAAATATGCATTGTAAGACGAAACCCTCCCTCTGGCTCACTGATGTTATTAAGATCTAGGCTTTTAAAAAAGAAACCCTGAAAGGCTTGTAACACCTCACTTCCAGCAGTTCTGAATTAAAAAGATTGATGGAAAGGCCTGTTTAGTTTCCAGCGGGAGGTCTGAGACAGGAAGCTGTACATGGTTGTGTCGAGGCAATCCATCCAAGCAAATCACTGTGACACCAGTGTTAGCAGAAAGGCCCCAGTGTCTGCCCTCACTCCTGCCCTTCCATTCTCTCTGTCAGTCAAGACAGAGGGGCTGACAGAGACTGAGAGGGTGGAGGAGGAGCAGACCGACCGCAGGAGTTTGAGGTTGAGATAACAAACTTCTCAACACCTTGGATGTTTGACATGGCATTCTCCACCTCCTTGGTTATGTAGCCCTGCCCCTGACCTGCTTTCCAGCTATCTAACTCCCTCATCTGAGTTTGCTGATGAGGGTCCAAGCCCATTACCAACAGTGAAACCCCCACATTATTTCCACCTCATCTTATCGCAGTCATGATTCAGATCAGACGTCCGTAGCTTGAGTAATGGAAGTAACATTTAAATGCTGACAGATATCTGAAAAAGGAAAAGAAAAACAGTATTTTGGCTTCACTGACAGAAGAATGTGGCAATGCATAATTCATATGTTATAAGAAGATGACTAAGTCCAGCAAATATTGAGTTTATTATCATTTCCAGGCTGGAGCGATACAACAACCGTAGGCATGTAAAGGCTATCAAAAGATTAGTAACATCATTTTTTAAGGTTATGTAACTAGGCTGCACAAATATTTTTATGAAATATCCTTTATTTGTATGTTGTGCTTTGTGAAACTTTAGGTTATTGTTGTTTTGGGGTCTTTTTTCTGAGAAGTTTTGTATTTTTGAGACAATTCATCATTTATTTATCTATTTTTCTGAGGTTAGTCTTTGTTTCTAATGAACCCAGCCTAAAGGACCTCAGCTGTGCCTTTTTATCTAGATTAAAATCTGAGTGAAAATGAAAAACATTGCAACAGTTTCTAATTGATTCAAACAGCCTCCTTTGGACACTGATCCTTTCAGCATGGATGTTCGCGTCTGAACAGCATTACAAATGTGCCCAGGCCACAGCTGAAAAGGCAGCTCTGGAAATCCTTCTTCCTTTGCAAATTTAAAAATAACTTTTGGTGTGCTTCCAACAGATGGAAACTATGTGACAGACCACGACCCTCTAACAATCCTAAAGCTCTAGATACACAGGATGTAGGAACGAAGCCCAGCAAGTACATTCCTTTGTAAACTCAGATTAGATCCCAACAACAGGTTTATTACCCACCAGTCATTAACTCCGTGTGAAACTGCAGTAGCATTGAGAGAAATAGTCAGTTGCAGCAAAAACTAAATAAATATTCCCACTTCTGCTCTGCTAAGCCTGTAGAGTCACCAAAACTCCCAACCTGTTTGTGCAGGGGAAATAATGATGGCTTTCTTCGGCAGGAAACTGTAAAAGATTCTAAGTATATACCCCAAAATATATAAGAACAATGCTGCGCTGTGTTTGTGGTTCCTTTAGGAATTTAAAGAAATCTTGATTGGAGATGCTCAGCCACTGAAACACAGGCTTCTGTTTTTAGAGGGAAAGTAAAACATTGCATTCAATCTGATCACGAGTTACAGTAGAACCTTCTATGTTTAGACTGTAGGAAACAAGAGAGCTAAAACAGTTACAAAGATATTTTTGTCAAAAGAGGTTGAAAGTCTGAGCTTTATCATCCCTATGATATGTTGTGTTTTTCACACAATGTTGAGCCGCTAAAGCAGGAAAACTGGGCCAAATATATTCCAGAGATTACAGCCGTTTTTTGTACAGCTCAAGCTAAATATTATGAGGCATGGCCACAGCCACTAACACTTACACAGTTTGAGTTTCAGACCGACACTAAAAACAGTAAGGGTAGTGATTATGGTTTCATAACGGCATCAGTACTCGAGCGGGCTGGAGCCAGTTTGGTTGTCAGTCATTCGCTCAAAGGTAAATATGGAACTGCAAAGATTAGCAATTGCTCAAAAGCAAACTGACAGCAACCACGTTTTATATTAAACATATCCCTGTTAAAAAGGTATTTTATATCAAGAAAGCAGTCTGAAACCTTAGCATAACATTAGTCCACATGACGCTGTGGATCTATGATAACCGCCATCTTACATATCACTTCATTTTCTGTTTTTAGGCGAGAAAGGGCAATAAAGGCCTTTTAAATGTACATTTCATTTTTATATAATTGGAAACTAATGTAGGCAACACTAAAAACGGGCAAATATTATAGGGAAAAACTGGTATTATTTGGCTGATTCTAATTCAGTTCTCATTCCGCTTTGGACACAGCAGCTCTTATTTCTAGGAATTGGGCAAAATGTATATTTCCTCCAAAACACTGACAACCCAAGTTACAGACTAGAAAACAGAGTTAGGGTATAAGCACCTCTCTGCTGCTTCTATTATTGTTACCCAACATTTGCACCATTAAGACTGGGTGTCTTACCCGTGGCACAAATTAAATAGATAAAAAAGTGAAAAAGGAGTAGATCATAAAAAGCTGATAAAAATGAATATCTACTTCAAGTGAATATATAAATAAAACAATTGAATGTAATTTATAGAACACAAGATCTCTCTCATCAAGTTTATGTTATTTGGTTTTACACAAACTGGGCAACATGTGGAGGATCATGTTAGAATAAATGAATCAACTCCTCCTAATTACATAGATTTTCACATTCCTCGGAAGACAAACTGAGGAGGAGGAATAGTAACCATCTTCCAGTGGAATTTATTAATTAACCCTTGGACAAATCAGAATTATTTTGAGAATATCTAACATTTATATCCCTTTTCCACTCAGCGCAGCTCTCCTTGGCTCCACTTATTAGGGTTTTCCATTAGCAACGGTTACTTGGTACCATCCCCTGTTTTTAATACCTACTTGGCAAGGTTTCCCTGTGAGCTCAGTCCAAAAGTGTGACGATGGAAGCATCTCTGTCACTGATTGGTTAGGGGGTGGTGCCACTGGTTGCATTATTTGATCGACTCCCTTACAAGAGTCAGACCCACCATTTGTAAAAACAAAACAACATTTATTTGTTCATGCATTTGTTGAATTTTTAAGTTAAAAATACATCTTGGACTACTCATAAATGTCATTAATAAACAAAAGAAAAAGTAATGTTTCTGAATGGTCGTATGTAGAGTTCCACATACAAATTTAGCTCATTGATAGGGACATACTTTTGATGGTTTGTAATATAAATTTGAAGACATTGGCTTAATCCCGTAATTATGTAATTTTGATAATAACAATTTGTGATTTGTAGTGTCAAATGCTTTGTGTTAATAAACACTCCCACAATGTACTCCTTTCCTTCGATTGCAGCTGTAAGTGCTCTGATCTGAATTCATACTTTCGCTAATTAATGTTAATCTAAGAAAATAGATAATTTTTGGGTAAACCATTTCTCAAGGATTTTAGAAAACTGAGATAGCATCAACACGGGTCTGTAGTTATTAAATGTATGTTTGTCCCCATTTTCACAAAAGAAGGGTTTACTTTAGCAACTTTCATTTGTTCTGGAAAACACCAGTTTGCAAGGAGAGATTACAGATGAACGTCAGATGCTTAATAATGCAGTCAATGTTTGAATAATTGTCATATCTAGTCCATCACAGTCTGTGATTGTTTTGATCTTAGATTTTCTTATAATGGATAAGATACCGTGTTCATTAATATCCCCATCAAACATTGACTGCATCATTCTGCTTCCCATCTTAGATGCTTTCTTTTAGTTCATAGAGTTAGCCATATTTGCTCCAAAATTTGTAAAAAACAAAATAAAACAAAAAAAAGTTAAATTCATCAGCAATATTTTTGTTGTTATTACATACAACGTTATTCTCAATAAAATAATCAGGTAGTTTTTTATGCTTAGAGTTTGGTTTCATTAGTCCTGTTGTAAACCATGTTTTTTTCTGATTAAAGTTACTACTTTAGCAAACTAGCATTAGGTACCACTGGCTTACCTTCACACATCGTCTAGCTTTTACCATACAATGTGATGTCACTCACTTTTCCCACACTTTCGTTACTTACCCAGGGTGTTTTTCTCACTCCCTTCTTTTACGTTAGGTCTGGCCCAGATCCCTAGACTGAACAGCTGGTTTTTCATGTCCCCCATTGTTCCGCTGTTTTTGTGTCGCATACTTTTCTGGGGCCGCCTTGTTATGACGACTTACATTGAGGTTGAACTCTGCTCAAAAGGACCCAAACCGTGTAGAGCCAAGTAGAGTTGGCTCAAGATGTCTATGTACTAAAGACGTTTTTCTAATTCAAATTGCAAAGCACTAAAGCCACTTCTGTTTGTTGTTTTATATCATATAGGGTGCTCTTATTCTGAATTTTTGGACCATTTCTCGGATTTCTGATTTGATTTTGAACCTATTTATAAAGAAAAATGGGCCAGGACAGTCTGACGGGACTTCAGTGAGATGGAAACATTCTTCCAATTTTAGAAAATGATTTTTATTTAACTTTGATGCTGATCAAATTAAGCTTACTATGACTTAAAAGATGCCTTACAGATCTGGTAGGTATTTTGTAGAAATAAAACTCACAGTTGCTGGACTTAAGATTTCAAGACTAAAATCCCAACAAATCTATCTTAAGATCGATGTCCCTTTTGTGGTTTATCCTTTTAGCGCTATCATCAAAGACTTTGTATAATTGGCAGGAAGGAACGTCATTTTTATCATTCTTTGAAAAAAAGAATAAAAAAATCGCCTCAAATAAAGCTTCACTTGTTTAGAGAACATTGTTCCCCTCAAGCCTGTGGCATTAGGAATAAACAGCATGCTATTGATTGTATTTTAAAAATGGGTGTGAGGCTGTGAAAGTCCCATGATGTAGAAATCAGATATAGTTAGTTTTTTTGTAACTAATAAAAGGAAACGGTTTCTTACACTAAGGCTGAAGACATGCAAGCAGTCTCCACATCTGGTCAGTCAGAAAAAGTTTTGACGTCATTTGAGTCCCTTATGTAACTTAGAATTGAATGGCGCTTCAGTCGCAAAGACAGATTTGACTTAGACTCGCACTCAAAATGCTTGAGTTGACCCAGACTTTGAGGCTCCAGTCTGACAATCATTGTTTAAGCATTTGCAGGTAGTAAGCCACAGACTACAGCTCTGATGGAGATGCACATACAATATTTCCCTGTTAAATTATCCCTTTGATTTATTAAGCAAGGTTGTTAGCAGACCGTGGGCTATTAAATGTTCACCATAACCTGATTATGTTTTTTTTTGTATCACCATAATAATAACCGAACCAAAGTCTCAAACTGAACTTTGTACTGAATAACTTTAGGACATTTCAAGGTTGCCTTCGACAACGTATTTTCTTGCTTTTGAACTAGCAGCATTACATAGACAAATGTGGTACTTCAAAATATAAGCACCTACTGTTTTATTCATTCAAAAATACAACATTAAAAAGCTTTAAACTATTTGTCATCATTTATTGTTGACATGAACAAATTTATGTTTTGTGTGGTCAAAATAGTATGTATTTTTTATTTTTAAGATAATTGACAGCACTCGGTTTTATTACAAGTTGAATTGAATTTTCTGGAAAAAAAAAGATTAAATGTCAATTGTTCACGTGTTAAGTTATGCTTACAAATTATTATTTGAACTAATAACTTTCTGTTTGTTTGGCAGAAAATTCAGCACACATCCAACATGAGATTGTTCGTTTCATTAGAGACTTGAGTTCGACTTGCTCCTCAAAGGCATGAGATTCGACTTGGAAAAAAATGGGCAAGTAAAACTGTAATTTCCTGAATATTCATGAATACGTGTATTAAGAAAAGAAGAAGTACCAAGTTACTTTAACAATGTAATCCGTTACAGTTACAAGTTACTTTGTTTAAAATGTAATTGTAGTGTAACTTTTTTGATTACTTTTAAAAAGTAATGTAACTAATTACTTTTGATTACTTTTTGATTACTTTAAGGTTTTAATGAGTATTGACCCATGTTCAACATTTAATTTTTGAGAACTGAATGTGAACCTTAAAAAAGCACTAAGCTGAAAGGGAACTGCAGACAGGCGGTCACAGGATGTCCACAAGTGTTTGTGTGTGACGATTTTTAAGTTTAAAACAAGGAGGATGGATTTTTCGGCAACTCCTTGCCAAAAATTGCATCCCCTGCTATCTCAGAGGAATTGACACTTGTATGACTCTATTCCTGTATATCCATCAGTAGTTAAAGGACAAGAGTCAGCAAATGCAAATTCTGCCCTGTAAAACAATGACAGCACAATTGTTGCTGTATGATCTGAAGCCCCATTTGGAGCTTTTAAACAGGCTTTGAAAAACTTTGATAATTTGCTGCTGTAATATTATAGATTTTTTAGAATAAAAAGCAGATGTGCATAATCAAAAATAACAGAAATACAATTATAGAGCATTCAGTATTGTAAGAAAGCCCACACTGTTTCTGGATAAATACATTATTGTATGAGTTAAGTTCTGTTCCGTTTTCTGCCTTTTTCGTTGTAAAACTGAAATGTCCCATGCTCCTGAATGCACCATAGCTTTCCGACGCTCACGAACTCAACACTGTGAACGCTGAGCTGTATACGCGCGTTTGATTTTCCGCTTTAGACAAAGTTTTGCAGTTTCACAACACACGTCGGCTCTCACGGTTTATTGTTGTGTGTGAATAACAAGAGGTGGCTGTCAACAAGCTTGAAGGCTGTCATTTTTGATGCGCTGCGTGAGCTGAAATAAAACCGTGAAACGTCCGCTCGCTTGCTGTTCTTTCAGAAGGCTCCACCAGCACAGGATGGATCATCAGAGTGATAGAGACAAGGAGCCGTAGCGGGAAACGGCGATACTTTATATTTTTAAAAAAATGTAACTACATTTGTAATTCTTAATATTTTCGGAAGTAACTGTAACTGAATTACATATTATCTTATTGTAACTGTAACGAATTACAGTTACACTTTTTTTGTAATTAAATTACGTAACGTCGTTACATGTAATCCGTTACTCCCCAACACTGCACACCACTAACCAGATCAATCACTGTTTTAGGTTAAAATGGATGTCTATATTTGGGAAAGAAGGACATGCATGCTGATGATTCTGCATATTTTAATCATTAATTAAAGAATAGTTTTTAAAATAGTGTGCCGTTAAATCAACAAGGCCATGGCATCTGTAAAACAAAACAGGTGTCAAACAGACCCAAACAAACAGGAAGCCTTTATGTAAGGATGCAGGCAGTAGATGTAGCAAATGCTCGTTACAGTCCACCAGAGTAGAATGGGCTGCTCCAGACACGGAACAGCATGCAATGAGTAAAATGTTTATTGAACAGGAGAAAACTTTGAAGGAATGCAGAAAACCAGCTAAAGTAGTCTCACATGCTTTAAAACAGAAACCAAAAGCAGAATACGATGAAAAACAGAAAACTGCAAAAGGATCAAAGAATGGGAGAAGGGGTACAGCAGAAACCCCTTGTTGAAGAACAGCAAAAATGACAAACACTTAAACAAAGATCAGCTTCAGGGGGGTCAATGAAGTGAGTCCAGACAGTTTATCTGCAAACCTCCAAACACTGAATGCAAGGCACAATACAATGGGAAGCATTGTGATATGGAGATGTTTGGCATACTATGGTGTAAGAAATTATCTCATGTCAGGGATCCTGGATGAGTTTCAGCTCATCAAAGTTCTTGTTGTTGTACCAAAGAGGAAATGCCTCTAAAATGGTTAATTCAACAAGACATAAACTCCAGACACACCAGCAGGAAAGCAGCATCTGGGTTCCAGACAAACAGCATCATCTCAGTGTAGTGGCCAGCCCAATTCCCAAAGCTTAATCAGCAGACAACAGGAAAATTGTGGGATGAGAAAAAGCTGTTTCTGAGGCAAATCATGGAGGAATCATGAAATGTGGTCCAATCGTTTTGGGCCGAAACACCTACTCACAGACGCCAGAAGTTGGTCAACTCCAATAGAGATGTGAGGCACTTCTCAGTGGTTATGCAACTAAATGTCCCAGGAAAACTAAAACTTTTCTTCCTTTTCTGTGGAGAAATTAAGACTAAAATTAACATGTTTTCATGGTTTGCTTTAGAACAGAATGTTTAGTATTCTGGACGCATTTCTGTGTAAAGAAGAAAAAGCTATCATTTAAATTTTGTGCTTTTCTCACTTCTGCCAACATACTGGTGCTAATATGCTTGATAGGTTTAAGTGGAAGCTGTATAACAGCAACAGAAAAATTGCTATCCCTACGGGTATAGGCCTATTTGTGAGTCTTAAAAACAATCTGAAGTGGCACATAAAGTAGAAATGTGGCAACAACCAGCTTTATACCATAACCGCTGGCAATTGTGAGGCCTTCAGAGACGCTATTCTTAAAAGCTTGTGACAACGTAACTGGCACAAATGAGATGTCAACAAACAATCTGCTTCCATTCAGGACTTTCCCACAGTGATTGAGCTACACGGGGTAAAGCTGCCGCGGTTATAATGATACCATGCAATGCAGAGGAGTTAGCAGCTTTGGATTTTTTTTTTTTAAATCACCCTTAAAGATGGAAGTCAGAGTCGTTACTCTTTTTTTTCCCTCCCTCTTATTAAGGCTGAGCCCAGAGGAGTGTGCTGGAGGAGTGTAATCGAGATAATAACACAGCTCTGCAGCTGCTGATGGAGAGCGTGGACCCGGGCCAGGTTGGAAGTAAGTGTGCTGAAAATCAGAGGGCAGGTTGCTTTCATAGCACATTCTGAGGACAAGATCCAACAGGTCAATTTAGACGAGGCCACAGATGTTAAAGGTGAGGAAAGTGGTGCTTTTCTGCTTTTTGTGCATACATAAAAAGAACAGTGATACTGTCTAAAACATCTCTATCAGGTTCTATGAGACTTGTATAACTTGTAGGTTAGTGACTAATACATGCATGCACAACACCCAAACCGTCTCACAAGCACAGTTAAAGCAGTGTAATTACAGCTGTCCACATCAGTGGGTACACATTGCTATGTTTTGTCCCTCTGAATCATTCAAGGCATCTGCTTCCTGCTTGCCCCCCTCCCCGCCTCAGAACCTTAGGCACCATGAAATCATTCAACACCACTGCACTTCCTCTCTTCTGCAGCACCATCCTGCTGTCCCCCTCTGTTGGGAACTGTTGACTCATGCTTGACAAAGTCAACACTGAAACAGAGGCATTCATCTGAGCCACAGTCAGACCTGCTGTACACACACACCACCCCCGCCCGTGATAACAAGCTGAGCAGGGTCTTCATTTGGGAACAACCACTTTGACTCCACAACACTGCCAGCAGAGAAAAGTGGAGTCAAACAGTCTTTAGGACCGAAGGTTCGAGTACCATAGATGCTGTTTTCAATGCTTTGAAAACATGCCTAAGTACAAATAATGGACAGGTCGCATGCCTCCGGATGGAAGTTTCATGGCTTTCATGCCTTTGAATGCATTCACGCCGCTAAAGTTCACCACTGAAGCATAATTTGCCCCTACAACTGAGGAGCTCCAGCAAGAGCTGACACGTGAGAGAAAAAGCTGATCTTCTTAAACTATAGCTAACCCAGACCAAAGTATCCGCTTACTCTGTTTTATTACTCCAGGCACAGCAGAGAGAACATTAGGGGGATTTAAAATGTGGAAGCGATTTGGAAACTCCTTCATACAGTACAATGTCACACAAAGAATCAAGAGACACCAAATATCAGTCTAATAATATTCTTTAAAAGGCCTAAATTATAGCATTTGTATCAAAGCGGTAAACTTGCTCACGGTAGAGTCCATGTAATTCAACAGCAAAGCAAACATCCGTGTGGACCGATGACAAGGCGGTCCAGACGAACGTAGTAGAGGAGCGAAATGTGTAAAATCCACGATAAACTGAATAGTGTCTGAAACACAACCGCAAATCAGAAGTCCACCGTTGTTGTTGATTGTGTTAGCGTGTGCGTATTATGGGAGAGGCGAAGTGACTTTTTACTGGCAAACAATATTTTGTATTGTGAGAAAACTAATCGAAGATTAAAAGGTTTGAGCACCGATAGTAAATAGGAATATATTTTAAAAGCTAAATTACTTATTTATACCCTAATGACTCAGACATGAACTAATTATGTGTGGAAAAGTGGGACTTTTAGCTGATTCCAGTTACTGCCACCATTTTACAAATCCACTGTGAGGTTAAGTGATACAAAGTGTTGTGGTACCACAGTTGTTGTGAGAGAAGTTAGTGTCAACTCAAACATTCACATTAGTGTCACAGAATTCCATTTTTTAAAATTCATATTTTGATACCAGTGGTCATTCTCAGTTGTGGCGAATTACAGGTAGACTTCCTCTTCCTTATTGTAAAAAAAATCTAAAATACAATCTCACAACCCTCTTTTTACCTTGAGAGACGAACGCATGATGCCCAAGTTCTGTGTTTCTCACAAAACATCATCAATCTATGAAACCGTTAACTGCACGTCAGGCCGCCCTGTGCTAATTTTCTTTCTTTTGTGCTTTATTTTACATATTCAGCAGCTGAAAGGGGACAAACTTGTCAGCCATACGCGTTTTCCTATCTGTCTTCTATATGACGATGTGCTGTCGGTGGAGGAGAATAAAACAAGTAAAGACATCCATAGTTCATTCTACTTGCCGTTTTCTGTTGAAATGGAGGACCATTCATAGTATTTGCCCTGCAAGAGGGAAGAGAAAGTAACCAAGAAAAGAAAAAGTAGTAATAACCGGGAAAAAAATTTGAGTCTATATCAGCGCAGCTATTATTACCAGGTGGAGATAATTCAGGAGGGAGCGGGGATTTAAAAAGGATGGGGAGGTTTCAGGCTTTCTGCTGTACAGGTGAGTTGATTCAATATAACAGTGAAGTTTGTTTCGGGTTTATGTTAGAAAGGGGCAGTGTTGTCCAACAACCACTGTGTCCTCCTCGTAGAGAAGACTCATTTGTTCATATGTCTTCCTGAGAGAGCAAGAGTGCCGAAAACCATTTCACACGATGACCATAGCTATTAGCAGTAGCTAATACATGGAGCACATGTTTACATTGTCTCACTTATTATACTCCGAGGCTTCCGTAGTAGCTATTATGCGTTTAACGGTGAGGTCATTTGAAATTAATTTAGTGCCCACTAGATAGCGCGTCAGTGTGAAAATCTTAAACACTGGGGCTTTAATAATTAAAGCTGCAGTTATGACTAATACATCAGTGAATGAATATAAGAAGTGAACCCCTGCTGCACAAAACTGTGAATTAATTACAAATGATTCATCTGTTGCCTATGTGTAGCATGCATTCGTCAGTTCTCCCAGTGACAGGGGAATGTAAAAACAGAACTCCCTTGGAGTTGGAAACCATCTGGCTCGCTTGTAATCAGCTTGTGCTGTGTCAGGGTGTTTACACTAAAGCTTGCATGCTTGGGAGAGAAATAGAAAGAAAAAAAACATGCAGGACATCATAAATCAGCTTCCTGTTAAAACGCCCACAGTTCATGCAACCTCAGCAGAGTGTGATGCTTATCGGTGATGAAATGAGTCATTTAGAATAGGAAGCAGCCAAACTGAACAGTTTACAAGGCCTCCTTTTTAGCTGGTATTTATTTCGTTTGTAGTTAGCTGCAAAACCTTTAAACAGTGCCAAGTATCTGTTGGATTGTTGCAGATTTATTTTAAATTGAGGGATGAGGAAAAGATTTGTGGAAATAACTGAATATTGCTGAGCTTTTATTTTTATGTCCTGACTCCTCAATCATCCACAAGCTCTCCAAGAATGTCTCTTTATTTAACTTTTTTGCTTAATTTGTTGGGATGTAATAGACAACTCCAAAGACGGAATAAAATTCCAGCGCTGCAGCTGTGCTGTCCGGCTACAGAGGGTGATCCCCCACCCCCATCAGAGCCAAGCACTCAAACAGCACGTAGCCTCCCCTCATATAGCTTTAGGACCAGATCAGAGCTGTAGCAATGACTGTAACACGAGGATCCAGCCAGCGCACTAAACTAGAAGTCAGGAAATTAAATTGAAGGAGTAAAACATTCCTTCTTTGGCCTGGAATAATCACTGCATGGTCTTTCTTTTTACTGGATTCCAACTCAAACAGTTTTCTGATTTGGCTTCAACACCGAGTGCCATTTAGAGTTAGCGCTCTGTTATTCAACACTGTGTTTATAAAAGATCTCCGATTCGAGTCCCTTTTTCTACCTCCAAGTTCAGTCAAAATATTTTTTTTCTCCAAAGCCTATGAGTTCAAGCGATCACTTGGTCAGCATGACAATGCATTTCCATGGGTTTATGAACAAGTTGACTCATCGTTGCATCATTGTCAGCATCCAAAAATAGAACTGACAGCTTAGCTTTGGCTGAACAGCGCTAGGCTGATGAAGCTTTGCCTGGAGGCACGGGAAGGGCAGACAGCCCGGGGGTTCTGCAGAGCTGGTCAACTGAGTTCACCCTGGGACGTATTCAGAGAAAATAAAATAAAGTATAACACCCTCACAACGTGTATTCCCAGGAAGCAGGTGAGCTGTTAATAGGTGTTTGTGTGTGTGTGTGTGTGTGTGTGAGAGAGAGAGAGAGAGAGAGAGAGAGATGTGATGCATGCAAGTGTGTGGGAACAATAAACACAGCTGGGAGCCCTGAACATTAAACTAGGACTTGTTGTTGCCCGCTTCAATACATATTTGACCATAAAAGTGAGAAAAACGAGTTGGACCTGCCAGTAAATTCTCACCTGCTGTGAGTAACCGATGCTGAGTCGTGTTTTCTGGTGGAGCTACTAGTTTAACTTGATTGTAGAAATATTTACGCCTCAGTATGTATGCAGATACAGAGACCGCTCCAGTGAGCTGACCCTTCACCCCTTTTCTTGGATCTTAAATCTCTCTCTGGTGCTCCTCGTGGACCAGGTGTTTGGAATAAAACTCACAGCTGAGGGGTATAGAAGACGGAGGCATGAAACTGGCCAAAGCTTGCTAAATAATAGCCTCTGAAAACACTTTCACAGTATATTAGGTTTGCTTAAATCAAGGCGTCACTGTTCAAATGAGAGTCGGTGTTTAAATGGAATCGGTTCACGTTACGTTTTTGGGGTTTTCATGGGAAAGGCGAGGAAGAGAAGAAAATGGGCCTCTCGGAGAGCTGAGTCGCATCTGCTCCGTGGAGCCCACGACCTTGAAGAGACTTGAGAGCCACTTGAGAGGGAGAAGGCCAGGAAGTAAACTGCTTGTTTCTGAAAACAAATTTAAGCTTTCAAAACAACTCAAGCAGAAACTCTGAGGGGTGCTTATCTTCTTTAAAGCTGGGCAAGACCTCCATCTCAGTCATCCCTTCAGTAAAGAATGCAGGAAGCAAAAGCTCAGTCAGAGAAAGTCCCTGATGAACCCAGTGGCACAGACTCTGGGCCTTGATAAGATGGCGCCCAGCCAGAGGAGGTCAAGGAGAAGGTCAAATATCTAAGAGTAAGCTTAGTCCATAACTGAGTAACATTTTAAAGGCCAAATATCACGTTCTACGGCCAGAAAATCTAACATTTTGTGAGTATGAGATGTAAATAAATCACAATTGCTTCATTGTCTTTTAAAGCACACTTTTATGACACAAAAAAAGCTTTTTGTTTCCCACCCTCAACACCAGATATGCATTTCCTTCCGTGTATGATGATGTATGGGGGCATAGCGGCACCATCTGGAAGTCAGGCACTGTCTCTGGCTATAAACAGGAAAAAGTGGATTGTTTTCTTGATAAATAAGACATTTCTAATGGATGTGTGGCCTCAAAAAAGGAGAAGGTTTTGGTATAAATATCTAAAACGGAAACCTGGGTGAGCTCTTTGGAAGTAAACTGGTAAAGAGGACCCATCAAAAACGGTCGCTCATTGAAAACACTTTTTTTCCCCCCAGAATTATGAACAATTTGCAGGAAAAACAATCCTGAAGTAAAGGGAAGAATGTCAAGCATGGTAAGTTGTTTTTTTCCACAATAATTGCAGATGAATTACTCGTGCAAAAAAGTAAACCTGATTTGCTCATGCTGGTATGAAGTAGCTGCTGAGCTTGCATTATGTCGTAGGCTGGCTCTGCAAGAAAGAGATCTGTCAACAAGACAGACAGATAATACAACATTTTAGTCACAGATTATGATTTCTGGAGATTTTGTGGACATTTCTGATGAGTGGGTGATCAGGTTTATGTTAGATATTTTGGGATTTTTAAATCTTTTAAATCTGAAGCTACATCTTTTCCTCTTACAGTGACACAATTCACAAGTTGAGGGTCCTCATGCCAGCGTCAACAATCAGAACTGATAAGATTTCTGCAGCCCAAAGGTCTCTCTCACTACTGTTTAAGTCAGAACAGAGTAGATGTTCAGGACAGTAGAGGCCATGCATGTTGCTGTACGAAGCTTCTGGTATTTTTATCTGCGCCCCCATGTTCATCAAGCCCCTACCAGCTTATTCAAAAGGGGGGAGGGAGAGTCATCAGCTTGCCCACTGTGGGGCAATTCCTCACCAGCTGCTTCGAAATTGCCGCTTCCTGAGGAGCATGGAGTTTACCATCTGTAGTCACCACAGAAAGAGTTTCCACACAGTAATGTGGGCAACCTTTTTCAACCTGTGAAAGCGCTACCATATGCTGCAAAGCTCACCTCCCATGGGCCCAACTGCAATGGCACACAGAGCTGGAAACCAATCTGGACGAGCAGCTGAAGCTTCAAAGTACCTGCTGCTGCTGCCAGAGATCCAAACGGTACACATCTAGGCAGCCTTCAAGGAGAAGGTTGTCCAGATCTTTCCTCTCTCACAGACAGGCGAGATTTAGAAGTGTTCTGCCTGATTTTCAGCTGCTGGATTGTCATGATAGAGAGCAAAGGCACAGAAATGGTGGTATGATTCTTAATATGTAACAGAACATTCATTTTGGTTTTTATCGTGAATTACAAGTCTGAACTGGTTGTCACAAGTCCACTCAGGGTTTTTTTACAATACAGCCCTCCAGTGCCCTTTAAGATGAATGTTTACTTCTATGCCTTTTAAAACAATATTTAATTAAAGTGATTTTTCCAGTCATTTGCTCAATGCACTCAATCACCCTTGTTAATGAAAGGAAAACAAAGTCACAACATGATCTAAAATAGTTAATTAATGCACAAAGCGATCAAATTAAAATCCAGCACAAAAAGGCCATAAGGTCAGCGTGTTCCCAGAGCTGAAACAACTCCTTCATGTCTAATTTCAGTTAACACAGGAAGAGATATTATCAGAGCAATATTCAAGCCCCTTTAAGCGTTTTTTTATCCATGTTATTTCAGCACTTTGCATAGAACACTCTGCATCTCCCTCGTAGAAAAAAAAAGGAAACACCAAACTTCTGACTGTTTTTCAAATGTGTTCAATTTCTCTGGGGAAGTGATACCCTGTCAGGACTTTTCAGCCTTTAAAACAACCATGCAAACAGAGGAAATTGTTTTTTTTTTTTTACAGAGGCATAAAAATAGCAGATCTTTAATATGTTTGACTAAACAGAGATGGATTACACATAAAGTACATATGTGCACAAATCCATTCTGTTCTGTGGAAATATTGCAAAAGCATTCATACCCTCTAAACTCAAGCTCTACAACTCCAAGCTTTTCCACATTTCGTAACATTGGAACCAGAACTTTCTACTGGAGTTTATATGATAGACCAGCACAAAGTAATGTGTTTGCAGCAATTTCAACTGCAGGTTTTACCATATGTCTCTACCACCATTGCAAATCCAAAGACTGAAAGTGATACGATTCCTCTTAAGCTCATACCTCCATCTACAGCAGCCACTTTGCAGATGGTTTTAGCGGCAACATTTCATCAGCTGTCCTCCTTTTCAGTGGGCAAAGCTGTACATCTTTGTGAGCACCATCCTCTGTCTTGATCAAATTTTATCAAAGCCATGCGTTTGAGAGGGCACGGTGACATTTTGCATTAGTGTTGCTGGTAGTTTTCTTGGAAAAAGAGGGGAAGGAAAGTTGAGAGTAATAAATTCAGGAGACAGTTTTACTCCTCTAAAGGCTCCTTTTGGGAGCAGAGCTCTTACCAATGTTTCACCCTGCTGTGAAGTAAAAACATATATCGATTGCACGTTACACTTATTATATTGGTTACTAGACTTAAAAATACTTCTGTTAGTTTATACATCACTGAATGGCTTAGCACCAAAGTACTTTAAAGACCTGTTGTCACCCTCCAGACTACTCAGATCTTCTGGTTCTGGTCTACTCTGCACACCCAGAATCAGAACCAATCATGGAGAAGCAGCATTTGGTTCCCATGCTCCACAAATCTGGAGCAAACTTTGAGAAAACTACAAATCAGCAAAAACACTGAGTTCCTTTAAATCAAGACTGAAAACCCGCCTGTTTAGTGTTGCTTTCAGCCATAATAACAGAAACATTGACCTACATATCTGACGTGTACAATTTAATGTTTGTTACTGTTTGGATGTGTTTATGATGTTTTTATGTTTTCATGATGTAAAGAAATGTGTTACACAAATATACTTGACATGCCTTGACTTACTAACGTGAACAGCCAGCCAGTGAATATTCCTGGGTTTGTTTAACTTAAATCACATAGAATTACACACACTGGGCCTTTAGGCTCATCAGTGCATATCAAGCCTCCTCCCTCTGCCTCTCTCTTGGGAAACGTATTTGTACCAAAAATATCCGGCCGTCTTGATACGCACTTGCACCGAACAAATGCAGTATTGTTTTGTACCTGAACACGTGCAGAATGTTTATGTGTGGTATTAAGTGTGCAATACAACATTGTGTAGCGCAACTTTAAAATGGTATCTTGCCCAAGGAGACAACGATCAGTCGGAGCAGGAGATCGATCCGGCAGGACGAACTCCCTAACCTCTACGCCACTGTCACCCCGTAGAATACAAAAAGTGAAGCCAAACCAAAACTTTTTATGCATCTTTCAACAGCAATAGGGTTTGTAGCTTGCTCTGCTCTTAACTGAATTACACATCCGAAGCAACGTAAAGCTACATGTAACCACCACAGATACTAGAGACAAATCTGCTGATTTCAGAAATATTTACCCATAGCATCCAATGAGCTCAAACTTCTACATGGTAGTAGATGCTAGGAAAGGAATCTCCAAGAGATTCTCCCAACAGCTGAGCATGCTGCATTCAGGTACAACTGGGACATGGTTGCTTAAAAATCAAAACAACTCCAAAAGGGTTTAAACATATTTTATTTTTAAAATAAAAAAACATATTTTACTTTTAAAATATGGGTACAATCATATTTTTTAAATGTTTAAATTTCAACATTGATCCATTTTCAAGTGGCTATGTTTTTGTAAAATATATCTCTCCAGGCACTGGCTATGCCTGCTTAGACTATTTTTTATTCATTGATAAAAATGCAAGCACATTGTTGGTCAGTTCTATACTTTACACATTTTTGGGCTTTAGAACATAAAATCTAATTACTTTCAGGAATTGAAAATAACTATTTGTTAACTGCTGATGAAAATATGTATTTTTCTTGATTAAAGCATACCAAACATATCCTAAACGGACTTTAAAACGCTAATACATGCCAAACCGTGATTTTTGTGTACCATTACATTCCTAGTTACAGTTCTTCCTTTAACTCTTTCAAGTCTTGAATGCAAACGTACAATGCCTTTGCATTTGTATCCATACCCCTCAAACTTATTCAGATTTTGTCACATTATAACAACAAACATCCATCAGTTCTTTTTAATGTGACAGATTAAGATGTCTTTAGCAACATTTCCCATCAAGAGACAGAAATGTATGGCCATTCTTTGAAAAAAAGCTCAAGCTAAGCCAAACTATGGAGAACAACTGAGAACAGCAATGTTCAAGTCTTGCCACAGATGTTCAAATAGATACTTTGACTGGGTTATTCTGACAAATCATATAATCTTGATGCAAACCATTCTATTTCAGCTCTACCTGCATAGTTACGGTAGTTGTCCTGATGAAGGGTGTACCTAAACCCCAATCTTAAGTCTTATGCAGCTTCTTGTGCAACTTAATTTATACTATTGTCTCATACCAGCCTACACTAAACAAAGCATCCCACAGCATGATGCTGTCACCACAATGTTTCTGAGTATTATTGGTATGTTTAGGGTAATGTGTAGAGTTAGTTCTCCTTTAAACAAAGGTTCTTGCATATAGGCCAAAACGTTCATGTTGGCCTCATCTGACCCGAACATCTTCTTCCACATGTTTGGTGTGTGTGACCTAAATGGCTTGTAGAAAAATGCAAATATGAGTTATGTACTAGGTCAATAAAGGCCCTATTTAATAGCTACAGCTTCTCCAAAGTTACCACCGTTCCTTGGAAAGCTTCTCTGAATGAGGCTCTACCTTGCCCAGCCTGTCAGTATGGTTGGATAGACATCGCTTTGTTGGTTTGCAGTAGTGGCATGTTCTTTCCATTTCTGCTTGCAATGCTCAGTTCTTGCGTTGCTATGTTAGATCCTTCCCCTGCTTTAAACCTCTCCACCACCTCATCCCTGACTCGCCTGCTGTGTTCCCTTTATCTTCATGGTGCCGTTGGATCGCTAATGTTCTCTAACAAACCTCTAAGGCCTTCACAGGAAAAACTGGATTATATGGTGATTAAATTACACACGTGGACTCTATTTAATAGTTGACTTGTAAAAGCAATTGGCTGTACTGGATTTAATACAAGGGTATCAGAGAAAAGTAGGCTGAATACATCATGTTTTAAGTAATTTTCAAGTAATTTGTTTATCTATTACAAAGAATCCCAATAAACTGCATTAAAGTTTGTGGTTGGAATTTTATTTAGGTCTAAAAAGTATAAAGAACATGGAAAGTTTTGCAAAACCCTGTAGATCAGAGACAGAGCACTGTCAGCACATATATCGTAAACTATTTGAAGTTTTAATGGACATTTAAAACCATGTCCATGTTTATCTCTTACCAGCCATACTTTTAGAAAAACAGCAGCTATATGAGCAAAAATAATAACCCCACAATAACTCCATCCAGTTAGCCAAAATTATACACCTGGAATTAAAGTGTGCAGACGACAAACCCGATGAGAGTTAGGTTGTGTCTCTCATGTCCTAGTGGAAGTGCTTACACAGAAATCCACAAGAGCAACGCTGGCCCGCAGCCATTATGGAACAGATCCCAACCCAAACCCCATAAAGAATTTACATCTGGTACAGGATGAGGCCGGAATTTGGCTCAGACATGTCCTCCTCTGTGGGTGCCTGGCACCACTCTGGGAAACTTGGTTTGGTTTTAGTCAGTGGCACCCCACCCATGCCTCATTGGGGCTGAAGACACGACCGCAAGAATTACACCCTACATGAATGTTTGTCACCCAGTGTCTGCTGTAAGAACCACCGTGAACCCACTTTACCCCAACAGAGCCAGAATAGACCTGGGGAGCCAGTCAAGCATTCATCTGGGAAGCCTGTAATGATACCTTTGAGCAATATTTGGCTTTTTGTGGTGACAGTGATGCCTCAGACTGAAACAGAACGAGTAGGTCGAACAAGAATGTATCCTTCTGATGTAGGTGGATTGTTGTTCTGTTTTCTTGCCTTCTGTTTTTTTTTGAAGAATCAGAATCATGTTTAGTCAAGGCAAGGCAAGTTTATTTGTACGGCACATTTCAGTAACAAGAAAATTCAAAGTGCTGTACATGAACAGAACATAAGAAAATAAAACATACAAAAGTACATTGTATTGGAATAGTAGCAGTGTGTCAAGGTTGGTTGGACTACAAACTTAATGCGATGAAGTTTCAGTGAACTACAACAGCTTGAATTGAACATTAACATTTAAAGGCAACTCTAGACAAAGGTTTTTAACCTTGATTTAAAGAAACTCAGGGTTTCGCACTTCTGCAGTCCTGTGGGAGTTTGGTCCAGATAAGTGAAGCATGAGAACTAAATGTTGCTTCTCCATGTTTGGTTCTGGTTCTGGGGATGTGGAGTAGACTTGAGCCAGAGGACCTGGTTGGTCTGGATGGCTGATACATTGACAGCAAGTCTTTTGGTGCTACGCCATTCAGTGATTTATAGACTAACATAAGTATTTTAAAGTCTATTTTTTGAGATACAAGGACCCAGCAGTGTAAGGACTTTAGAACGAGGGTGATGTGCTCTACTTTCTAAGTCTTAGTGAGGACGCGAGCAACAGCAGAGGCCAACCCTGATGATTCTGTCTGCAGATTTAATGCATTGTAATTTGGATCTTTCCTGTTTTGTGGATGAGCCGAACCACACAGTGATGGATGTGCACAAAACGGACTGAAGAAGATGACATGCAGCTCCTACGGAAGGCTGTACTTCTTGAGTTCCTACATTGAAATACAGTCTCTTTTGGGCCTTCTTCTGAACTGTCTCATAATACAGGGGTATCAGAGTAAATTAGGCTGAATACATAATTTTTTTACTTGTGAAAATAATGAAAACCTTAAGTAATTTGTTGATCTATTACAAAGAATCTCAATAAACTGTATTAAAGTTTGTGGTTGGAATTTTATTTAGTACTAAATAGTATAAGGGACATGGATAGTTTTGCTGGATAGTGTCTATGCCCATCTCAGGTCCTGAGAAAGGGTGGTTCCTGTGAACCGGAGGTGATCCACAGCAAACACCGTGTTGTTGAGGATGGTGAAGGGAGGCAGTGTAGAGGGTTTTCCCCAGAAGTCCGCAATCATATCCACTGTTTTGAGCGAGTTCAGGTCCAAATGGTTTTGATCACACCAGGATTCCTGTCTGTATGTAGGCTTGTCACCATCCTGGATCAGACCAACGACAGTGGTGTCATCTCCAAACCTCAGGAGTTTGATGGGTCTGCAGAGAGGCAGTCATTTGTGTACAGACGGAAGAGGAGTGGGGGGAGAACACTTCCCTGGAGGCCGCCGGTGCTGATGGTTCTTGTGTGGGACAAGATGCTCCTCAGTCTCACCTGCTGTTGCCTGACTGTCAGGAAGCTGGTGATCCACTGACAGTCTGAGGTTCACACTGTGAGCCGGGGGAGATGCCGGTGGAGGTTTTCTGGGTTGATGGTGCTGAAGGCCAAGCTGAAGTCCCTGGATGATTGAGGCATTTTGTGAGGAATCTTTAGATATGAGTCCATTACTTTGTCACGTTAGCTCGAAAGGCCTCATTTGGTTTTTCCACATCTGAAAAGAAATTATGAAATTTTTTGTCACACTGGAGTAATTTGATATTAGTATGAAACAACCTAAGTAAAGACTGGCTTTGCCGCTGACCTTGCTAACTAATACAGTGCATTGCAAGATTCCTAATACCCACTGAACATTTTTACAGTTTGTCACCACCAAAAATGTAAATGTTCTTCTTTAGGTTTTCACATGATTGTAGCCATGACTATTTGTTTAGGGTTGTTGGCTTCCTGGAAGGTGAACATGTATCTATACCTCAGTCTCAAGTGTTTTGTACCCTCTAAAATGTTTTCTGTCGGGACTGCCTTATATTCAGCTCCTTCCACATTCCCATCAACTTTAAACAGCTACCATCCTTTTTTCATGACTTGGAGATTTAAACGAAGAATGGCATCCAAACGTACCTCGGTTTAAACGTTTGGGATTGCTTAAGATTGATGTATTGATTTTTACCCAGCAACAATGATTTTGGCAAACAGCCACAGTGATAAGTGTGTTAAGTTTTCAGAAGGATACACGTTTCTCTCTTCACTTCATGCTTTCAATTGATTTTCCTTTAACTTTAGCTTTCTATTTTCTGCTCTATTAACTTCAGTTATTTCATCTTTCAGTTATTTCATCTTTCAGGTCTTTCAGAAGACATGGTCTCCTGGACACGTTTCAACTGAAACAAAGTGGGAGACAAATTTACCCTCCATGTCTGAACTCATCTCCGTCACACCGTGCTTTGATGTGAGTCTCGGTGATAAACTTCCAGAGATTAAACCAGGCTCTGAAGCTTGACTCTTTGATTGAAAAAAATATTTACAACACGCACAAAGAGAAAGAGACATGTATTAACCACCCACGCCACAGCTCCCTTTTGAAAGGGCAGAGGGAGGAAATCTAGGGGCTGTTTGTCACCACAAGATACAAGTGGGAGCGAGTGGGAGGAAGAGGGGGAGGATATGAAAGGCAGAATTTCTTTAGTATTTAGGTAAATCTGGTGTCTTTACAGGAATAACTCTGAACATACAGCCTTGTGGTTTCTTAAGACAGGGCTGTAAGGCAGAGCTTCCTGTAAATGATTTAGCTGGCAGACACCCACAGAACTCATCCCTTGCGTAGTATATGTAATCAGGAAAGTTTAATTTTGGAAACTTCTCAGTACTGGGGTCAAAAGCTGCCTTGTTTCAGGATATGGTTCACAAAAGAACCATCAGCTGATTTGCTTGAAGCTAAAAGTCTTGAATCTTTTTTCTTTTCCTTTTTTTTTAGGAGTAGGAGCTCTTGGGGGTAAGTATGCAGAGATATCAGATCCAGAAACAGTAAAGCTTTTATTCCACACAAGGAGTGTACGTTTGTGCATAAACTTAGGTTTTGCAAAAAACATTTGATATCTCACTGTGTAACATGTCTGGTTCTCAGAAGGGTCGTGTCACGAGACCAAGGATCAAAGTCGTGGAGAGAAAAAATTAGGGCTGTGGATCTAATATTGACAGAGATCCTGCAGATGTTCAGTACCGGTTGGACTAAAAGGGAACAGCTGCAAAGCATGCTCAGCAGCTCTTTTCCAAAACACATACTCCCTCTATCCCCAGTTGGTCACTTTGGGATTGTTTAATGCTTCGGTCACACTTTTGCTGTATGTGAATTTCAGCTGTTGGAATATTAAATTATGACATGGAGTTCAATGTATGCAACAAAAGCTGATTTGAACAGAAAACATTTGACAAAACTCATCATTTCAGGAGCACAGACAGATATAACATTTAAAAAGCTTCTTGTGCAACTTAATTTAAATATTTGCCTCAACGTGGTTTTATTTTATGTTAACTCAATACACTACAATGCATAATTCAGTTCAGTGTATGTACACATAGTATGAAGGTAATTTTGAATCAAAACTATTTGTGCATTGTAAGTTGCAGAGAGAGTTATATTATAAGTTTTGCAATTGTAGAATTTGAAAAAAATTCACAAGTACAATTATTTTTACACCTGTTCAAATTTTAAGTACAAGTACACAAATTGTGTTCTGTGAGTTGCACATCAAAAATGCACAAATAGTGCCTTATAGGTAACCATTGAAGTTTTTGCACGGTTTGTCACATTACAACCATACACTTACAGGTTTTTATTGGGATTCTTTTGTGATGGACTGACAGAATGTGAAGTGAAAGAAAAATTATACAGGGTTTTCTAAAATGTTAGATAACAAAAGTCTGAAAAGTTAGGTGTTTAATTCTATGTGGTGTGTAATTTTATCCTTTATTGGTATATCTCTAAAAGATTCAGTGCAAACAACCGCCTTTAGAAGTCACCTATTTAGTAAAAGGAGTTAACCAGTCTATACATTAATCTCAGTGTAAATCCAGTTTTCTGCAAATGCTTTAGAGGGTTGTCAGCAAACAAATAGACATGGAGACCAAGGAACACAACAGCCATATCAAAGATAAAGTTTAGGAGAAATGTAAAGTATAATACCTTGGATTGAACTGAATTGTATTGAACTGGTATTTGCATATGAAGTAGACCTGTTTGGTAAGACATTCCTTGTGAAGTCAAACTATATATACTAGCAATCTTCAAAATGACAACTTACAAATGTGAATTTCTCAGTTCATAGTGAGCATATCAGCAAAAACTGTAAACTATGAATCGGGGACTGACCCACAAAATGTTAATAAGATAATCCCCCTTTTAGTAATTAAAACAACTGCACAGAGTGACTTGTATGGAAACTATTTGACCTTTCACAGCATGCTTCTCTTCACCAGTTTGCTTACAGCACCGAGGCAATGAATTAATTAGCAGACAAGTTCCAGCTGCTGATTTAAGCAACAATAAATTCATTTTAAGTAAAAAACAGGCTCTAAACCTCCACCTCATTTTGTCTTCTGTAAATCCAATCTCAACAGTGTCAATAAAAACTCTAAAACTGTGGAGTAAATAGTGTAATGAACTTTTATAGTTGGGTTAAGGATCTGGATGGATCTGAGGCGTTGCACATGGGCTGCTGCATCGGTTCAGTTTTACGGGTTGTTTAAGGGTCTCATTCAAGGACTGAAAATGTCTATTTTAGGACAAAATGTAGACAATCAAGAACATTTAGTTGGCCATTTTGAAGAAAGAAAGCAGAAAACTCTCCATCCAAACTACATTAGCTGCTTGGCAGGCACTCACACACACACACACACACACACACACACACACACACACACACACACACACACAAACAGTGTTCAAGAGTTTAAATTATGCCAGGTAAAGATGGTTCCAGTAGAAACAGTCGGCCGTCACACACGCTCATATTCATAACGCACACACGCCTCCTTGTTTACCTTGAGGTGGGTTCATCTCACAGTGGGTCGGGGGGGATACAAGGGCTTCCATTGACGGTGTAGCTCCCCGTTCCCTGTGGGGCCAGATGTTCGGAGTTAGCGGGCGGTTTGAAAATGACACGCTCACTGTTGCGCCATGTTGGATTTCCCACTTGGCTCCAGATGGATGAGCTTAGCAGCTGAAGGCTGGGAGAAGGAGAGAAGGGAATTGAGTAGGATTTCAGTTTGTCTACAAACTGTAATGAAATAGCATGATTGAAAAAAACCTCTACATTTCTAAACTATTAGCTGGCCTGGCGTGTCTCACAGCTCTCTTACTGAGATATATGGCAAGAGCTGTATTTCTCAACACCAAATAAAGCCATGTGCCGGCAAGAAAAGCGCCGGTCTTCTGGGCCTTTCTGCAGCACGTCAAACATGAACACGCTAAAGACTTAGGAAAGAATGCATTAATGTCTCACAATGTCATCTGGAACAGGATACGAAGCAGAAGTGCCATGTTCAGAGAGTAGGGCCAGATGACAGAGAGAAACAGGGAGGCTGTGAACAATCTTCTAGCTTCTAGCAGTCTTGCAGTCTTGCGTTTGCCTTTGATGAAGAAAAACTATACCTAAAATCACACACTGATGGCTGTATGCTTACCATAAGTATGTTTTAAACTTTGCAATGTAGAATAATGATGGAGGGTCTTACATGTTTTGTTTTTTACTGTATATCAGGGATTTTCCAAACTTTTCGGGTCATGGGCTGAAACTGTCAAAAAGTCAAAAGCACTCCAGGGCTAAAAATGAATAAAAAAAAAATTTAACCAAACAATTGTGATTTTTTTTAACCCGCTCTACAAAATATGGTCATAATTCGACTATCTGTACTTAGCCAATTTTAATAAATAAATTCCAATCAGATATTAATGTTCCAAAGGCCACAATTAAGTAAAAGCTTTTGGAGAACTATAATCCTATTTACTATGAAATTAAAGAGCATGTGTAGCTATAAAAATACAAATGTTTTTTGTTGACCCTCATATTCAATTGTAAGATTTTAACTTGCCTGTAAGAATTTTGCCAAATTAAAAATAAAAAGTTCCATCTGCACCAGCCTCCTGTGCTTCTCGGCGAAATATTTTTTTAAATGCAGCTGTATAATGCAAAATCAGCACAGGGGCCACAAATGGTCTCCGGGCCGCACTTTGGACACACCAGCTGTAGATGGACACTAATGTTGTCTGACAGGTAACAGGAAACAAATAAATGCAAATAAAAAAGGAAATAGACTCTCCTGAACAAAACGGGAACTAAAACTTAGAAAACCCAGCAACAACCATGTACTTTGATGGATCAGAAACGTAAGTACATGACACACACACAAAGTCCAACATGTCATGACGAGGGCAGCTGAGAAAACAATTTATGAAATTCATGAAAAGTGAGAACGTGTTTCCAAAAAAGGCCTCTAGCCTGAATTTGCTTTTATTAAAAGTTTGGCTTTTATTTATCCAGTAAGGAAGGTAAAGTCAGAAGAAACATTGCCTGAGATCAGTAGCTCCAAAACAAACAGGCACCCTACCCAGGAACGATTGGCCATGGGCCCAGGCAGCTTGTACTTCACCATAGAGATGAATGGCTGCTTGTGATAAATATTTAATTTGAAACGCAGAAATTCTGGAAGTGTTCAGATTGAATTAATTGCTGGTCTGGTTCTGACCATCAGTGTCACTCAGATGTAATTAATGGGTCAATGCGCTGCAGTTTGGTTTATTAACATAGTCTCAATTCACAACAAATTTTGTTTTATGCGACTGTTTTATGTAAAAATGTCACTTAAATCCAACCATACGGACAGATTCAAGGTCAATTACATAGGCCGGCACATCAGGACAAAGAGCCTGCTATATATTGATGAGCCGTGGTATTGTTCAAGCTTTGCTTTTCTCTACATAATCCGCTGTGAGCATTTGGCTACACTACAGTACAGAACCTGTGCAAACGTTGATCCAAGGACACGTCTGTCATGCTGCTCTGTAAGTCCATAGAGTCTACGTGTTTCCAGGCTCTAAAAAGTTACACATTGCGCATGAAGGGAAGTTAAGATAAAGATATACAGTCAAAGTGAAGGTGCTGTCAAACACTCCCTCCTTCATTTGACTCAGACATCAGAAAAATAAATTATCACAGTTGAAGCGAAGAGTTTAAGCTAAGCGACACCATTTATGGATTCAATGTGATCTGCAGACATTTTGTACGGTCAGACAAAATACAAAAGGGGAAAAAAAACACTGTATAAAGGCATTTTCTTACATGATAATACTTTATACTTCCAAGGGGTCTGGCTGTTTACTCCCTCCGCTAGCTATCTGTTGTTGTTCACTCATGTTTTCCTGATCTTTGTCGAAAACAGGTTATTGTCATCTTTTTTGTCTTCTCAATAAGCAGCTACACCTCCATTCAACATATTTACTTTAAAAGTATTCAAGGGACATGTATTGGATCCTCGACTCCTGTTTTTAACAGAGGTACAGCTACAAACGGTTTTCAGTTTCCAAAGAGTTTTTTTTTTTTTTATCATTTAATATAATTTTGAAAAACAATAACAAAAATATGACTATGATGATTTATCATAGTTTTCACATTTAGCCAGCAGAACCTATGGAGCTTATGGGACCTTTAGTACATCACAAATCCATTTGATTCCATAATTTTCTAAGGTTTGTTTCCAAGCAGGAAAGCTACAGTGATTCAAGCCCTGACACATGGACTCTAAGAGGTCTGTCGTCTCATCCCTGCATGCCATATCATCGCCCGTCAAGCTGACACTTCACAGCGGGCCAAAACAGTCCTCTGGCGTTCCGGTCCTTGACAGCCTGTCACCATGTCAGACAATGGTCCATGGCAGGGAAATGACAAGCTTTGATGTCAAAAATTAGCACAGACACTTAAAACTCACAGATGAACACATCGTATGTTAAAACGGCTAGAGCGCCTTTCCCAGGTTGACTATATTCGCTGCAACAAAAGCAAAGATGAGGTGTGTTACCCAGTCCAGATCCACCAAACTGAAGAGATATTTACTACATATTTGACGACAATATCATACCCAAGTGTGCTAAACAACCATCAATACTTTTAACGTGGTTTCAGTTCAGCCTATTCGCTTTTACATTGTTCTCTAGTTCTAGATGTTGGTTTTCTTAGAGAAACAAAACTGCAGGTTTTGCTTCTTTTTGCAATGACACTGACACTTCCCTAGAAATATATATATTTTTTTTTTTTTTTAAACTGGGGTTATCTGGAGAGGTTATCAGCGGCCAGTATGTTAATAAAATGCATTGACCCATCAGAGTCAAACCGCACTAGGGGATTTCACAGGGTTTTCCAGTTATTCTTTCTTCTCTCTAAAATTCCCTGAGATCACTTCCTGTAGTATCCAACCAAAGACATGAGTTGCACGTCTTGCAAGGCTGACTGTTCAGCCAGTCGTTTGGGCAGCAACTTGGTTTGTTTAGCCATTTAGACATGATGAAATTTAAAAAGTACATCAAAATGGGAAAGGGATTTGAGCGACTTCGAGCTTTGTTGTTGTTCCAGACAACCTGTTTGATCCACGGGGATCTCAGCTCACAACCGTCTCTCTGATTTAGATAGAGAAAATATCCAGAAAGCGGCAGTTGTGCGGATGAACACACGTTGATCATGTCAGAGTAGAAAAGGCGCCCCGTCTGTCCATCCTACCAAGATGGCCCACTGACCCCGGAACCTTGAGGGAGTGGTTCAACTTCCCTGACTGAGGACTATGGCCTCAGACTTAAAAGAGCAAACTCCCATCCCAGCATTTTCACATTCACTGGCAGACAACTCCAATCACTGAAGGCCATGGCTTGAAGACAACAACACAACCACATCATGTGCAAAAAGCAAAGCGCAGGAAAACAGCTTTTATCTCTGTTAGACTGAGCTCAGCTTTTAATCCTCGGGTGTAAGACGTGCGCGTTGCCACACCAAAGCCTCTTACTGCCGGCACCAGCTTTTAGCTTAATTAAAGTTTCTCCTTGTGATGTCGTTTCGGCTGTTTTGTGGTCTTTTATGTCTTTATCTTGTTAAAGGCTCTTTTACTAGGACAGATTAGGTCTGATTCATAGCTTTAAACAGAGTAAACACGGGAATAGGAAAATCTGGATACGTCCAGTGGTTTCTGTTTTTCGGGTTACTATTTTGCCATAAATTCATTTTCAGATCTCCTGTTTTATCGCTGGTTTGGAGACTGGGGAGAGATGTAGAATAATTAGAGAACTTTTGCAGATGTTCTCCCTCTGCTCCTCCTGTGGGGGCCTCAGTCTGTATTAGGGGCCCCTCTGGTAGTTCTGATGACTTGCCAACAAAAATGAACTTAGCTGAGAGTGTCCTATGCAAACTGCAATGCTGCTAATCTCATCTGCTCTCCTCCAGACTCTTGGGGGTACTGACTGGGAAAAAAAAAGTGCTTGGTTAGTGTTCTGCCTCAACAAGTTAGATGCTGTTTTGCGTTTAGGATCATGTTCCTCAGCGGTTCGACCTTTTTGTTTTTTGGAAAACGGCTTCCCCCTAGCTTCCCTCTCAAGTGCTGCATGTCATGCAGCTTTTTGCCAACGTTGAAAACGTTGTTGGCTTTAATAGTAATAGCAGTGAGATCCTACAAAGACAGTAAAAATAGTATAGAAATGCATTATCAGCATTTTATTACATGTGGCCTCCCCGCTGTGGTCGTCTCAGACGTTGATACCTTAAATGTAACATAAATTTTGGTCTAGAGTGTCTCGCCAGGAGACGCCATAAACCCGCAGCTGGAAACACATTCACACTCAACAGCCATAAAGCACCCACTGAAAAATTGAGGCAGCTGTGTGCTTGAATCTCTCATTTCCAATCCGCACTTTAAGAACCGCTACCAGTGAATTACTTACACCAAGCTGTGACAATGCTGCCATATAGGGACGCACAGCTGGAAATAAGGGATTTCTGTTTATCCATGTCCAACTGAATAAATCGCGCTCTGTCCTTGTGAAACTGAATATGTAATGCTCTCTGAGGTAATTACGCCAGAACATTGCAAATGTCTGACGTAGTCCTAAATGAACACTTGTCTTAGACAGCAGTGAAGTCGGGAAGGACTCAAAAGGCCAGCTGGTTGTGATTTATGGGCCCAAAGTCTCTTAAGAACTTTGACCTCGAAAGTCTCTGGACTTCCCCCCTCAGTCCCCAAGTTCGACGTGGTTGGCTGGGTGACCGAGTCAAAGCAGGATAGGGTGGGAAGACTCAGGGCTGTGAGAATATCAGAATTTGACTTTAACTTCTGAAACCCAGGTCCAAGAAATAAGAAACTGTACACTTTACAAACTTTACTGTTTATCACCAGCTGATGGCAAACTAGTATTACTGTTAGGCTATTTGACTACTTGCAAGAGACATTTCAAAATGTATATTTAATGTCTTCCAGTTACTCTACTTATTTTGGTATTTAAAGTATGACGTAAATCAAGAAATCCACAACAAATGTACTTAAATATAAAATGTACCTGCAGTATTATAATTGATACACAAATTTCCATTGCATGATTTTACATTGTTATATTTTTATTGTATAAATATATTTTGTTGTATAAATCTATAAAATACATTTGAATTCTTTGTGACCAATGGAAATGACTGTGACTGAAACTCTTCTTGGAAGGTATGCCATCTTGAACCTGGACTGCAGGACTTATGTAAAAGTGCAAAGTCTCAAAGTTGTGTATCAAACTAATAGTTTGTATGTTTGTGCTTTCAAGTACATATATACCTAAAAACAGCTAATTTGTTTGCTTTTTTTTTTTTTTTAACTCACCCAAAACTTTGATTATAATACATGATCCTGGTATCAGTGGCTGAAGGACTGAGTGACAGATTTAAAAACAGTGCACTCTGAAAAAGAAAAAAAAATACCCAATTTATATTACTAGGCTTTCTCATTGAAGCTTGTTTTACCTGTTTCAAATTCCTACCGAAAAAATATTATGCATATAAAACTATTTGGCTGTTGCAAATTTTGCCCGTTGCCTCTCCCTCCAGGGAAGGATCAGTAGAAAAAGCCCAAAGGGAACTATTGAGATGTTAAGAGTCAGCAGAGGGTTTCCTGTTTAAGCAGCTCCGTTTCATTCTGACCCATAGCTGGACTCGTAGTAGAGGGAAGCTGTAGAGATGCACAAAGGATCATTCATCCTGTGCTCGATGCACATTTTGAACCTACCAAATGCACCCGTTGATGTTTTCACTAAAAGCAGCTAATCTCTAAATTGTATAGACTCCATCTGGTGGAAATCCGTGGAATAAAAACTACAATATCACACTGTCTTTAAAGACACTGTCAATAGTTAAAGAAAACAAAACTCTCACTGCTACCTTCAGTCATGTTTTCAAGCTAACTGCGCCACCTAGTGGTAGTGAATCAAACTTCAATGACAGGACAAAGTTGAACGTTTCCATATCAAAGTTTATTGCTGACATGCATGTAGAGATCTGATGAAGTAGAAAAATATGTTTTTTTTATACAAATGTGTTTATCTGTACAATTAATCAGTTTTCTGTTTTTAGATGCCCATATCCAACCAAGCAGCTCACCACGCATCGTGACTCCATGTCTCACATCCCGCACTGAATTTTCCATTGGATCGGTCAGTCTTTTCTCTATTACGTACTGACAGTTTAAACAAATACATTTGTACTACTCGCCCAGCTGGGGGAAGATGATCTGACTAAATTTTTGCTAGATTCACTTTGAATGTTCTGAGTGATATTAAAGTATGTTGTTATACAGAGTATTTCCAGATCAGGGTACGATCTAACACTCACTGGGGAGAGTAATTAACAGTTCCTGATCTGCATTTGTATCTCAAGGTGGATTGCTTCAGTTCAGACTATTCCCACAGATGGCCCTGAAATCTTAGCATTCAGTGGTGGAAATGGAGTTTTGAAGAACACCCTTTTCCGATGAACAACCTAGACTACTACAATACTGCTGTATACCCACAGAATTCACATTGAGATGGGAGAAAGCCAGGGGCTCCCTGTACATTTCATTTTAGCCTCTGGATGTGATGTTAGATGGCCAACATGGCCCAAAGAACGCGCCGATCGCCGTGTGCTGAAGCAGAGCTGATAAGTCACTGGGTGGAGCATTTGTACATAAAGGATGACCGTCACGGTCATCATGGTATTATTTACATACTGACCAGAGTGCAGCTTGGCGTGGGGATTTAAGGGTTAATGGCAATAAAAATTTTACACTACAAAAACCCCCTCCCGTAAATCAAGATGTGAAAATCCATTTATTATTATCATCATCGTCATCATCATAATCTCTTTAAAAAATAGAACTATGCAAAAGTCAGTCTTAGTATTAGTGTAGCTTAAGGTGACCACAAGAAAACAATTGAGTAATCCATAGAGGAAAGGATCCTTAGAGGAAAGGAAATGCTACTCTTTCACAAATGTGTCCGGGGGGGGGGGGGGGGGGATTGCTGAAGTGTAACCACTGTTTAAAGCTGAGAGATCAAACAACTGTGGGGCCTTGTTTCAAGGAAAGTTTTTGACTGTCTACAATCATTGTCTGTGGTACAAGCACCAGTGGTTGGGTTTTGAGGGGGGGGGGGGGGTTAACACAAGTGAATAAATAAATCAACATGAAACTACAAGGAAAAATAGAGCAGTTAAAGGTGTTTGGAGAAACAAAATCCAGAATCTATGTTCATGCAGTCTGAATATAAATAGGGAAAAAGTATCGAAAGCCGTAAAGCAGGTACCAATATGCAAAGGCAAGATGCACAGAACAGATGCCTAACAGTCACTAGTTAGTAGCATTGCCATGGTTTACAAAATAGCTCCGTAAAAAACAGAAGAATGTATCAAGCCAACCCAGAAACTGCACTTATAAAAACTGTGAGTTTGTATTTTCATTTACCTACAGAATATTACAGTAATATTTATCCGCCACTGGCTGGGCTCAGGAGAGCCCACAGGGTGAGATAAGACGAGGATGTACAAGGTGGGTTTGGGAGACGGAGAACAGACACAGCGCCTTGCGGAGGTATTAGAAGCCCAGAACGTTTACACATTTCGCCAGGTGTCATATCGAGATTACATCAATTTACTAAAAGGGATTATGTGCGATTGACCAACATAAACCGGTGCATAACTGAACAGGGAGGAAATCGGCACATCGGACAAAAATCTCTGAAAAGAGCGGCATGTAGTTTTTTAGCTCCTTGCACTTTGATACCTGCAAATAAATTTGTCTTTAGAAGACACCTAATTTGAAAAGAGAGTCAATCTGCGTTCAATTTAATCTCAGTACAAATACGGCGCATTACATTGTTTGAAGATGGGGGAGCACACGTCACCATGAAGACCAGGCCAGGCATCAAGTTCTAGGAACGTTTAAAGCGGAGTACGGAGTGTAGAAGTACAAACTGCTAAAGATTGGCTGGCAATATTAATGAAAGAAAGCCAAACCAATTCCCTTTGTAGTTTTCTACAAGCAATGTGGGGGACACAGCAAACTGGGGAGAGGAGGTGGTCTGGTCAGAGGGGACTAAAATGGAGCTTTGTGGCATCTTTACACTATTCCCCACAGAGAGACATGGTGGAGGCAGCATCATACGGCAGGGGTTCCTCACCGCCCCCCCCCCTTTTTCTTCAACTGATATAGATTTTAGTCCCTAGACGTTGTAAGCTGGTAGAAATACAAGAGACTTGTTTCTCTAATAGCTTCAATATGTGGATTTATACGATATCAAATCAGGGAGCTTAATGCAAATGCTTGCCACACTTTTCAGATTTTAACATAATGAAAAATAAAACCACATATCCTTTCCCTTTAACTTCATCATTTTGCACCACTTTGTGTTGGTCTATCAAATAAAATCCAAATAAGTACATTGAAGTCTGTTGCAGTTGTGTAAAAAAAAACAACAACAAAAAACGTTAATTGGGCATCAATACATCTGAAAGGCAATGTATTTGGTCTTTTTCCAACTTTAAAGCGTTCACGTCATTCTCAAAAAAAAAAAAAAAAAAAAAAAAAAAAAAAACATTCAGTCAAGCCCCACCGCAGCAGAGCCTACTCTGTGTTTCACAGTGTCTGCCACAGAGGAAGGCCAGATTAACACGACACAACGATGACTGGGAGGGTAGCTTAAAGGGTCAGAGTTTCAGCTTCATACACACTTGTTTTGTCTGGCCCCAACCCGCATCCACACAGCATGCACACTTCAGGACACTGCAGGTTCATCAACGGGAAGAAATGACGGTCCACATTCACACTGAGAAAAAAAAGAAAAGAAAAAAAAAAAACCACTTGTCCCATGATTGGTTTGGATAAGAAGACATAGGGAAGCTACCTGGAAGTCATACAATTCTAAATGAGCCTGAAAGTACCGGTTTCCTTGGCTAAGAAGAAATTTAAGACAGGATTTGTTTGGCAATGGAAACGTGACCGTGCCCGAGCGTCTTCGTAGCGGCACTGAGGAAGAGTAACCATCGTCAATATAACTTGGCCTCATTTAGTTCTTGGCATGTGGACTCCCAGGTACCTCACAATAGCTGCCGAGGTGCTAAAAAGATCTCCACAGGGATGAGCAAGAAGCAGGAGACAACGCAGAGCGCAGATTTCAATGTGAGCTTTGATATTTCAATCTTTCTTCAATGAAACTACTGAGATAAAATGCTACTTATTCAGCTAAATCATACAAAGCTTATTCAGATTTTTAGAACCCGCCTAAACGGTTTCAAAGCAGTTTCACTCCAACTGAAAACGTTAATGCTTTATGTCACTGGTGGGTCGAGACTCGGTTGTTGTGATCCCTCGTCTCAGAACTGTGAGCGCGGTTTGGAAACAGACAGACAGAGACAGAGAGGTAGATTGATTTGAAGTCGGCGGTACGGATAGGACGACACAGGAAACACAAAGACAAGAGCGAGAGACGGGGAAGGTGGCATGGAGGTATATGTGAATGACATCTGTGACCAAGTGATCGGACTTGAGGCAATACCAAACCACTATGGGGAGAGGGCGGTTGCTACATGATTCTGGACCTGTATTCCTCAGGGAAGCCAGAATGGATGGGGAAGTTTTAGAGGCGCGAGGAAGAGAAGCATGGGTTAATAGTTTCTTCAACACTGCAGGCAGAACCTCATCAGCCCCGTGACAGACCACGCTGACGGGTTTGTTGCACAGTGTCTGAGGGCCACAAGTAGGCAAAGAACCTTTGAGTTGGGAGTTTTGTCCAGGCTTTTCCGTGTTTCAGAGAGGATCCAGACTGGGGAGGTGAAGCTCTGAGGTGGGAATCTTTTGGGGTACCTGGCGTTGCGTCGGCTCCACTTAGCTTACTAAAACCCAAATATGCATCCGTCTGCTTGCCAGCTCAGACAGGTCCTCCTGTGTGCCAGTTCAGTTTTGGGTGCTTTTCGCCCAGGTCCTCTCTGGTCTCCATGGGTGCGTTTAGTTTCCAGGGAGGCTGGAGAGGGCGCTTGAGGGTTATTTCCGGAGAAATCGTTGGGCAAGGGCAGTAGCATCGAATGGACTGACGGGTTGGGCGTCGTGACCCAGACGCCTGACAGGCGGGATGTTGCCAAACTGCCGCTTGGTGAGAAAGCTCTTGGCTTCGTGAATAGTGTTCTTCTCTTCAGCCAGCAGCAGCTGCTGGCGCATGTAGTTCTCAAATTCATACTGTGAAGACTCTTCGATCGCCTTGGCCTGGATCAGGAAAAAAAAAGTCATCTTAATGTGCTGCGGTAAAATAAGTCTAAAGATTAAAAATTAACATTTGTGTATTTTTCTTTAGGACAAGCAGCTGCCATTAAGCAAGGAGTAAAACACTGGAATTTTCTCCCCTTTAACTGTTTTTACACTTTTCATACCACAACCAAAAACTTTACACAAAATATAACGAAGTTTGTGGTTGTTAACAAGTGTAAAAAATAAAATTAATACCACCTCAGGGGGTGGGCGCTGAATACTTTTGCAACGCAGTGTGCTTGTAAGCACAAGTCAGGACAAAGCAAACTGTTTATGTTTTTAAATCTTACCTCCTGCAGATGTTCTTGGTTATTGACCTGATCGTCAATATCTGGAACCACCTGTAGGGGGCCACTCATCGATGAAACAGACTGCCTGTTATCAAGTAAACCCAAAAAGCAACATGATCACCAAAGTAACAGCGACAAGAGTTTCCAATTATGAAAGTGAGAGTATTTTATGGTAACAGGCCATGGTGCATACTGAGGTCCGACACATCATGAGTTAGTTTTTCTTCTTCAGACAACCAACAGGTGGAGCATTTACCATGAAGAAATAATGGCACTGAGTGACTCCAGCACTTCTCCTGCAGCCAGCCTCTGCTGAGGGTCCAGCACCAGCAGCTTTCGAATGAGGCACACCGTGTTCTCAGACACACGACCGTCTCTGCGAGGAGGTGGGAAGAGCAAGCGGAAGGTTATTTTAGCAAAAATGTGAAATATTTGCAACGTACCAGCAAAAATCATTAATAAAATGCTTGAGTGCTGCACGGAAGGCAAACATTAATTCTGAGCAATGCAAGAACTCAGAATCAGCATGCAAAAACTTCCAAGACGACGCTAGAAATAAACAAATCATAATTTTATATGCATGGGAACTGTTCTGACATCCATTTAACAGTTTATTGTCGACATCTTTGTGTTTTTGAAGCTGTGAACGAATAGATACAGAATTCATTGGCTGCTGTGTTGCCGGAGCGCTGCTTTGGGATTAACACTCACTCTGGAATAGAGTACTCTGCAGCCTTGATTTTGCGGAAGAGTTCTTGAGGTATGCTGTCATAAAAAGGGAACTGGCCATACAGCATGGTGAACAAGACGACACCGAGGGCCCACATGTCGCTGGGTTTACCGCGGTACGGGCGACCTGGAAGCACAAGGGAGAGGGCCGTCAGTTTTTGTAACAGACAGACGTGTACACCAAAATGTTCCATCAGCAAGCACAACGCTGAGGGTAATAGTATTCCACTGCAGCGACAGATGATTTCCTGCTTTCAAAAAAAAAAACAAAAAAAAAAAACATTCAATGAGTTCAAGCCCCATCAAGTCATTCGGTTTTAATGATTAACAGAACTGGCAAACACGAACTAAATGACTCAGCGTTTATGGCGCTTCTTTGAAATGTGCAACTTTTAAAAAACGGAGGGAGAGATGTTTGTTAAAGCAAACAGAGACGATCCAACAGCTGCGCATGTAGGACGAATGAACCGGAGCTGGCGAGGCTGGAGCATCAGAGGCTGTGCTTTACCATAGGCGGTGTTGCTCCAGCCAGAGAGGCGGCAGCAACAGCAGTCGGCAATTATATTCAAGCTTGTGTCACCCGTACACAGGCGGGGGATGGGAGTAGTTTCCCTCTGGTGAGTCATCGGCAGATGAGTCACTGGAGCTGTTTAATTGTGTGCCTGTCACGTTATGCTGATACGCGCGCAGCGGCTTCATCTGCAGCTTTCAACCGCCGGCACGCTGGAAGACGCAAAGATTTGAAATCGTTCTAGATCCAGGACAACATCCAGGATGCTGATCGGAAAGTAACATATTCAAACTGATGCAACGCTTGTTTTCCACAGAAGAGCGTGTGGCCGAGCGCCGATGTTGCAGTTAATGAGAAGTGGGAAGCAGAGCAGGGCTTTTCCGGATCTTTTTTCGCTGTACGAAGATAGCTTACGTGGGAAAATTCAGCATTACCATGAACACAGAGAAAGCAAACAAAAAACAAACACTGGCTATTGCAGCTCCCTGATTGCAACATAACTTCCTTGTAGTTGCTTAATAATCAGAAAATCAAACAGCCTTTTAATATTACTCAATTCTATGACAGAAATCCCAGGATTGTGTCTAGAATCAGATCAGTAAAGTTTAACTACAATGTTTGCTGGAAAATGATCACAAATAGTTAAACACATTGCAATCATACTTTGATTCACTTCTAACTGTAGTGAATAAATGGTGTAACAGATCGTCACACTGTACAGCCGTTTAAGCAACATGTCAACTTCAAATTTCCAACCTCATGTTCTGTTTTTATGACAGAGTAAATAGCTTATTTGGGATTTATTACCAGTTGTACTTTTGATGCTCAAGTGATAAAACAGAGCTGAAGCTGGGCTATCTGACTAGGTTTTGGCATCAGGACAAACATCGATCAGCTAAAATCTATTGACTACTAAGAACAGCATGAACTGTATTACCCTAGATTAAGTACAGTTTCTAACAAATCACAGTCTGATAAGTAATATCTTTATTTCCCCACAAAAACAGGAATATTAGTGATGATTTGTCAAGTTCAGGAACATTAGGTCCAGTTTAAAAAGGCAGAAATAAAAAGGCTTTTAATAATCAGTTTGTTTTGATCTTTTAGCAATTTTAAAACCAAAATCATCCAACAAGTAAGACAAAAACCTATGTTGCGATGAAGTCATCTGAAATTAAATCAAAGTACAGAGCTATTTTTTTTTTTACAGCAATTCAGTTGTTCTATCTGTAGATAATGGGGGGAAAAAGATCGGGTGGGGGGGAAAAAGAAAGGTTCAGAGTATGGAAACTCTGAACCTTTTGCGATAGTTTTCATTTATCCACAGTTAACCGAACTTGGAATTTATTCACATCCAAATTCTAAACTTTTCTTGCTTTTTTTAGGAACCCTAAAACACGTTGAGTCACAGGACAAACAGGTTGGACCTCTGGGTAACTTAGCAGAAGATATCCACGGCCTCTTTCAGCGACCAAGCAGCTTTTAGCTCTTTACGGGACTAGACGTCAACTTCATTTTGGAAGAATGTGCAGGGGACATATTTTTCACTCACCACTTAAAACATCGGGGCTAATGTATGCTGGGCTGCCTCTCTGGTCTTTCAGCAGGTCATCCTCGCTCACCAGGTGCTTTCCCAGGCAGAAGTTAGTGATGGTGATGCGGTGTGTCCTGGTAAAAAGAAAAACAAAGTTTAACAACCATTTTTAATGTTTAGCTAACTGAAGCTCAAGATATTTCTAGCTTTGCTGACTCATCATAAGAACAGTGAAGAAACCAAGGCTACAATTCACACTGTGAAGTAACTTAATTTACTTAGAACAACAGCGCAAACTTTCCACGTTTCCATAAATAAGGATTCTTTATGGTTTTCAGAAGCTTTAATGCAGTGCGTAAAGTAGATCCACTGTATCCAAAGTCAGCGCCCACCTTCCCACACTTTAATAAATGATCCAGGCAATATAGTGACTTCAATCTGGTAAGACCGATCGCTATTATGAAATTGGCGTCTGCTGAAATGTGTCACTAGGAAATGGATCAAAGTAAATTTAGTTTGCTTATGATAGAGTGAAACCCGACTGTCCTAAACCTCGGGCCTTTTCTGCGGAGGAAAAAAAAAAAAAGTTGCACTTTGACAAACATATGAGTCAACCTGTGGCTTATGATGATTGCTGCAATGACTAAGCCTGCACAGTGATGTGTTGGAAACTGATTTTATATAAGCTGCAGAAGATTTGAAATGTATATGCAAACATGCAACATGATACGCGCCCACAATCATTCCCATGCTGAAGTGGCACGCACCAAAATGCTCTAAAATGACACGCGCGCACAAAAAAAAGAAGAAAAGAAAAAAAAAAAAGCCGTCTACAGCCTGGGTACTCTCCGTATCATGCTTTTCACCCACATCCGCTTTCTAAAAACCCTGAGGTCAACAGCTTCCCCTATTCTCTCTCACTTTCACGCCCTGGTCCGTGGCACATATTCGCCGCCCCAGTTAAAGCGTCTGGAGCTGATTGCTGATGAACACGCACTTTTCGGCCAGACACTCCCAATATCAGCCTCCCTGTGAACGATTGACTCTGCATGGTGTTCCAGGAGATTCAGCCCCTTCAGAATGTCTTTGGAGTCAAAGCTTCCAGCAGCAAATTGGCTTTGTCAATTACCCGAGGAGAAAGCGATGCTTCAAGGACTCAACATAAAAGCCTCCTTTATGGACGAGTCTCTTCTTTTGTCTGGGAGCATCACGACCCGGGCTTCTATTCTTGCACCGGAGATTGGATAAATGAGATTGCGTGTTCGCCTTGTGAGGCGAGGGTCCCCGAGGACAGTGGATAAACCACGCAGTCTCCGCTTCCTGGTCACATGACTCCAGTCAGGAAACCAGAGCCCTAAACAGCCCTGATGACTTCTCCCTTCCGCCCCGCAATAAAAATACATGTGATGAGAAGTGAGGTTAATCGCAGGGCAGGTCCTACAGCAAACGTCAGTTCTCAGAACTGGCAAGGACATTTTGTTAGAAGGGTTTTAACAATACTCAGGCCTTAGCTGAGCAATATTCAGGGATCATAGGTAATATAATCCCCATATTAATTTCATGAATCATTCCACTGTAAATTATTCAACTTAAATTGTATTAACAAAACTAATTATCAAACCATATTATAGAACCAAACAACCAACGGTTACATCTTATATATATATAGGAAGTTATTAAAACTCAAAAATACACAACCAGTGGCTGTGCAGATTGATTTATCACATCCTGCTTTCACAACAGCTGGCTCTGGGAGAGGAAGTTGCATCATTTCTTGCACAAACTGCTGATCTTTTTGATGCATTTCCCAGAACATTGACAAACAACAGGGGAGGAGAGAGGGGTTTGATTCAGAATGACTCTAGATGGTTAATGTTTTCCCACACTCAGCCCATTCACACACACCTCAGTAAGGAAAGTCATGCATATTGGCATATATATATATATATATATATATATATATATATATATATATAAGATAAGATAAGCTTTATTGATCTCACAGTGGAGAAATTCACTTGTCCCATCGGCTCAATAGTCAAAAAGTCAGAAGAAGGTGTCAAAGTAGGTAAGTAGAATCAGTTAGATACAGTTATACAGCTATATACAATATACAATTCTGTACACTCCTATGTATAAATATGTTATTGCACATATGTTATTATACAGTTTATACAGGACTATTGCACAGGCTTATTGCACAGTTTATACAGTTTATACAGGATTATTGCACAGGCTTAATGCACGGATTGTAGCACCTTGTTTAAATAGCTTATTGCACATAAGTTATTACAGTTATTGTTGCAGCTATGGTGCGTGGTTGCAGTCGTTACTCTAATAGTAGGTAGCAGCAGGAATGAGTGACCTTTATAACATAATAATATAACACCGTAATAATAATATATATATATATATATATATATATATATATATATATATATATATATATATATATATATATATATATATATATATATATATATATATAGATATATATAGATATATAGATATATATAGATATATAGATAGATATATAGATATAGATAGATATATAGATATATAGATATAGATATAGATAGCTACTGTATATAGAGAATATAGAGAAGAAGAAAACAGAAAAGGGATGGCTGTGTAAAATATAAAGAAAAGAAATGATGACAGTGTGTGCACATGTGAGTAAGTGTGTGTGTGTTTGTGTCTTGCACTGCGTTGTGAGTCAGCTCTGAGCTATTGAGCCTTTGGCATGTCTCTCTTTTGTCTCCAGCCGGGACGGAGTGTTCCTCACATTTACTCAGCTCCCCACCACCCTCATCTCCAGGCCTAAACACTGTTTCGTCACAATACCGCTCTTACTAAGGCTGCTGCTGCAGGTAGGGGTTGAGGGGTTGTGAATAAAAAATATGACGCATGAAAAAAAAAAAAAAAACTTCATAAGCGTTACCATGATTGCTCCGCCTTGCTGGAGATGTGAGGTTACTGTATTTTGGGAGAGAATGTGGCTCTATAATGCATGCACAATAGCTTACACCAATTTGTGTACAGATGCTTCATTGAAGCAAAACCCCACTCTCTATATATGAAGTTATAGCAAAATTAACAAAAATATTCATGATCAACAATTAGTGGCACATCTGACAAAATGAGTCCTGTTGGATGAATCTAAGCGACGCACTCAGTAGTTGACGAGAAGTGGATGGTTTGAACCTTGATCGACCGGTCGGAAACTCAAAAGTTCAACCTCTGTTTGTTCAGTGTACGTCTCCTGCTAAGTGCTAGCAGCCAGCACGGACTGCACTCGTCGGTGTAGATGTTGTAACTGAGTAAAGAACACCAAAGGTAGCCATGTTCAGCATCAGCATGGTGTTAAAATGAAGCTGGGGGGAAACAAGCTAAAAAGAAACCATCTTTGATATGTCTGCAGTTAATTCGGGTGTAGAGAGAGCAAACACTTCAGCAGCAGAATATCCTAGAATATTCACACTAAAACTTCCGTTTTTACAATGCTAGCCACACTACTCGCCAGTATAAGCTGTTAGCGCACTTTTAAAACGTCAAACCAGTTATTTTGGTTTTTCTTTTAAAATTTTTGAAAAATTCTGTTTTACCGCAGCATGTAGTTGCCTCTGCTCTTAATAATTGCTCCAAGTATGAAGGCTACAAAAACATCTACGGTGTCATTTTTACATCTTTATATATTGCAGTTCCTAAAGAACTTTGGAATCAGCTAAAATAGAAAAAAAACCTAGATTATTAATAAATGACAGCAGAAGTCTCACACCTGCATCTCCAACCAATCCACATTTTTTTTTTATTTGCACGAGGAATTTAGACAGAGCAGTTAGGAAACCTCAACTAAAACTAGTCCTCTGGTATCCTGCATGCGGAGGAACTGATGCACCAACACAACAGAAAAGCTCAGTTGCAGAGGCCTCTTGTGTAGGCTACAGTGTAGGTTGAGAATGCATTCTACAAAGAGGGAAAAATCAAGCTAAAGTGAGCGTAGGAACAAAGTGAGTGCGTGTCAGCTTTAGTCATTCACTTGTACCCAAGCAACTGCCTCAATAGTTTGGGTAAATCTGTAAGATTATTCACTTCTTGTTAAAGTGAAGTCAAGAGAAAATAATGCAAATTCTAATTTTATTTTAAAACAATTTTAAGCATTTATCAACAAAAGCAAAGACAAGAAAAAAAATGACAGCAGAATTTGGAAACCTTACAGTAAGAAGAGTTCTCACCATCTGAATCCCCTTTCATATCCCCTACACATGAGCTGGCTGGAGAGTTTACAGATGAGTAGTTTTCCATCCTGCATGTCTCAAAGCAGCACTTTGACCTGAGGTGCACTCAACAGGGTCTTCTGTGCATTACTAAATTTCTCATCCGCCCCCAAACCCAAACACTTTCCCACTCAGATCAAAGCAGAGTCATGTTCTCTGTTTTGTTTTAGCACCAGAGTCCATTTTCAAAACGATGACAATCGGGAATTAATAATTCATCATTACTCAACACACTGACATAACCCTAGATTTGCGTACAAGCGACCAAGCCTTTAGGTTCCTCCTCTTAGTCGAAGAATGTGGCCTCTGTTTGGGTTTAAAGTTAATGCACGCTGGATCCAGGCTGCTGGGACTACTCAGCCATCATGCACATTACTGCCAGGCTAAAGCGCCAGAGCTGGCACAATAGGCGGCGTTATTCGCCACGAACTGACCGACAATGCGGGATGAGTGACTGAGCGTCGACTTACCGTTTGTTCAGCACCATGTTTCCCAGCTTGAGGTCTCTGTGCACAATGTTTTTCTGCAGGCAGGAAAGTGGGAAGGGAAAAAAAAAAGAAGTTTGGTCACATTGTGCTCAATGAATCATTGGCATAACAAAAATCAGTTTCTAGGAGTGGCAGCAAGCCTCTGAAATGAGTAATCAGAAAAATGTGCAACAAGCAAACAAACAACAACAAAGAACGCTGTAGTGGGAAAAAAAAAGAAGCTTTCTCCATTGATGAAAGGAAGGTAGCAGATTTTGTTGCATGTGTGTGCGTTGCAATGGTGCAACAACAAACCTTATGGAGGGCCTCCACCACACGAACAACATCGTAGAAAATTACGATAGCTTCGCGCTCGCTCAGTCGCTTCTCCTTTATGACATAATGCTGGAGGTTTATTAGATCTGCTGTCTTGTCACTGAAATCGTGAGCGCAAAGGCAGTCCAGCACGAGGCAGATCCGCTTCTTCATCTTACGGACTTTGTTGGCCTCCATGTCCTCCACTATTTCATAGGCGCGATCCTGAATCAAGAAATAAGTGTGGGGAGAAAGTGTTGAGAGGGTGATCACTTCTTAATCTGACAGAACAGTTGGAATCTGAGATCCATTTTGTCTGTGTTCAATCGATATAACCTGAGGGACATCGCAAAGTATCCGATCAGATGATAAAAGTATCTACAGTCACATGGGAAAAAATCCTCAGACGATATGAAGGCATCGATGTCCCTGGAATCGGCCGGTGACCGGAAACTGACCGACGTTGGCTAACAAATAAAGTAAAGTTTTATCATTTTAAGCTTTCAACCTCTATGTGTCTTGGAACGTGCAAGATCTGAAAACATTGGCAGCAAGTTAAGGTAAGAATATTCCCCAGCAAATGAGCATGGAAATACTGTCTCTGTAATGCTAGACACACTATTCACAAACATAAGATGATACAGCCAGTTTACAGGATCAACTCCAGGTTTATATTTCAGTTTGTTAAAAAAAAAAAAAAAAAAACGAGTAAAACCTGTCGTACAGGGACTCCTTTCTCACACAATGACGTAATAGCACCTCTGTCCCCATTTTAAATAAATAATCGCCCTTCGAAGGAAGGCTATGCAAAATATATTTTTGACCCGGTTCTTATATTGTCATGTTGAAAAATCATAATCAGCTAAATTCTTTATTATTAGCAGGCGAGTCGCAAGACATAGGCCATCATTCAACAGCTGACTACAGCTGATATGAATAAGGCGCCTGCACAGTCAGAGGGGCTGAAAATGGCTTTAAAAAAAAAAAAAGATCAGAAAAGGTCATTTCTATTCTTGAAAGTCAAGCTTATGTAGACTAACCGCTTGTTTCCTATTGATTTCTGTATCGGGTTAACAGCTTTTTTTCTTTTTTTGTTAGATGCAGTCAGCATCTCTGAAAGAATGAACCACGGACCGGTTCACAGACAGTCGAGATGAACTATAATAACCTAATCAATATTACAGACCTAAATGAATCAGCGTGCACGGCTTAATGCTGCTATTCTAAGAGCACTAACAAAGTGAAGCAGGATGTGAATGGAAGACAAAGAGAGCTGATGGAACAATGAAGTTAAAGGAGAAGGCAAATGGGACAGCAGGTGAGGAAGAGGGACAGAGAACAGATCCAGATAAATATATCAGATAAACACAGCCTTTAATGGAATTTCTACTTGCCTACTGAAACAACCGTGATAAGGAAGGTACAGGCAGCTGACTTGGCTGATGACAAACCTGCTGCAGCTAATGTGAACTGGTAAGATCAAACTGTTACTTGCTCTGCTGTTAGATATATTTATAACTGAAGCTTGAGAAGCAGAAGCTCTGCCAGAGAGACAACGCTATATTTAGAAAGCTGTCACACGCAATTCTCATAAAAACAATGACAACTTCTTCATTTATTTAACCTAAACATATTGCAAATCTGCTAAAAGAGATGCATGTTAGATGAAAATGATACGCAGGTCTAAAACGTACTTGAAAGAGGCCGTGATGGTGGACCACTCCATCCTGGTTGTGCAGCAGGGAAAGGAGAGAGTATTCTGTATGCAACAGCATCTTCCCCTGCCTCTCCTCCTGGGTCTCCCCGGCAGAGTCCACTCGCTCCTCCAGCGTCAGGATCTGACAAACAGAGCAACCATTAAGCACAAGAAAAAGATAGACTCAAACAGGAATAATCTAGTGGTTCTAAATGGACATTTCCAGTGCAATATTTGCTTTAGAGACCCCTTGATTGCTTAAAACCTAGTGGCCAATCCCAGTCAACACACCCAGCCTGGATCACATCTACTTGTTTTTGTCAGACTTCAACAGGGGGGGCAATAAAACGTGCACCACGAGAAGGTCAGAAGTTCAGATGTCTACGGAGACAGCCTAAAAACTGTCATGTTGAACTGAAATTTTAAATATAAGCTATCAAAGGAGACATAGGCACTGACTATAACAGACTTACTTTGAGCTGGTAGAAGTCATCGGTGCCATCTTTCCTGGCCAAACACTGGACTATGCTCGGTACTGGTGAGTTGCCCAGGCGAGGTCCTGCGAGGACGAGAAAAAGAACAGCTGCATGACCAAAAGGCAGTCGACACCGTTTGTTCTCACCAAAACTCATCAAGGGCCATGTGTACATGTATCCATTAACACCCCCGGTGCAACGTTTTCTTTGGCAAAGTATTTGGTAAACAGTGAGGAAGCTGTGCTGCAGAATAACAAATACGATTCAGAGTGTGGCAAAGGATTATATAATCCCGGAGGAAGAAAGAAAGGAAAAAAAAATGCTCCAGCATAGACCCGAGCCTTTCTGGCCAATGTCATGAGGATCAGCAAAATTCTTCAAATTCTTGTCTCAGGCGTGCGTAAGTCCACAGTGTACTCACACAGGCACCCCACAGCTTAGAAACACGAACGCTTTGCTCTGATTTTCAACAGGCTATGTGTGGTGGCAATATGCACTGCATACATTTATAAAACTCTATAATTTCCTTTAAAAAGGGTTTCTGTGAAACACGTTGAACAGCGGTAGCTTCCATACCGAGGATGAAGGGGCCGGCTCTCTTGGCGTTACTGCCAGAGATCCCAGGACACTGCAGCTTGCTGGCCCGGCCCGATGTCTCTCCAGCCCCCCTCTCTGACGAGCGCCGTTTGGACATGCTGGAGCTCTGCGGGCAACAAATCTAATTAGTTCATGGGATAAAGATAGCCAAGTAATAGGGAGAGTACACAGATGTGACCAGAGCAACAACGACAAATAACTAAAGGATTCTGAAAAAGAAAACACAAATAAGCATTATAAAAAAAAGGCATTAACAGTTCTAAGATAACTATACTTGGCTCTTCAGCAATTTCCCTCTGGGATTATTAAAGTATGTCTGATTCTGTCTGATTTAGGAGAAGTTCAGCCAATGAAACAGGAGGACGCTGGTTGGTGAACCGAGGTTAAAGGAGCTAAAGTTCAGGGCAGCTCCACCTAGCCCGTCATAACCCCCCCCCCCTTACGTTTACACACCTCAGTGTGAAATGTGAGGCCATTACAGCTCCATTTAGAATAATGGCTGTTGGCGTCAAGGCCAGCACCTCACATCCAATCTTCACATCAGGCAACGTGGCTGCGTCACAAGCTGCAGGTTAAAATACAAGGCACTTGCATGCAAATGCATGGCTCTAGCACAGGATTTTTTTTTAACGGGAGTATTTTTATTTGACTCACTAATCCTAAACTTTCATTCCTGCAGTAATAGACACGGGTTAAGAGAAATCCCCACGCTCCTTAATCTGCACGTTCTATCACGGAATCTGTGCAAAGAGCTCGTCCAACCTTCAAAACGTGAACGCGTGTCTTAACACGACCAAAACGTGAAAATACCGAGCCGTTGCTCAACGACAAGGAAGCGAGGCTTAGATGCCAGCAGGACCGGCGACAGGGTGACACATCGCCATTATACAAACTACTTTAACCGACGCGGCCGCCTCTCATCCAAGCCCACAGAAGTCAGAGAGCGAGAGGTATGCCGTGTTTACCGATACCCGGCGCCCATGTGATGAAACGCCATCTGTTTCCCGTAATGGGGAAGTGGAGTCCTGAACAGAGAGGGATGATTCATCCTGCTGTCGTCCCGAGATTTCATTGAACCGAAATGCTTCAATGTTCAGAAAATAATCTTCACTTCCCAAAATGTCAAAAGTTTGCACCATGCGTTCCCACAGGGCACAGAAGGAGAAAGTAGCATATACACTATCCTCTATGATGACTGTGAAAGATGAGGAAACAATGTGAAATAAATAAAAAAAAGAGAAAAAAAAGAAATTCTGTTCAAACCACCACATGTCACAATGAATGCGTTAAAGGGGAAGGTAGGTTAAGAAAAAAAGTGCAACATTTTGAAAGCATATTGTCTAACTGTGGAATCCCAGGTTTCCCTTTTTTTTAAAAAAATCTATTAAGAAACATTTATGTTGCAGGACCAGTCGTGTACCATTCGCCAGTTGGCAAGCCGGGCCACGGAGGAGGTAGACAGTTGGCTATTCAGAAAGGGCTAGTATAAATTCTCACTTCCATGAGGCCTTTTGAGATCCCAGACAGCAGACAGTGTCATCATCGTGTCTCTCTCCCATCTGTCTCCGTTTCTGCTAGTCATCACCCACTGAGTGTGATGAGTTGAGGTTTTCTGACAACGTTTATGCCGCACCGCAAGTCAGAGTGACACCGAGTCACGCCGGGAATAGTAAGATAACGTCTTGCTCCAGAAGACACGAAGAAGCAGTTCAACAGGTAAAACACTCCATGAGGTTCCTTGACGAGGAATTGCATTTTTCGTGAAGGAGATGACTAGAAACATGGTGGACATGCAATCGAACCAGAGATGCACCAACAACCACACGGAGACCAGAATCAGAAGGTTTCCTGTTCAGCAATTTAAATACAGAAGAATCGACTTTTTCCCCCAGCTTTGAATGCATCTAAGAAACTGTGCAGTTTGAGAGACATGCCTTGATGCATAAATGGGGACAGTCTTGTAGTTAAATTTTTCTCCCTCGTGTGTTAAGGTCCTCAGAAATCACTATTGGAAACAGACAAAATCAACTATTTAAATAAATGTGTAAATAGGAGATGCACCAGTCTGCTAGCGATAAGTAGATTCTTCCTCGATCGCCTCTGACTGCTGATCAAATCCTGAAAAATCTTCTTTATTTCCCCTCTTCCACCATTTTAAATCTGTAAACAGAAAGGCCAAGGGTACGTACTTTGATGCAATTCCTTTTAGGTTGAACAAAAATAAAGGTTGGGGTCACATGCTTTGACGCATAACTGTAAATAATTTCCTCACTATCAATTCCATCCAGTACTTATCTCCCGATCACAGAACCTGCAGCACATTTTGTCTCTTATGCGCCACAGCCCTTGGGTCAGACATGAAAGAAAACCACAAATCTGTGTTGGTTATAGAAAAGACTCTCTGTTTACCGCAAAGGGGCCCAGTTTGACATTTGGAGAAGGAAAGATTAATGAATAATAATCTGCTTATCCACATGATCCATTAACAAAAGTTAAAGTTGCTCATTTTTTCCCCTTGATGGACTCTGATCTGTGACGAACAGATCAAATCCACGTACGTTGAAAGCATCGAAACTAAGAGCGAGCAACATTTTATTTTCATAAAAACACATCAACCGAGGTGATATACTTTGAATGTAAACATCAAAGTATATCAACTTAAGGACACATACTTAAATGCATGAATAGGGATTATCTCATAATTCCTTCATCGTTTGATTCAAAACGGCTAAACCGCACATTTCCTCTCTCGTGCAGTTCCTGGACATGCATGTCAATCATTATCTTGGATTTAAACACCCAACTGAGGTGACATTAACACACGAGACACAGAACAGAGGCTCGTCTTCCAGCTAAGAACCTGCTGCAGGGTTGCGGGGCCAAACCCAGACACATCTTTAAAAGCAAAAAAACAAAAACAAAACAAAAAGGTCGAAGCAACCCACTCGTGCAGGCTGACCTAAATGACATCAGCGTGATGACAGCACGCCCAGCTATCCTTTTTCTGACACCGCTGCAACTTTCTGCATACGGCCAGTGGTCTGGCAAACGGGACCGGCTGTGACTGTACCAGAGGGGAGCACAAGAACAGATCCAGCCTCTGAATCATATCACAGGAGAAGAGGGAGAGAGACGTGCCTGCCAGTGCCCACGAGAAATGTGGGCTTCTTTAAATAGTATCAGAACAAAAACAACCACGTAGGTGTCTCACGACTCACCTACACAGACTCAGTGGCATGTGTCTGGACACTGCAGGGGAAAAGCTGCACAAAAAGAAAAAAAACGCCATCGTTTGCACACTTCATAAAAAGAAAAATGCTTCAAATCAATCAGCAAGTAAACAACCCAGAGAAACGTGCAGTTATGGATGGACGTGGACGGTCAGCTCACACACTTTTACTTCAGCTGGAAATCCATTCATCGTTGCCATAACAATGCCCTTGACCACACGGGCACGCAAAAGGTCACGCCACAAAGATAATTTAACAGTAAAAAACGATTGCAATTGCACAAAGGCAGCCGCCGTGCACTGCTTGGTGCCATTTTGGGTCCACCGGGTCTGGACACTCTGTTCTGGCGGCGTGCTGTGTAAGACTGAACGAGTAAAGCGCCGACGCTGCGCCTCGCCAAGTTGGACATGAGCAGATAGCAGAAAAAAAAAACTTGGAACGGCAAAGTGTTAGCGGCAGACATTAGGCCGACTCAAGACCCCAAACAAACACGCCGTGTCACGTTTGTGTAAACCGGGACAAACTATTCTCGGCGCGTATCCGAACCCCGGCGACGCTAACTGCCGTCCCGTTGCTAAATTACGCTACAAAAGCTCTGGGGCTCGCGAGCCACACAAAGGGACACACAACACAACGGCGGGGTGCAGACCGCACACAAGCCGCTGCTAGCGCGAGCGCGTTTGGTCTAAAACGCACCAGGGAGGTTTAAACATGGCCACGGCGGAGCTAACGCGCAGCCGAAGTCTCGTCGGGGCAGCTGGGAGGCCATTTAAACAAAAGTACGTTCAACGTTACAGCTGGCTCGCGGTGAGAGAAAGACGGAGTCCCAGCCTCGCTTACCTCAAAGCCAAAACCGCCGGCTAAGATCTGCGTTGTCCCCTTAAAATATCAACATTTCTCAGGCGAGCGCTGTGCTGCGTGCGCGGAGCTTCTGTCTGGGACGGGAGAAGCCTCGGAGGTTCGAGTTTCGCGTTGTTTAGCTTCTATTACTGAAATGAGCAATTAAGGAAAAGCCTCCGCTTCTCGCTGATCGCATCTTTCCACAGCGACAGCACCACCTGACAACGGAAATGACGCACAAGGACGTTTGATTGACGGCGACGTCTGACCAATGACAACAGTCGTTTCTCTGTGAATGGCACGGCCCTGATGATGAAATTCTCTGCATGATAAAAAAAAAAAACGTTGCTAAATGAAACCATGACATCATGGGACTTCTCATTAAAGCTATTTGCCAGACGTTATATATATATATATATATATTTATTTATTCCAACTATATATTTTTACTTTCAGGTGTGGCTAATGTACACTACTTTTTCCACGAATTGTTCATCTTAACATGCTTTGTATGCATGTTGTGTTTCCATGCTTCTACATCAACCTGCCATTGGACTGCAGATGAAAAATTAGCCCGTATGGCTAAATCTGGCATATTTACATGTTGAACCTTGTTATGAGCATGTCAATGAATATGCATTGTCCCATTTAGATAAATAAACTCAAATTTATTTCAGACATTTCTTTTGGCATTTATTGAACATCATGTCGTGGTCAGCTTTTGTATTTTATTATGCTAATTTGTTGCAATTTTTTTTTAATAATTTGTTATTTTAATCCTTGTTCACATGTTCTGTGTCTATTCAGTAGTCTGTTAATCTGCTAAATGCAGAACACTGCATTGATCTCCAAAAAAACTGACGACAAAACACATGAAAGCAGTTTGAGAGGTGGACAAGGGCAGACTGAAGTGGCTAAAACTTTGCTAAGCTCTTCAGAGGTCATTTAAGCCACATCTTTAGAAAATGGTATGGTCTGGTCAAAACATAAAGAATGATCCTAATTGCTTACATAAAAGGCAACTGGACTTCTCTTGGTTCTTGAAGGTATTTCACCTTTCATCAAAAGGCTTCTTCAGTTCTACAGATTGATGTTTACATGTGTATCTGTGTCTTTTTTTTTCAAGCTAAATGTTTTTGTGTTTTATAATGGTATGGACCAATTCATTCTGAAATAAAGTTGAATTAACACGTTCTACTAAGACGATTTTGAATCTCAGCAGGGTTTCCTGTATACCAGCTTTTAGTTTCCCCAGAAATGATCGCCAGGCAGACAGGTTTATGACTCCAAGTAGGTGACATAGTAGACAAACTCTGGCTCAAATATGTACTGTTCCATCTCTTGCAACACAAAAGCCACTTGAATGCTGCAAGATGTATGTGGAAATATGTCATAAGTTGCTTTTTTACCATAACATCTGGTCATGTCAGCAACCCAAATACACACCAAGCAGAATTAGAAGATTTCTCTTCAAAGCACTTTTTAAATTGCCGTATCCTACAGAATGCTGCAGCAACCTGTTTTATTATTTTATATCTTATCACCCAGATGTGTGTCTCTCGTCGGTGTGGATAATTTAAGTTTCAATACTGTAAAACTGTTTGCAAATGTTACAATTAAGTACAACAATTAGCTTGCAACCTTTATATAAAAGTACTGTGGAAATTTTATAGATTTGATGATTGTAGAGATATTTGAGACTCCATTCTGTTAAAAGTAGCTATTTTCTTTTTCAAACAACTGAAATGAAATGTAAACATGTAAGAATACACGCAGGCTCAAAAAGACTCCTAGAATTCCACCCATCACCAAAAATACAAATGAACATTTAAAGGAAGTTTGTTCTGTCGCTATGCTTTGAGAAATGCATGTTTTTCTATTCTAACACTATAGTCTACAGAAAGAAACCCCTAAAAAATATCATGTAAGCCTGCAGGCACTTTTTATCTTGCTAATTCTGCATGTCTGTCTCCAGTCAGGTGAGTCTCCGGAAAGTTTTGTAAGAGCTGGTCCAGTGGCCGGGCAACTTACCATGTTGGGGTAACACAGTAACGCACAGAGCCACAATAGAATTTCAGGTATTGGTGAAACTTGAAATTTAGGTCAGATAACTAAAAATAATAATAAAAAAAGCTTTATTGTCTTTAGAACATTCTGCTAAGTTCATCATGCCAAATGTCAATTGTTGTAATGAATCTATTTGGCCAAACACTTCAGTTTTAATTTAATCAAAAAACAGGACATGCCTCCAAAGATGAAGGTCATTCCTCATTTTTCCCCCTCCTACGCTGCTTTTGGAATAGCCTCTAACTTTCTGAATGGCGTCTAAGCCAATGTCAGTGAAGGACTCTCTTACTATCTTCAGCCAGCATCCTTGTAAGGTCTTTTGAATTTGTTTTGGGATTGATATCCACAAGTTCATCTCTTTGACAGAGAACCTGTCTCCTTTCAGGATGGCTGCATATTCCTACAAATCTCTATGGCTGCGTATAATGGTTTAAACAAATTAATGTGGCACCCTTAACTGGAAATTGTATCCAAAGATGAACAAAGCTGGATGAGACAATCCAAAATCTTAGTTGATTTGTTTCTGGGTTTTCTTACAAGGTCAGACAAGGATGTAATGTTTTTGAATTGACTTATTAAAAGTTTACAAAGCCATGACATCATCATCTGGACTTTTAAAGCATTTTAATAAAGACATACGTAGTAATCTTCACCACTGCCCTTCCTGCACCCTAATCCTCCCTGCCACCTTCTTAGTGGAATAAATGTGTCTCAAGATAAAATTTAATTTTAATGACACACCAACAGTAAAATTCTTAATTTGGGATAACTATATGAGTCAGTCCAACACAATTATTGTGTTTAGTCACTCATTTATCAAATATATATGTAATATTTTTACAATACTGAAAATGTCAGCTTAGTGTCATTCATGTATTGAAAATTCAGGCTTCCAACACAATAATTCACACCTAGGTGTTCAGAAAAGTAAGCTGGAGGCTCCTTGACTCTGCAAGCATGTATTTGAGTGCCTGACATTTTGCAGAGCCCACCTAGCCTCCCAATTTAGACTCACTGATTAATCTGATATTCCACCCACAGGTAGCAGTTTCCAACCAGTGGGCAGATGTGACAGACACTGAGAGAGCAAGTTAAATGGCAGTGCCACATTTGAGTTGCACCAGTCTTCCTGTCTTGACTCAGCACAGCATCTAGCCCTAGCCACATGAAACACGTCAGGCTGCGGCTTTACAGTGTCCTGCCCACACCCCTTAAAGAGGAAACTGAATCACAACTAAAAAGCACATTCTCGGAGAGCAACTGCTCCTTTTTAATAGATTAACCCAGAGTGCTTATGCGTTGAAATGGTTTTCCTTAAAATGTTTAAATCAATGGCGAGTACAGTTAAATTGTGTAAGCCTTGCAAGGATGACTTACTAAAGCTTTGGTTTCTGTTTGCTTTGTAGGTAGGCCGTATCCTCAGGGCCCTGAGTGTTTCATGTCTCTTACAAAGGGATATCATCGGGAAAACCTCACCAGAAACCTCCTCCCCTCAAGATCAATTCAGAGAAATGTCTCAGCATGTTTGTCGCCCTGGAATGCACTGTGTTCATGTGTGTGAGGGTGGCTGACTGGGGGAGTGCAGACAGTCTCAATCTGACTCGTCTGCAGGCGAACAGAAAACACACAATAAAACCATCTGTGTTAGTTAGTGCTGTTACGATGGCAACTATCGGGATATGTTTGCTTTCAAGCTAGAGCGACACTGTGGATTAAGGTAAGGGCTTTTGGCTTTAAGGATCTGATTTGATGTATTAAAATAACAAACCAGTGCACAGAAATATTAAACAGGCATTTGTTTTCTTTATTGCAGTGGCAGATGGCAGATCATGCTGTGGAAAATTTAACAAAATAAAAGTGGGCTAAAGAAGATCTTTCACCAAATGTGGCCCCGATCCTAAAAACGGTCCATAGCGGTACACTATAGAAGTCTTTGGTTGTGGCTTAAAAAAAGAGATGCTTAATCTTAAAACAGTTCCAACAGCACCCTCTACTGTCTCACAAAGCTAATCTATTTCAATACTCTTGTTAGACTCATTATACACAGATTTTTTTCAGTGCTTATTTCTGTAATTGATGATTATCGCTCACAAATAAGGAAAAACACAGCAAAAAAAGTTTGCCAGAGACATCAAAGATTAGATAAGACCAATAAATTAAGGTTTACCCAGATATGTTATCCTCCTGCAGAAGCATGTCTCTGTGTTGTAGAGCATATGTACTTAGTGATATGGTTAGGGTTTCTTTTGGATCATTTACTGCATTATACAGTGTTGCACTATAGCAAAGACAATCAGCCTGTGGCACAGCTGAGATGTCAAGAAAGCCCAGGTTGCTCTGATAGCTGCCTTCACTTCGTCTGCATTGTCGGGTCATGGTATTTCTGTGTGACCAAGTACAGGGATCACACTGCAAATCTTGTCAGCAGACAGCTACATTAACTTTGGACTTGCTAAAACACAGTGGACCAAGACCAACAGATGACTCTGGAAGCTTCCCACTGGACCTCAAAGAACCAGGTTTATGTGTCTTTTTGCTCTTCTTCTAGATTCTGTGACCTGACTGTTGAAACAAAAAGCTTAATTTACTTTGATCTTCATTTTTATCTGGAGAAAAGATCAAGACTTTAACCCGTTGAACTCTTGTCCTTTTTCTCCTTAGACCAGCGAAGATGCTTCTGACTTTTACTCTCATTCAGAAGTGGATGAGAATGTGGCATAATTTTTTCATAATCATCAAAATGTCCAGCAATAAACTCTTGATATTTGAAAACACGTGTTTAAAGAAACAACACAATGTAGGAGTTTGACTAATAGAATTAAAACATTGAAATTGCAATTTCCATTAGATTTTAATTTATTAAGATCCATGCTTACCATGCTGGTGATGTCTTTGTAAATGTACTTAAAATACTAAATTGCACATTCAGTAACCTATGAAACCCACCCTTCCAAGACACATAAATATTGAATTTAATAAATATATTTCCATAAAAATATGTACATATTAGACCGTTTCTCATATTGCATTGCTGTGTATTAAAACAAGATACTCAGCAGCACACCATTGCATTACATCTAAACATAAATTTACTTCACTCTGTAGAGGAACAGTTTTGAAATATTTAAACTACTGAAACTACCTTACAGTAGTAGCTGTACAGCAGCTTTAAAGGAGAAACTTTTATTATCAAAATACATAATCAAGGGAGCAATTATTACTATTATTGCTCTTTCTTAATCAAAATAGGATAGAGCACTTTGGATTCCTCTGATTCCTGCAACCTGTCATTATTGACTTGTGGAACAGAAGCGACAAAGCACATCTTTTCACCCTCTATAAAGTTACATTGCTGATCAGATGTTTACATACACTCATCTTGGACATGAATGTCATTGCAGTTTGGGATATTTAACCTGAATTATTCATTTTTCAGGGTGGACTGATTAAGTGAAAACCATTTTAATTTTTTTTGCGGTATAATGTCCCTTAGCAGTCTGCATAGAAGCCACAAGCTTTTTGTAACCATAACCAAGCTTCTGGCACTATTCTGGCTACATATTTGACCACTATTCTTAACAGAAGTGATAGAAGCTCATTTAAATTAGTTCACTTTTCAATATAGTCCACACATTTTCATTAGGGTCGAGGTTGGAGCCATTCCAGAAGCTCAGTGTAGCCTACTTTGTGTGTTTGGCTATAAACCATCTGACCCAAACTGTCATCTCAAATGGAGAGAAACTGGTCAGGATGTTTAAACCAACTTTCAATCCACCAAATCCAAAACCCATCATAAACCTGACCCTATATGAAAATGTTTGTAATGTGTTTCAAAGTTGACTTCATCCCAGGATACCAACCAACCTTAATGAGCTTTGACATTTCTGATAAATGCAGTTGTCAAATATTCAACCAGGACCCCCACTGATGACCACAGAAAGGTTGTGGTCAAGATGCAAATAGCTAAAGGACATCCAAATATTAGTGGGGCAGCATGTATAATGAAAATGCCACAAGAAATTCAGAGTTGTGCACAAAATGCTTGTTGTAAAAGAGAATGCAGTAGAGTGTCGTAACATCAGTCCACTCTCAAAAAAATAAGTTAAAAGAGCAGAATTATTACGACATTTATACCCATGACGAGTTTATGTACATTCTATACTAGCATTTGGTACAGGAAAAACATATTCAGTGAAAAAAGAAATCTAATACATTTGGAGCCACACGGCCCAAAAAACAACCACAATGTGATGTAGTCATCACAGACATGTATTGTCTTGTCAGCACTTTGAATCGCCTTGTTACTGAAAAGTGCTATATAAATAAACTTGCCTTGCCTATGTAATTATATCTGTTAGAGACATTTTCAATCAAATGAACCCCTATTGTGTGGAAAAAAAGGAATGTGTACTTTACTTAGAGCTGGTGGAAAACAAATGCTATTACCACATCCAAGTGTTCAACATATTGATACAAACCTAGTGTATTTCCTGTTAAAAATAGCAAAGTCTAATTGGTTTACAGAAAACTTACTGTTGCATCTTAGTGTCACTTTCCTCATGGTACATTCTTTGTTTTTATTTGCAAAAAAACATCTGTTTATGACCAACGGCAGTCCCTGCTCACATACGCATCTTAAAACCACCACCAGAACGAAGCCTTGTGGCCGAGTGTGAGCTTGCTGCTGGATACGTCCAGGTTATAACCGCAGTGCAGGCAGATCTTTAGTAGTGTAGACAGTTCTCATTGCTGTGGGGATTTCTGTCGGGGCTATTACGTCACAAACCGTCCATCATGGCCAAAAGGTCGTCTCCTTTGCTGCTGGCACTTGGAGACTGCTCTCCAGACTCTGTGAACTCTCCCATGATCTTGGCCAGTTCTGCATTGGCCTGCTGATCCTGAAAGACACAGTGAGCTTTCGGTCAGTATGTTGGAGTGCTAATCACAGGGAATCTTAATGCAGTAAATCCTGTCAGACAAGCAAAGTTTCACATCCCTGATCATCCACTTTAGTCCAGTCGTGCAGGTTGCTCATTAGGGGTAGAAGACAGCCTTAGGTGTCTGGCAAAGGTATTCACACCCCTAAAACTTTTTCAGATTGCGCTGCACTGTTGCCCTGTGATAGACTGGCGACCTCTCCAGGGTGTACACCACCTGTTGCCTAGTGAATGCTGGAGAAAGGCAGCAGCTCAATGTATAGATAAGTGGATATGGAAAACGGATGGATGAATGTTGCATTTACAACCAGTGTATTTTATTAGTATCTTGTGTGACAGTCCAACAAAAAGTAGAGGAATTTTTTAAAAAAATAAACGGCACAGGATTTTCCTTCTTTTTTTAAAAACCCAACAAAATTCTGAAAAGGCTTCAAGCGTTTGTGTTCAGCCTTTTAGCACTAAATCACCTTTTGTAGAACCACCTTTGGCTGTAACAAGAGTCGCAAATCTTCTGAAGTACGTCTCTACCGGCTTTGCACGCGTAGAAACTGCCCATCCTCTAAATCTTTAAAACTTGGCTCAATATCAGTAGAATTGCACTGAAAAGTACCTTGTCACATATTTTCAATTGGATTTAGTAGGTCCAAATTTTGACTGGGCTACTAACACATGACAAAGCTTCAAAGATCTAAAACTTTCCACTGTAGCTCTGGGTTATGTTTAGGTTAATGACACAAAGGGCCGAAAAAATAAAACAATAAATGTCCTCCCTCGTCTCAAGATCTTCTGTGGAAATTGTGGCCTCTCCACAGCACAAGCGCACTCCTTTAACTACTAGGCCACCCCTCCCCTCAGTCCAGAATAATGAAGTGCACAACTAATATTTGTCCTTTAAACAGATTCTTCCCCCTGAGCTGTGAGCTTCAGCTTCTCTGAAGTATGGCCCACTTGCTTGGTCTGTCAGTAAAAGTGGAATGCCATGTTGTGGGAGATGTGCAGTTGTGCCATGCTATTTCTCATTTCCAAGATGGCAGCACGTCTGAGTTCACGAGAGAGTGTGTCTTGTTTAGTTGAGTAATAACTTAAGATTTATGTCCTTGAATTGCAGTTTTTATTGCGTCGTTTTAATTATCCCCGATGATGCCTAACTGAAGCTTAGCTGTATAAATATCTTGCCTGTACTGGCGACATTTGCACTTTTAGCGTTCAGTTATATTGTTGTCTGCCCACTTCCTACGTTTTGGGTTGACTTGGATTTAAGTTAGCAGATTCACTTGATGTGTTTGACACAAACACATTCTTTGGAGTTTTATCATGTGTGCAGCTGAAGCGCTGGATTTATCGCTGCCTGTGGGATCACGGACAGACTTGCAGCTGCATACCAGATTTGCTGCGGGGGATTGATGGGTCTGAGTCTTTCTTGACTAAAGAAAGTTGTTCCTCTTTCCTGTTTCTCTATACTGCCTTGTCGGATTTTTATGATAATTTTAGGAACACATTTGCTTTTGATTTTAGCTTATTTTATTCAAAGCTCCATTTCTGCTGGACTTCTTTATGTTTACAAGTGACATGCTTGAGAAAGCTGCCAGTAAAAGCTGGAAGAATACTCTGGACTCGACTAGTAAGGAACTGGATTGAACTGATTCAAAGCCCTCTCCATAATCTGCCATAAACTATGAAGATGAAGTCTATGATGCTGTTGCTGCTTGCAGTATTACATTCCAGAGCCTGGAGACGAACACATTGGAAGACACTCAGGACAATGTCCATCTGCAGAATAATTTCACCCTTCTTTAGCAGAATGACCGTGACTTGTGTGGCATTTACTATGGTTTACTTTCACACACTGCTACTATTACATACTATTCTCTGGTTCTTCACAAACTGCATGATCCTTAAGAGTTTAGTTAGTATGCTGATGCTTCAGGACTTTCAGTTTCTACAATCCATGCATCAAAAGAAAAATATACTTCACTGTCTTTAATAAGTGGCAATCTTGAATCAAACCCTGGACCTAATATAAATTCCACCTTTAAAACAAGAAATGGCCCCACATTTATTCATTTAAATGATAGGAGATAACTAATAAAACTAAATATGCCTGTGCAAATTATCTATAAAGTTATCTGGGTCATTGCAACAGCAATCAGGCTTAAATCAGAGGCAACCGGACTTTCACTCAGTTCTTTCTAAAAACGTTCCGACACCTATCCAGGAGTCTTTGTCATATGTGTCAGAAGTTTCAGATAAACTCAAGAGAATTTTCTCCAAACACAACATACCAGAAAATTTCAATCCTAAGAACACTCTCAGACAAAAACTGGTTCATCCCAAAGACAGAACACCCAAACCACAGCGGAGCGGCGTTGTGTCTGCGGTCCAATGCAGAGAGGACTGTCCAGACTCCTACACTGGAGAAACTAAACAGCTACATAAACACATGGCACAGCACAGGAGGGCCAGCAGCTCAGGGCAAGATTCAGCAGTCCACTTGCCCCTCAAGAAGAAAGGGCAATGTTTTGACGACAATGATGTGCAGATTTTGGACAGGGAGAACAGAGGGTTTGAAAGAGGGGTAAAAAAGAGAAAAGCCATCACTAAACAGAGGGGGAGGATTACGTTTCCAACACTCTAGTGTTTACAGCTCGGTCCTCCAACTCATTCCAAAGAGATTACATCTCATCATGATTCAGGTGACCAAGTGCTCCACTCACACCAAGCAATAGCTTCTAACGACCGAGGACGGTGACGGCTGGGTCACTGATTTGCATTTGACTTAGAAAACACCTAGGATGATGTGCCTCCATGTCCTTTAAAACAGCAGTGCAACAACTGCAGGTGGCTCAAGTGCGAGCCACCAGAATTGACAAAGACTCCTGGATAGGTGGTGAAACGTTTCCAGAAAGAACTGAGCGAAAGTCCGGTTGCCTCCAAAAAATAAATTTTGGTTCATATTTGGGGCTTATCTACTGATATGGATGTCATTGTGCTGTCTGAATCATGGCTCTCTACATCTATATAGAACAATATTCCCATCAAAGGTTACGATACTTTTAAAATGGATAGACCAAAAACGGGTGGTGGTGTGATCTATGTAAAAACTAGTCAAAATTGATTCTGTCCAAAGCTGTGACGCACCAGCCTGACTTTCTAGCAGTGGATTTGCAAATCCCAGAATCTCAACATATTACAGTAGTTGGCTGTAACAACTCCTTCAGCCACCAGGGAGTCTTCATCTTTTATACAGCTAATTTCTGGACTGAATGCTAATAAAGATATATTTCTGAGTGGTCTGAATGATCTGAACTGGAACTTGCTGCAACCAGTTTCAGATGAATCTAAAGCTCAGTTTGAGGCATTAAATTTGCTTCAGTTAGTTAGTACTCCTACTAGACCTACCATCAAAGTCCCAGAAAAAGTCATCACTGACCTCATATTAACGAATGTTCCTCATAAACATACTTCTGCTTCGATGTTTGCTAATGATATCAGTAATTGCTGTCATCACTACAATGAGAAACATTGCAAATTCAAATTTCTAAACCCCATATTATTATAAAACGTGACATGAAACATAGTTCTGAACAAGTTTTTATGCATGGACTGTATTATTTCAAGTGGGACAAAATCTATGTAATTCCTGACATTGAACATGCTTGGAACTTCTTTCATGATAACTTTTCTAAAATAATAAACACGTTCTATTCAAAAAATTAGGGTAAGAGGTAGAAATAATGCTTGGTTTACTTCTAAACTCTCCTACATGCTTTATGGGCATAATTTAGCATGGGCCTGTCATGGTGCAGTTTTTGGCCTGCCTGTCTCCCCATGAACTTTCCATCTCTCATGCAGCCCAGTTCTCACTCCACCTTCTCATCAGTTCCACCTGCCGTTCCCAACCAAGCCCGGACTTAGTTCACCTGCCATCTTCCCTACTTTAACTCCCTTGAGTCTGCTCTCCCCTGCCGGATCGTCTTCACCCAAACCTCGTCTGCCAGTCAGAGCTTTCCACGTCTGCCTGCCAGAGTTTCCTATGTCTGCCTGACAGTTTCCTACATCTACACCTGCCTGCCCGCCTGCTAGTAGTCTCTCTGCTGTGTTGCTGGTTCTGCTGCTACTCCAGTGCTCCAAGTACTCTCTCTGCTGCTCTGCTGGATTTACCTCCAACCCCAAGAGCTCCTAGAATGATCTCTGCTGTGCTGTCAGCTCTGCCTCTACCCCAGCACTCTTCCACCTGCTCTGGAAGCGTCCTGGTTCCTCAGCGCAGCACCCGCTGTCCTCCAGCTCTCTCCAGTCCTCCAGCTCCTGCCTTCATCCTCCACCTGCTCCATCCCAGTAACAGACTCTGGTTCTCATCCTCCACAATCCATCAACCTTCAATAAAACTCTTAAATACGAAGCTCTGTGTGTGGTTGTGTTCGGGTTCATCAGAACAACTCTTGACAGGGCCAAAGCACGGAAAACGTGTTTAAACTCTGATTGGCTCAGCTTTAGGCTACTTTGTAACAGTTGCTATAAGAAATGCAAAAGCCCAGTATTTGTTTGTCCTAAACTTCAATAAACAATCCTTGGAAAACCATCAAATCTTTAAATGGTGAGATACACCACACAGTTCCTAACTTCCATTATGAATGACTCTGATGTGGACAGGTCTGGTGGGTTGCTTTAATAGGTTTAAGTTTTGAATCTCTTTGTACTATACATATCACATTCTCCTCTGCCATCCCTGATCAGTCAACTGTAGTACAAGTTTTATTTCACCCCTTTAATAGTTTCTAAAAAAAAACCCAGCAGATCAGCTTATGGTGGGGGATCCAACAGATTTGAATAACTATAGGTCCATTTCTTGTCTGTTGGCCAAGGTACTGGAGTCCTTAGTCAGTGAACAACTAAAAGACTTCTTAACCTCAAATAGTATTTTCTTCAACTTACAGTCTAGGTTTAGAGCAATACACAGCACTACTACAACAACTTTAAAAGTATTACATTTTATTGTTTTTGTAGATTAAAAGCAACACTGCGGCTTTTTTTTTATTGATTTATCAAATGCCTTTGATACAGTTGATCATGAAATAATGCTGAAAATGCTTTTTGACGTTGGACTTTCTCTGCAATTAGTTGCATGGTTTACAAAACGACTTGTCCGGGAGGTCACAGTGCATGCAGGTGGAAGGGATTTCTTCCACTTGTATTCAATGGTGTTCCACAAGGTTCTAGCCAAGGTTCCCTTCTTTTTATAATCTTATATAAAAACTATAAGATTTTATCTAAACTATAAACAGTTTAGATAAAAATGTGCCACATCTTAACTTTCATTTTTATGCTGACAATACTGTCTTATATTGTGGTGCCAACACAGTAAAAAGTGCTTTTTGGGGGGGGGGGGGGGGTTTGTAGTTCTGGTAGTCTAGTTTCCTGCACTGTCACTCAGGCAATATATGCTTTGTTTTTCTATCATTAAATGTGCTCCAGAATTCAGATTATTGGGCCGGATCCTTTCTACAGAATTAATTTGTGTGGACAGATGAGTTATTTACCTTTGTTGCTTGGATGTTTACGATTCCATATGAAAGGTCATCGGGTCTTGATATCAATGCTTCCCTGTCAGAAAGATGACTTTCACGGTTAGTTTTGATAAAAACAGTTCAACTTAATTTTGTGAAACACATATCAGGACACTCACTCTTCTTCTTCATCCGTGGCAAACAGATTTACCCGAAAACCAGTGTCTGTGCTTCCTGGTTTCTGAACTTCTAGACCTCCCATTAACCTGGCCAGCAGATTCAGTTCCTCTTTGGCCAGAGGGTTTGGGGCAGTATTGACCTGTTGAAATGCAATTGTTCTCTCACTTTGGTATACCTTTTGTTCAACTTGTTCTTTCTAGGCTCCTGTTTCAGATGCTGATAAAGTATAGAAAATGAAAACTTCCAACCTCATGAGTGATGTAATGTGGTTGTTGCATAGATGCAACATTTGCCACAAAGTGTTAAAACTATTTTAATGTTCACAAAAAACAATGCTTTACCTTTGTGTGCTGAGCAGAACTTTTAGATGTGCCAGACATGTGTGTTTCAACAGGGCGACTTACACTGTACCTGAAGAAAATCAACAAAATGAAAATATGAACGCAAAAGTCCATGTTAGTATATAATAGAGCATGCAAGTGTGTGAAACATCTGGCAAACATTTTATTAATAGTATACTAGGCAGTGGGACAACTAAATCATACAGTAAAGGTTTATGTAATATGTACTTTTATAGAGCTGTGAATTTAGGCTTTAAGGTTAGCATTATTCTTGTCATGGTAAACTTTCTCTACTTCACAAAAATATACTAAAATATAATATTTTTATTTGATATGCAATTGATTTACCAATTTTCACTTTGTTGGCTTTGATATATGATTCTGAATTTTCAAACACTAAAAACAAAAACAGGTATTTCTGGGGGAATTTATTTACTATATCAAAACAAAGAATTCCAATAAGTTTTGGTTTATAAACACATCGACCAACAGAATGATGTACATTTTGGTATTTATGGGAATCATATTTTAATTCCTTGACTTTCTGCTGAATGCAAAACTACCTCTACCAAAGAACCAACAGCAAATTTTTGTTCCTCGTTTATATGTTATGGACCTTAAAATAAAGAGTTGCACTCAGTCGAAATCTGAATCGGCAGGTCGGACCTCAAAGAAAACGGAAAATCAGTTTCAGTCTGGAGACGCCTGATTGAAGCAATTCTAAATTTTAAGAAGCTGTCTTTGCCTGGAAGACCACACAGTTTTCTCTTATGACTATTATAATTAACTTACTGCTAAAAAGAAAATGCCCCTTACATGTTTGTCCCAAGCTTCGTGACTCTATCTCCAAAAATCTCAAAAGATCCTTCCCGTTGTGCAGAACTATAGTTTCCTCCGTTATTAAACTGTAATCTGGTCAACTCTTCACCAGCACAGCTAAAAATCCTGAAAATAAGAAAGAAGACACATCAATAAGAAAGCCTTTAGTTTTTTTATGCAGCTTATTTTGACAAAATAAAATGTAGTTTTCCTAAAGAGTTGTTAAAGTATGAAACATAAATAAGTTACAAATGTCGTCCTTCAGAAATTGGACCCAAATCAATCATGGACAATATGCAGATATGGGGAATCAACGTCACATAACAGTGTTTGGTCAGTAGAACTATATTAAACCTAAAGGAACTGAGGGATAAGACAGATGTACTTTAGTACCTTATCAAACCAGGGATCTGGGTTCCACGAGGCACAGGACCACTAGTGGGAAGCACAAAGCGGCCATTTGAGTTCTGCACTTTGTCCTTCAGGAAAATGGACACCTGAAGGGAAATACAGCATCGGAACATGTGGTAAAATTACCTCAAAAATTAGAACGTAAAAGTGTCTTAATTAGGATTGAGAAAACATGAAATAAAATAATTACCCTAATATGCATGTCTTGGAAGAAAATCAGAAGAGTTTGCCTAATCAGTTGGAATTCTCCATTAGACAACGGTGTATAAATCTGAAAATAGAAAAAAATAAGAATAATAATTTCTGAAAAATAATTACAAATGATAAAGAAATCAAAAATACATAGTTAAAACCAGATATTAAAAAGACACTATCCTGTTTCAGGTCCATTAAGATAATAATTATTTTAATTTGCGAAATGCCTAAAAAGTGACATTACATTTTTTTATTCACTAGTTTGCATACATTTCCCTAATATTTGGTAGAATAGTTGAAAACTGTATGATTTGCGTCAAATGTTGTAGGTATTGTTCCAAAACATTTTTGCTAGAATTTTGGCCCATTCCTCGGCCCGAACCGGTGAGAATCAGGTTCGTAGGCCATCTTTTCAGCCTTGCACACAAACTTTAAATAGGATTGAGTTTAGGGCCTTAAGGCATTTTGTAACTAATGTGGTTACTTCCTAAGAGATGTCTTGAGATGTGGCTTTAATATTTTCACATAATAGCTTTTTTTTTTCCATCTATTTTGTGAGGCGCACCAGTCCATTCTGCAGTAAAATCCCAACATAACATTATGCTAGCTATGATGGCTAACCCATACTTCAAAGCTTTGTTGTCGTTCTCAGGCTGGAAAGCATCCCTCTTTTTCCACCAATGCTCATTATGACCAAACACTTCAATCTCAGTTTCATCAGACCACAGGAAAAGAGTCTAACAATTAAGGGCTTTCTTCCCAAATCCAAATTCAAACAGTAATCTGGACTTTTATGTTGGTTTTGGAGAACTAGCTTCATCCTCTCTGACAGACCTTTCAGCTTATCTCCGTAGAGGACTAATTTCTTCACAGACAAAATGAGTCAGACAGTGACATGAAAATGATTACATATCTTTTTATACAGTGTATTTACATCTGGTTTTAACTTAAGATGTTATTTTTCTGTTTAGATAAATATATAAACATTTGTTTCAAAAATATAAAAATACCTACACAACATATAAAATAAATGCACTGATAAAGGTTCCTTCCGGTATTGACATTTAAAATACCTATATGGAAAGCCTCTATTGTTACTTGGCATATTGTTAGTAATTGTGTCGTATTTCTAATATTATACTATAAAATATATTTAAAAATTCAGAGATCATACACTGTGATCCTTCAAACCTATTCAGTCTTTTAATAACCTGCTTTAGGGGAAGCAGTAACCTTAATGCATCACCAGATCTTTGAAATTACCTTCAGTTCATTTTGAGTGCTGAACTGAAGGTAAATGAGGTAAATCTGCTGCCCTACATTTTTTCCAGTAGCATATCCAGCGGTTTGTTCTTTGCTACATGTTTTCATTAATGAATAAGTTGTGGCACACTCCCCTCTTCTGTACCTCTATTAGTTGCTGGTAAGTTTCATCAACCTGGCTCAAAATGCTGGGGGTATCTTTCACAAAGTCTTTGATTGCATCCATGTGGTTGAAGGAGACTAGGAGGATGTCCTTAGGTCGGAGACAGAGAAGCACTTGGTATTTGAAAGCCATTGTCATCAGGTCATAGAGCTGCAAAGAAGGACACATAGGCCAGCATCACAATCTCCTCAAAAATAAAATGCAATCTGTTGCTCCACAATAAACACCAGGGGGAGCCACGTATTATTGGTGCAATGCAGTACAATACGCAAAGAATATCAATAAATTAGTAATATACAAGCATAAATGTCAGACTGGAGTGTAGATGCATATACAGTGCCTTAGACAAGTATTCATACTCCCAGAGTTCAATGTAATCTACTGCAACTGTATATGAAGGGGAATTAAACTGATAAGGTTTTTAAATGTTTTGTGGATCTGGAGAAGGCATTCGACCGTGTCCCCCGGGGGATCCTGTGGGGGGTACTCCGGGAGTATGGAGTACCGGACCCTTTAATAAGGGCTGTCAGGTCTCTGTACGACCGGTGTCAGAGTCTGGTCCGCATTGCCGGCAGTAAGTCGGACTCGTTTCCGGTGAGAGTTGGACTCCGCCAAGGCTGCCCTTTGTCACCGATTCTGTTCATAACTTTTATGGACAGAATTTCTAGGCGCAGCCAAGGTGTTGAGGGGATCCGCTTTGGTGACCTTAGGATTGCGTCTCTGCTATTCGCGGATGACGTGGTCCTATTGGCTTCATCAGGGCGTGATCTACAGCTCTCACTGGAGCGGTTCGCAGCCGAGTGCGAAGCGGCCAGGATGAAAATCAGTGCCTCCAAATCCGAGACCATGGTCTTGAACCGGAAAAGGGTAGAGTGCCTTCTCCGGGTTGGGGAGGATGTCCTGCCCCTAGTGGAGGAGTTCAAGTATCTTGGGGTCTTGTTCACGAATGAGGGGAAGATGGAGCGGGAGATCGACAGGCGGATTGGTGCAGCGTCTGCTGTGAAGCGGGCGCTGTACCGATCCGTTGTGGTGAAGAGAGAGCTGAGCCAAAAGGCGAAGCTCTCGATTTACCGGTCGATCTACGTTCCTACCCTCATCTATGGTCACGAGCTTTGGGTCGTGACCGAAAGAACGAGATCCCGGATACAAGCGGCTGAAATGAGTTTTCTCCGTAGTGTGTCTGGGCTCTCCCTTAGAGATAGGGTGAGGAGCTCAGTCATCCGGGGAGGACTCAGAGTAGAGCCGCTGCTCCTCCACGTCGAGAGGAGCCAGTTGAGGTGGCTCGGGCATCTGGTCAGGATGCCTCCTGGACGCCTCCCTGGAGAGGTGTTCCAGGCACGTCCCACCGGGAGGAGGCCCAGGGGAAGACCCAGGACACGCTGGAGGGACTATGTCTCCCGGCTGGCCTGGGAACGCCTTGGGGTTCCTCCTGAGGAGCTGGCCCAAGTGGCTGGGGAGAGGGACGTCTGGGCCTCCCTACTGAAGCTGCTACCCCCGCGACCCGACCCCGGATAAGCGGAAGACAACGGACGGACGAGGTTTTTAAATGTTTTACCAACAAAAATCTTAAGGATAACCCTAACCCTGCGTCCAGCTTTTCTGTCCATTTTGAAGAAACACATCCCCACAGCATGATGCTGCCACTACCATGACTCTTACTCAGGATGCTGTGTTCAGTAAAATGTGCAGTTTTAGCTCATTAAAACATAGCATTTGCATGTAGAGTGAAACCTTTAATTTTGGTTTCATGTGACCATAGTGCATTCTTCAATATGTTTCATGCGTCTCTGACAAACTTGGCACAAACGTAGGTGAAAAAAAAAAAAAAAAAAAACGGGGAATTGTTTTGCCCTTCTCATCATTCTTGGATTTGACCATCAGTGTCACTACCGGTAGCATGAAGCAATACCCGGACCCTACAAAGGAGGCGCAGGAAGTCGGCCTCCACCAGGATGGCACATCGGTACGTGCCATTGACAGAAGGTGTGGTGTGTCTCACATTTAGATCCATCTGATGCCACCAGGGGGCATCTCAGACTGTCCAGAACCTTAGTGATGCCCTGGTCAGGATCTGGGAGGTGAGACCCCAGGATACCGTCCGTCATCTCAAAAGGAGCCTCGATGTCATAGATGCATCCCAGCACGTGGAGCCATCCTACTGACATTTCAGCAAATTGGACCAGGCTACTGCATCACTTTTACTTTCGGTGACTTCGGACTAAGCCCTCTATGGGTTGATCATATATGACATTATTATTATTTTTGTCTGATTCTTATTTGGTAAAAACTTTGGAAAATAAAATCTTGAAATGTTCTTGCCATTTAAGTGTCATCAAAAAAAAGTCTTTGAGCTTTGTGGTGATAAAGAATGAAATAGTCTAAAGGGTATCAAGGCTTTTGCAAGCCACTGTGTTCATTAATGTGCTCTAACAAACATCTAAGGTCTTTACAGAACAACTGTTCATAAACAGAGAATTTTAAGGCCATTAACTGCACTAGATCGTATTTAGGAGTAAGAGTAAAAGGGCCTGAATACAAATGCACACCAGACCTTTAAGATTTTTCCAGCAAACAAGCTTGAACCTCAAGTATCATTTTACTTCCAAATGACAATTAGGGTCTACTTAGTGTTGGTTTATCACATTAAGTCACAATAACATACATTAAAGTTTGCTGTTGAGAAAACGTCAAAAAGTTCAAAGGTGCACGAGCACTGGGCCCCGTACGTGATTATTATACGTTTAATTAATGGGACTCATTTCAAGGTCGGCTGTGTGAGAATAAATACAACAAAACAAAGCAGGCAAGCATTACCTTGTCCATGCTGGCCTGATTGAGTCTCATTATGGACGCGTGGGCCAGCCTGTCAAACACGGTCCGCAGGGCCTTCTTGGAATAAAGCTCCTGCGGCTTAAAAAGCTCCTCCAGGAACTTTTTGTTGAACATGGTGGTGATGATATCGTTCATAACTGATCAGGAAAAGAAATACAGCAGAAAGTTCAAATAGTATAACCAGAATTGAGATAGCGTTTGACAGTGGAAGCTGAGAGGCAGGCAGATTTGCACTCTATACTAAAGGTTTGGCAATATGATTTTTTATCTAAAACTTAATCCCAAAGGACCTAAAAAAAAGCAGCAGCATGATGGGATGTTAGCAGTTACCCAGCTGGCATGTCTTAAGATGGCGATCTTTTTTTTAAAAAAAAAACAGCCTTGGCGTTATTTAGTTCTGAAAAAAAGAAAAGCTCTAAAGAAAGCCAAACAGTCACACGGAAAGCTAGGTACACAGCATCTTCAGTTCAGTAAGGTTTGTGATTATACTCTAATAAACGTTAGCAGAATTAATGACCACAAGGGACCCACATTATGTGACTATGAAAGAAAAAAGCCCAAGTCATCACATCCTCCACCTCTATTTTTGACAACTGGTATCAGGTATTTGTGTTGCAATGTTGTGCTTGGTTTTTGCTCTTTTTCTTACAAGACCAATGCAAGGCCTGATGTTGAGCTTCATATATATTTATGAGCTGGGTCATCTACTGCTAAGAAGATTCACAGCGGTCTTAAATTCAAGACTTCAATTTGTTTTAAAATAGGCATGCAGCTCCACACAGAAAGATAGTCAGCTTCAGTGGCTTCTCAAAGGCCCCTTGCTGATGTCTGTACTGGCATTGCGTTAACACACCAGCGGATAGCCAAAATACACATACGTGTCAATAAAGGTGGTATGATGATCAATTAATGAGATCCTTCTGATAAGGAGCTGCTACTTTCCCTGTAAGGTCATATGAAAACCACTAGGCTGTACTTAGATTTTCCAATAAATGCATCTTCTTATGATCAGCGAGTGAACAACTGGTACGTACGTGACTGCAATCTGCACCGTGATGTAAACAACTTAATAACACAGCTCTGTAGCTAACAACGGCACAGCAGCACAACTGAACTGGAAAAATTATCCAAATCTAATTGAAAAAAAAAATATCTAAATGTACAAAAGCATATGTTAAACAACATTTAGTCCAGTCTAGGCATGGGTAGGTATAAAGTTATATACGTAATGGTTTAAAAAAGTTAAAATTTCAAAATAATTTTATTTTCCCGTCACACTGTCGGAGCGGTTTGAGAGTCTTTTAATGACGTACCGCAGAAGGTGCTGGAATAACTAACATTCTCTCTGACTGTATGGAGCATTGCAGGACGTGCAATTATTATTATTATTATTTTTCTGACTACAAAAAAAAAAAAAAAAAAAGGGCTCGCACACTCTTCCCTCGTTTACAAGAAAGACAGATTTGCCTGTTTTGAAACGTGTCTGGTCATGAAAAGCAGAGACATTTATGGGGTGAAGATTAAAGGGAGGACGATGCATCCATCACTCTCTTATTGCAGTAATGCTCTTTGGAAACATTTGATAAGCTGACTGCATGAGGAGAGTCTGACTAATTAACCCACTGATATTATGCACAAAGAGCTGAAAAAGGTATAATATTCCATGCATTAAGCACTTATGGTAAAAAAAAAAAATAGTGGATGTTTATATCTATACATTAACTTAAATCTATTATCAAAACATTTAAAATGATAAATTAAACTGTATTTTTTTTACAATTTTAGTGATCAATCAACTGTAGTAGGAACAATTGTTGCTTTTCTGCTAGATTATTTATACAATTATGTTTTACATTTTGAATAAATATTGTGGTACTGTGGTATTTCTAATTAAGGTTACCATAAGAATCTGATATCTGCCCATGCCTGTTGATTACAAAGGAAGACATGACGGCTTTAGAACAGGACTACAACATAGGCCGAAAGCCAAAGGAAAACTTTTTCTGATGTAAATAAATACATATCACATGTAATAAGTCACATTGCATTTAATATAATTAAAAGCCAACGTTGGACCTTGGAACTTATGAACCCTTATAAATTTCAGTAACAGGATAAAACACACATTGTACAGTAGCTACACAGTGCAGGCTCCTATAACATTAGCTTTGTAATAAGCACGCAAGCTTACGTGACTGACAGAAAAAAACATTTCTGAAAAATGTCTCGCTAAATACGTCTCATTCACAGGTGCATTTCAATAAATTAGAATACCATTAAAATGTTAATTTATTGCTGTAATTTAATTCAGAGACTCATCTTTAGACTCTTTACACAGTGTGAAATATTTCAAGTGTTAATTTTTTGTTAGTTTTAATGATCATGACACATCTGTTGAAAACCCAAAAATCAGTTGCTCTGAAAATTAGAATATCAGACAGGAACAATAATTTAAAAAACAATTTTTAATACAGACATTTTAGCCAACTAAAAAGTAAAGCAGTTTATGAATTTACTGAATTGGAGCTCTGTTTGTGTGAATTACTGAATGAATGCAGCCTCTGCTGAGGTGTTAAGGAAGCCTTGAAATATAAGGGCCAGCAAAATAAAATTCATTCTCCCACCACATTTTGTTGTGTTGGGATTCTATTGGGTGTGTGTATAATCTATCCAGCCATTGTATCATAAAGAGAGATTAAGATCATACCATATTCAAAATTAGGGCTGGACGATAATTCAATAACAATATATTTCGATTGATATACCTTTATCGGAGATAGAAACATTGGGTCAATAAAAAGTTTGATAGAACAGTTTTCCTTCCTTTTGCATTCTAGCCTATAATGTAGGTTAATATTAGTCATTACATCCTCCCAACCAAAAACAAAAGCAAACCCAGGAACCAAGCTCCGCCCACTTCAAAGAGTTCAGAGAGCATGCGTTCTTTTTAATTTTTTAAATACTTGCAGATTTGGTAAAAAGTTGGTTGAATAAAGGGATGAGTTTGAATTCAGTGTTTGTGTGTCTTTATCTAATAATAGGTCGCTAAGCAACACCATAAACTTTCAAGGGCTGCACTTAAATACATGTTTAGAATTTGTTTAGAATTATCGATATCGATCAATATGATTTAGATTTTATCGATATACTTTTATTTCTATATCGTCCAGCCCTATTCAAAATGTATTTAGTGGCATCACTAACACTATTCATTTATCTATTCAATTTAAAGCTTCACACACCAGAGTCATGTCATTATAATCACTCCACCTGTTTTATATTTATTGTCCACTTGATGGCACAAAATTCCTGCTCTTTTGAGAACTGTTTTTTTTGGTATATTTTTTCGTTATTATTTATGTATTCAGCAATCCCTCAGTGAGCAATGGCCTCAGTCCGGCCACCCCTATGAAACTTTTCTGACTCTGCCACTGGAGATGAGCACTGTATAAATCACTCTACGTGTAATAAATATATGAGCACTCCTTTTTTTCCCAATGAAACCACTGAAATAAATTTACTTTTTGGAAAGATTCTCATTTATCGAGATGCGCCTGTAATTGCCTGTTCATCGAATTCTGTCGTTCAAACAGCGCATATAACCCAGCTAGGCCAAAGCAGAGCAGAAAAAAAGCAACTAATGCACAAGTGCATGAATACACTGAATACCTCTCTTTCTGTCCTCCTCTATCCAGGCTGCTACAGTGGAAACTTTACGAATCAAGAGAAAATGCATCAATAAACTTACGTTATGAAAATCAACTCTAATGAAGTATAATTTTGCTGACGTAATGTAACAGTTGTGATTCATCACCCAACAGAGAACAGTAAATTCTGACCCGTCTAAAAGTAACCCAATTATGCTCTAAGGGGGGCAAACTAATCCAACTAATTGATCCTATAACATTAACTCATCACTGTCTGTTATTCAATGCTTTCTGCACCACCTTGATTTAGAAACACACTGACCATTTAATGGACACACTAGTAGTGGCCTTCTCTTGTTGTATCGTTTACGTTACACTGCAGCTGTGACAATTATGTGTTGTTAGCTGAATAGCTGCTAAGCTCGTTATACCTTTCTTAGCTTTGTCTGCGGGTATATTCTGCGCTCGAAGCCGCTGGTCCAGAATGTACAGCATTTCTCCGCCGAGATTGATAAAGAGCAGCGGCAGGGTCCTCGTAGACATGTTGGAATTTGACGAGTTGAACCTTCCCAGCAATCGAAATGCTAACTAGTTGCTGGTCGTGAATGGGTCTGTCTGTTTGGTAAAGCCGCTTTTGGTTGCCAGGCCACGAGCGAAACAGCCAATCACAGGGCAGTGACGTAAAGGCGCATGTGCAAGACAGCGCAAGACCCCCACTGAACCGAGTTTTGAGGCCGCCATCTTGGGGCGGTCGGCAGCTTTGCTCAGTGTAATGTGTACTGAATGCTTATTGGATTTTCAGGGTTTTTTTGTTTCAAACTCTATGCACGTTTTACCAGAATAATAAGCTACACTCATTTTCGTGTCCAGCAGAATGAGCTTCTATCTTTTCATCTAAATCATACAAAATTATAAATAAATATCTGTTGGAAAACAGTGTTTGATGACTGACTATCAGGTTAAAGTAAACATAACTCATTGAACACTTTGATTCTCTCTGCGATTTAAAAAATAACAGGAAAAAAGCCATCCCAAAACTGTTTCCTTTATTTATTTTTTTAGTAAAGGATTAAAAAAAAAGCAATAACATGACATGATTGTGTGTCGTTTAACCGACAAGTTGATAAGAAATCCTGAGAAAACAGTGGAATCCGTCCCTGATGTCCCTGGTGTCCTTGGGTAACCGCCCCAAGATGGTGGCCATAATTTATGCTCCATGACAGTCAATGCGGGGTCTACTCTTTATATGTGTCTAAGGTTACAACAATAACTGTGTGCCTTTCTGGTACTGTTGTGTCCTCAATGGACTACTGTTTATGAAATAACATTTTGCAAAAATTCACATTGGACTTAGGAGAATGTTAACTAATTTACTCTCATACTTTTTTCATAACAAAAATTTTCAATTGAGTACGTTTCCAAAAATTATAAATATTACATTACAACCAAGAACTTCTATTTTTTCATATCTGATATTGCCTACTATTCAAGTTCTGCACACTGTTTAACTGTGCTGTAGGGTTTTTAACAAGTCAAGCCTGCACCAGTCTCAAGCCTTTCTTTCAGGATTACCAGATGTGCATACTGTATAATGTTACATTCCATTTGCAGTTGGAACTCAGAAATACCAGCTTTTGTTTGGACAAAACAACTGTAACGGCCGCTATAGTCGGACTTTCCCCTCGGAAAGTCGGAGAAATTGAATGTTGAATCCAATATGGCAGCTCCTCACAACAGCAACAGTGCGCTGTGATAAAACATGCTTATTGTACAACACAGTTGTAAGAGTGCATATTAAACCAATGTTACATGTAGAGGCTGCAACTCTGAACCGAACAAATTAAAAGTAGTGTTTTGATTGTGGAGAATACAGCTTTAAAGGATGTTTATAAGAGGTACTACAAACAAACCAGCTTTCTTGGCCGTCACCATATTGGAATACTAACCTATAGTTTTATTTTGGAATCCCGACTTCTCCGACTGTATTAACTGGAAAGTTTTTTGGGATGGTTTTCTTCAGCAGAGACAGGGAAGTTGCTGACAAATTAATTGAGTTAAACACTTGGTAATCCTGAAATTAAGGCTTGAGACTGGGGTGGAGGGGCAGGCTTGACCCTTTACAGCAAGAGTACAGACTAGATAGCCATTTAAATTGAACCGTCGTGCAACTAGTTTGGAGATCATAGAAAGCCATGATAATGAGTATGTGTATGAGTTGAAAATACAGAACAATGACAAAATAGACAGATTTATACAGATGATAATTTCCTTGATCTATTTTTGAACTTTCTCATTTTAAAATTATTTTAGTTTTGGGTGCCGTTTCAATCATTCTTTAAATAGCCAGTTACAGTTTTTCTCAAATGCTAAAACACATTTCACAAACGTTTTGTCCATGTTCTCCAATGTCTAAACACAACACCCTTTTCTAAAGCTACATAAACACAACCACACCTTCTCCCTTCAAAACTAAAACTTTCACACCCAAAGAGCAGCTCGAAGCTTTCAAAAATGTAAACACTATACACATCACACACTACAGCAAAACAATTGAAAACACAATGCTCAATTTGTGAGAAGGTTCTTTGTTTCTTTACTGCCAATGCATATTTTTAGAAACTTTACAATTCTGGATCTTCTTAGAGTTCTGCAGAGGATTGGGCATTTAGATTTGAGAGTTTCATATGAAGGGTATAAATCTATAGTAAATTCTGTACACTACTGTAACACAACTCACTGCAAAAGCAGAATCTATTGCACACAACAGTATTTACACCACAATCACTGTGCGGCATCATGTCGCTGAGCTGCATCAGGCCACATCACCTCATCCACATCACAGGCTATATTGTCTCTTGCCAGGCACCGTGGGAAAAACGCCCTGGAATGGCGGATCCATCCTTGGAAGTTCTCCACTGGGATGTCAACACACGCCAGCTCCATTGCCCTTAGGAGGTTTTCTCTAGTGTATGGTTGTCTGTCATAAACCTTCCAGCTCCACGATGAGAAGAACTCCTCTATAGGGTTCACGAAAGGGGAGTAGGGTGGCAGACAGACGTTTAAAAAGTGGTTACTGTTGGTGGTGAACCACTCACTGATTTGGTTTGTTGTGTGGAAGCGTACATTGTCCCAAATGATCACATAAATGGGATGTTCGGGCCCAGGATGGTGTTGTTGGCGGTCCAGGAGGATATCTTTTAGCTCCTCTAGGAAGGTTAGGAGACGTTGGGTGTTGTAAGGCCCAAGGACAGCCTGCCGGTGGACAAGCCCCTCCAAACCCATAGCTGCACAAAGAGTAATATTACCCCCCCGTTGGCCAGGAACCTCAGTGATGGCTCCTTGGCCAATGATGTTACGGCCTCTTTGCCTTCGTTTGTGCAGGTTGAAGCCAGCCTCATCCAGGAAGAGGTACTCATGAGGTCTGGCCATCGCGTCCAACTGTAATATCCTCTGTGAAAATGTGAAAGTGCACAGGTGTTCAGAACAACAGTCAATCAGGTAGCATATTACTGTATTGTCCAGAAGTAATGTAGGCCACTGAGCAACACAGTATGTTTACTAACTGTACTGTGAACATGGATGTATACTTACTTGCACATACTCATAACTTACGTCTTTGTGTCGTGCAGAGTTTCGCTCAAAGGGAACCCTATAGACTTGTTTCATCCGCATCTTTTGGCGCCGGAGAACTCGGTCCATTGTGGCCAAGCTGACATCATCAATGCCCTTAAAGTTCACATTATCGTCAATGACTTTGTCTCTGATCTCCCGGAGTCTGATGAGGTTGTTCTCACGAACCATATCCACAATGGGGGTTTCTTGTGCCGCTGTAAATATGGCAACCCGCCCACCTCTATGTGGCATTCTTTCAACTCTAAAGAAAGAAACGTGTCGTCAATTGACATGTTTTACAATACAGTAACAACTGATTTGAAACTACTGTAATAGACTACTTTCACAGGCTTGAAAAAAAATTGTATTGTGACAAAGAAAGCAATAGAGTACAATACCTGTTGTGTTGTCTGAATGCCCTGATAATGGTGGCCACGGTGAACCTACTCAGGTTTGGACGGACTCTTAGTCCTGCTTCAGCCATTGTCATGCCATGGACAATGACATGGTCAATGACTGTTGCTCGCATCTCGTCCGTAATGATGGTACGAGGTTGTCTTGCTCTCCCTCCTGGACCTTCTCTCCCTTGTTGGCCTGCTCCTCTTCCTCCCTGGCCTGCTCCTCTTCCTCCTCTGACGTGATTACCTCTTCCCCTGACTCTGCCTTCATCCATTGTGTTTGTTTGGAATCTTCAGCAAACTGTGCACTCTGAACTTGCTTTTATACATGTGGTCACAGCATTAGCAACAGGTGTTTTCAATTTTGAGTCGTTGTGTGTAATGAATGACGCCAGGTGTGTTCATTTTGTTCAAATATTGCTGACTGTGGCAAGCATTTTGCATCACATGAGCTTTCATTTGAGAATATGAAAGTTCTTTTGCAACTTGTGTTTTAGCAAGGAAAAATGTGTTAAGATTTATGTGAATGGAGGATTGTGTTTTGTGAATTGTGTCTTCATGTGAAATGTGTTTATGATATTGGAAAATGATGGCTAGATTTAGTTAATGTGTTTAGACAACTGGTCATTTGGTTTAGAGGATTGGCTTTTGTGTTTTAGCATTTGAGAAAAACTGTAACACAAATTGAAGTCATTTTCCAGTCACATGACAAATCAGCACTGTTTATTGTTTAATGCTGAGCTTAATCTGAAAGGCCCAAAAACAGTTTAATCATCAGACATCAACAAATCACCCTAACTGAACCGAGGCCTATAGACCGACTAGAAATTGTTTAGTTTACACTACACCCATGTTGCGACTAATGCTTCAGATCTGTTCTGCACACTAACCATGTCACAGTGACCGACTTAATCTTTACCTACAAGCCACAAGAGAGCGACAGAATGATTTACAAGTAACTGAAAGTGAATAGAAACAATTTCATGCTGCTTTTAAAATATCATAAAAATGATAAAACACAAATTGAATTATCACACTCAGTGTTTTAATATCAAACTGCGCTTCATCCATATTGTAAAACAGTGGCTGGAAATCTTTGATATAGAACAATTAGAGAAGAAAAAACATTATTGTCCAGCTCATCTAACTTGTGCTTTTGGTTTATTTTGGATATTAATGGTTTACGTTAAATAGGTCTTAAGAAGTCTGAAGTCATAATAGATTCTTTTCACATTTAAAAAGTAGCTCAGAAACAGAACCCGACAAAAGTGGTGTGATTACATAGTGAAATATGTATCTTGAACATTCTTTGCATAATTTCACACAAAGACATTTAAAATAAAAAGAGAAACCTGACACTGTGGACGAGACATATGTCAAAATTATTCAACATAAGTGATGTTTTTGGTAAAAGCAGGCCATATACAGGTAGCAAACTTCATATGAGCAGAATTACACTTATTACACTAAACTGCTGGTTTCATTGGCTATTCCTTTAGGAAGCACTGGGCTTCCTAAATCATCATCATCATGTTACAGTGAAATGTCTCCGTTCCTGATGCGAATTTCTCGGGCCATCCTGCACAGTTCACAAGGTCCACAGAAAAAGGTCATGAGAGCGTCGTTGCATATTGTCCCCTGTGGTTAAATAATGACAAGAAAAAAAATCACAATAGGGAACTTGTATTATGAAATTAACGCTAGTTCAGCTTTTGTAATCTCAGGGAACACCAGCATTTCACTTGTTAATGAAACCTCTACCTTTCACAACAACTAAGGTTTTATAAAACGTCAGTATTTCTTTACATAAGATAAGAATTGACAGTTTTGTACCTGGATACCGTACGTCAATCTCATATGAGTCCTCATGGCAGTCATGCCTCCTGGCACACAACCCAGACAGCAGTTTTCACCATACTTATTTGCAGCGTAGCAGCTCAGAGCCATTGGACAAAAACAACCAAGCGCACCTGAAAACACAGATTCAGTTATATATCTTATTTTTCTGACCCTCATAAACCACAAATGTTGTGCATGAATAAATGATCTGATTGCACTCACAAACTAAACAGTCACTAAAACAGGAACACAAGCCTGTGCTCCACTCTCCAGTTTGGACATTTGTCCCATAGCCTCCTGCACCAGGTTGACCGGTGACCACTGGGTTCGACATGTGGACTGTGGGACTGGAAAGTTTCGATTCAGCCACTTAAAAGCCTACAAAAAGGAAGACTGTTGTGGGTGGGAGAGGAGATGATAAAAACTCTTTCCATTAAAAGACACAACATGCTTATGAAACATTTAACTACCAACCAAGTTGGCCTATTTGTAGAAAGCTACTCCCCCAAAAGGTTTTACTACTTAATAAAACACAGCAAATGTCAGTCATAACCTACTCCATTAAGCAATCAAACTTTATTAATCTATTAATAAATGTTGCAATGTTTCAACAAAGCTTTCATGCATTTCCTAAATGACAAGGAAACTGTGATATGTGATCTCTAAAACATTTTTTCCACACAATTATATAGTTAAACTACTTTTTCATACATCAATATCATTTGTGTATATATTTTAGGATATCCTTCCAAAACAACTGAAGATTTTTTTTTCTAAAATCCATAAAATAAACTAAGCTGTAGTGTATTTTCCGTTCAGTAATTCCAGGGGAACACCAAACCTTAACTTTGGCTTGAATAAAATACTTTTGTAGACGTTGACAAGTTAGTGCGAGGGACAGATCACGAGGCAGCGAGAAAGAAGTATGAAGTTACATTAAATTGCATTTGAAAGTTTTAGTCTGTAAAAAAAAAAATCAAAAAAGCTCCAAAATGATTTACACATCACACAATAAACACCTTAATAAATTACAAAATAGAACGTTTAAGTTAATTTGCTGAGTGAGAGCGCAAACATGTCACTTACCAGAAGTCTGAACTCCGTTTGATCAAACTGACAAGCTTCACACCACACAGGAAACTGTGACGAGCTCGAGCTGTGAAGTGTTGGCTCGCCAACAAACTGCTGTTTCTGAGGATGACAAAGATCTGTGGGGAATCTAAACTAGGCCAGTTAACAACAACGCATGCTTTTCTGAGAGGCGTTTGGGGGTCACAGGTGGACTGACGGAGGTCCTTGGCAGATGAGCCCAGCTAATAATGTGATTTTAAAAGCTTTTTAAGCTTCTACCGGAAAAAGCACTGTTCAGGAAATTTACTTGTGGGAACTATTAAAAGTTTAGCTGAAGTGAGGTTAGTGAGAAGTACAGAGGCTGCAAGACTATCTCTACTATCTTTGGCAAGGGGAGACTCTATATAAGGGGGTGGGGACTTTGCGTGGGCCTCTCTTCCTGCTTTGACATACCTGAAGACAGCTGAGGCAAGCAATTGTTTTGGTTCAGTTTTGTGTTTAGTGAGAAATCTTAAGGCAATCAGCAGCATGCAGTCACCTGTATTGCTATTTCAGTATTTCAAGGCCTTTGTGTGATTTTAACAGAGGAGCCAAGCACTGTTTGTCCCACATTAAGTTGTTTGAATAGCCTTAATTGTAGGGATTTCTGTCAAATAGAGAGTTGGGGATATAACATTTGCGTACCTCTGCATGTATGATTTTCATTTATTGTTTATGTGATGAAGATATGCACTTCCACTGTATGGCTTTTCAGTCTTTTCTTAACTCAATTACAAAAATTTTTTTGGCAGAGGCCATCTGTTTTTCAGTTTATTTTGATAAAACGCCACACAGATCATTTTTGCACTGCTTGTGGTTTTAAATCAGCTGAGCACATAAGACCTAGCTGTAGTTTGTGTTTCTGTATTGACCAGAAATACAAAGAGGCTGCATTTGCCGATCTTTAGACCTGGACTGTCTGCTGAAAGTAACGAATAAATAAATAAAAATCCACAGAAACATAAATCAAAAGCACAATTAAAAAAATGTTGTGATAGTGACGAGTGAAGGTTTTTTGTGTGAATGCTGTAAGGACCAACTAAACTTAGTGCATATGCTAATTTTGTTATTTTAGCTACCTTTAGCATTGTAGCTGAAGGTGAAGCACATTTATAATGTTTCAGAGCTACAAACCAAAAAGGATGAAATGCAAATTAATCACAATCAATCTTTTAATCGGATAAGTAGTTTCAATATTCCCTGTTCTGAAACAGCAAGAGCCTTTTGAGGAATGCACTTTAAAACAGGAAGGCACTACAACATAAGGCTGTTTAGGGTGCATCCTTTACAGCACCATTATGAAACATGTCACTCTCTATTAAGAAATCTAATGTGTTGTAACGTATTTCACCAAACAAACAGCCATGCCTCCTTTGGGGCTGGAAGGTAGACACTAAGGTTTGTGTGGGAGTCAATGCAATATCCTGGCTCCTCTGTGCAACGAAAGCTAAAAACAAAAAAATGTTTTGTACCATACAAGTCAAACACAACATGCTGCTAGGTATCATTAGAGACATGTTGGGATCACAGCAAACCAAAAATTGTTCTGAATTGAGGGCACAGCTAATAATTCAACTGGTAGAATCCCTGTTGGTAGGGTCACTCCCCCGTTAGTGACCTTAATGGCTTAAATTGTTCTGATTACAACTTATAGCTTGTTACTTCCAACCGTGTTAAGAACTGAAGAAGCATTTTGAATAAGAGTTGAAATGTCTTCAAAAAACAAGCTAAGTAGCACAGTTAGCTTCTACTTAAGTACTCAGGATTGTCAATGAAACAGCAGCAAGAGGCAGGCTGAGATGACAGACTTTTGCTCTCCTTCATTAATCTCTCTCTCTCTCTCTCTCTCTCTATCTATCTATCTATCTATCTATCTATCTATCTATCTATCTATCTATCTATCTATCTATCTATCTATATATATATATATATATATATATATATATATATATATATATATATATACATACACTAGAGCAGACGGTCTCATATTAGTGTAGAACTTGTTTGCCACAACATTCAAGCATCTAAACCCCACAAAACAGATGTTTTGCAGAGTTTATGCTTTTAATGCACCAAACACCATTCAAGTTGCATTGACTCCCACTTACATGGTAGGCTATGCTCTCCTTAAAAAGGGGGCACAACGGTTGTGCACTGCCTTGTATGGCTGTAGTCAGCTTATTGTTTTCTTGACATCTTTTTAATGGGGATATATGGAAGGGATCTCTAGTTACTTATTTGTAGCAGATTAAAAGAACGTAGGTTCCCATATACCAAAAGAGCATCTATTTCTCTCAAGATCTATTTCTCTCACTCTGCTGAGTTCTCCTACTGTTCTCCAATTTTGCATTATTTGTTGTCATTTCAAGTACTAACTTCATGTTCTCTCTCTTTTTTCTCTTCATAGTAGGTACATCTGGTTTGACGTTCTGTTTGCTGTGACACCATGCTGGGGGGCAGATCATCTGCCATTACATAGAAAGTATTCCTGGATCAATGTGTGCTTCTGTACTGTTTTGTGTCTCTGTTCTGTCTTCTCTAACTCCCCAGTCGGTCAAGGTAGATGACCATTCACACTGAGCCTGGTTCTGCTAGAGGTTTCTTCCTGTTAAAGGGGAGTTTTCCTCTCCGCTGTCGCTTCATGCATGCTCAGTATGAGGGATTGCTGCAAAGCCACGGACAATGCAGACAACTGTCCCTGTGGCTCTACAGTCTTTCAAGAGGAGTGAATACTGCATGTCAGACTCGATGCAAGCTGCTGGGTTTCTGTAGATAGGAGTATATTTTTTTAACAATATGTTGATATGATTTGACTATGTAAAGTGCCTTGAGATGATGTGTTTTGATTTGGCACTAAATAAAATAAATTTAATGATTTATGAAGGAAACATGGGCATGCTCTATACAAAGTGGGGGGTCAAAATTTCCATTGTCCATTTCCAAGTCCCTCTGCTGGAATCACTTGTTGCCACAGGTTAATGGAAGATAAGAAATTCCTTTATTGTCCCACAATTGGGAAATTGTGGCAAAGACACAAAGTTACACACAACTTTTAGTAATGAAATAACAAAACAAGCTAATTTAATCTAAAGTTAGTTGCAGAGCAACGGAGAGTTAACTTTATCAGAAAGGCCAATATAAAAACAACAACAACTGAATCATGGATTTAAGAGAAGAAACAACCCAAAGCCAAGGGAAGTCCATGCCAAAACTAAACTCGATCAGAGAGTAAGCAACAAACTCTGAGGCAACTGTGGGTATTGGTTTTTTTTTCAAGGTAAGAAAATGCCCTAACCAACCATCAGCGGCAGCAGCATTATCTGTCTGAGCCAAATGAAAGATAATGTTTGACTGCTATCTGAGTATTTTAACTTCTACTACTTGAATAGATTTAGCTTGAAGTTACTTTTTAGAGCCAAAGGGCATGCTGTTGTGAGAGAAAAAAACCTTGTTAGACTTTTTGAGTTTGAGTGGTGTGATAAGATATTGTCCCCATTTTATGTCCTTTAACAACGTCTTGACAGCTAAAACAGCTGCAGTGAAGTAAATTCAGTAGAGATCAACTGATTATGATGAGAAACCTGATAAGTATTCAGCAGGCGTCCGTTTGAAGAAAATGGAGGGCTTATGCCTGGGCGCAGAAACTGCAACATCTAATTTCAATGTTACTACATTTTTAGAGTTTCAAATTAGTCTTTGTTGCATAGGGTCATTCTTCACTCTCATGAATTAGAGACAGACTGGGCTCATGGCAGAACGTTTCTATCTTTTTTTATTTATTACTATTCATTTCAGTCCATGCATTTGTTACTTCAAGGCTGGACTATTGTAATTCTTTACTATCAGGAAGTCCACAAAATGCAGTTCAAAGTCTTCAGCTGATCCAAAATGCTGCAGCAAGAGAAGAGATTTTTCTCACTCTATTGAGTTCTACTGTTCTTCAATTAAGCATTGCTTGTCATCATTTCTGCTTATAACTTTTTGTTCTCTCTCTTTTTTCTTCAAAGTAGGTACACCTGGTCTGACGTTCTGTTAACTGTGACATCATCCAGGGAAGACAGATCACCCGCTATTACCATCTAATGTAGAACAGATTACTAGATCAATGTGTGCTTCTGTGCTTTTTTGTCTGTCTTGTTTCCGCTGTCGCGTCATGCTTGCTTAGTATGAGGGATTGCTGCAAAGTCATGGACAATGCAGACGACTCTCCCTGTGGCTCTACGCTTCTCCAGGAGTGAATGCTGCTTGTTGGGACTTTGAAGCAATCAACTGGTTCCCTTATATAGGACATTTTTGACCAATCTGTATAATATGATTGAATTTGACTTTGTAAAGTGCCTTGAGATGACATGTTTCATGAATTGGCGCTATATAAATAAAATTGAATTGAAAATTGAATTGAATTAAGCGTTTACTGTGTTGTGTAATGATCTTTTTCAGCAGAAAAAAAAAGAATAGCTTTAAAACCATAAAATCAAAGTCAATTTATTAACAAAAACTGTGCTGGGAAGAAGTTATTTGATAATGGGAGCCACCCACAAAGTACTCTTTCTTCATCTGACCGTGTGGAAGATAGAAAAAAAAAAGTTTGCCTGCCCCAAAACAAATGCTGCTATCCAAACTGGCTCCCCTGCAATCTTAATTTCTCCTGGGTGAAGACGCTCTGACCTGGAGCAGAGCGCTACTGAACTTCCTGATACCGTCCCATCACTATGAATGACTATGGCTGCGGGGGCTACTGGGACTGTTCACGGACCTACACTAACACACACACACAGTGCCTTTGCTGTGCTTTTAATTTTTTTACTCTGCTTGCTGAAAGTACTTAGCTGTAGTTTCAGATAGGATGAACTTCCTTTTTTTATTCCAATGAAACAAAAATAAGTCTAATTGATTGTGGGTTTTAGAAACGTTGGACAAAGCTACTTTAGATCAGAAACCCACAAGGATTTACTTGGGGGGTTCATTTCTTGTTATGAATAGAAACAATTAGTGATGAAGCTTGTTCCAGTGAAACTAAAGAAGTCTAGTCAAGAATTTACTTAGATTATTCTTATGACAATGAAACAAAATAAGTTAATCTACACTCACTGGCCACTTTATTAGGTACACCTTGCTAGTACTGGGTTGGACCCCCTTTTGCCTTCACAGCTGCCTTAATCCTTCATGGCATAAATTCAACAAGGTACTGGAAACTTTCCTCAGAGAGTTTGGTCCATATTGGCATGATAGCATCACACAGATGCTGCAGATTTGTCGGCTGCACATCCATGATGTGAAACTCCCATTCCACCACATCCCAAAGGTGCTCTATTGGATTGAGTTTCCTGTTCTTAGCCGACAGGAGTGGCACCCAGTGTGGTCTTCTGCTGCCTAAGCCCATCCGCCTCAAGGTTCGATGTGTTGTGCATTCAGAGATGCTCTTCTGCATACCTTAGTTGTAACAAGTGGTTATTTGAGTTGCTGTTACCTTTCTATCAACTCGTACCAGTCTGGCCATTCTCCTCTGACCTCTGGCATCAACAAGCCATTTGTGCCCACAGAACTGTTGCTCACTGGATATTCTCTCGTTTTCGGACCATTCTCTGTTAACCCTACATATGGTTGTGCGTGAAAGTCCCAGTAGATCAGCAGTTTCTAAAATACTCAGACCAGCCTGTCTGGTAACAACAATCATGCCACATTCAATGTCACTAAAACCACCTTTCTTCCCCATTCTGATGCCCGGTTTGAACTGCAGCAGATCGTCCTGACCATGTCTCCATGCCTAAATGCATTGAGTAGCTGCCATGTGATTGGCCGATTAGAAATTTGTGTTAACAAGCAGCTGGACAGGTGTACAGTTGTGGTCAAAAGTGTACATACACTTGTAAAAAAATCATAATGTTATGGCTGTCTTGAGTCTTCAATAAGTTCTACAACTCTTATTTTTCTGTGATAGAGTGATCGGAACACATACATGTTTGTCACAAAAAACAGTCATAAAGTTTGGTTCTTTCATAAATTTATTATGGGTCTGCTGAAAATGTCACCAAATCTGCTGGGTCAAAAATATACATACAGCAACAAAATTTGTCAACTTTGGTGATGTAGCGAGTTGTGTCAATCAAATTAGCTTCATGTCATGGCCTCTTCACTTCTTCTAAGTGATTCTGATTGACTACAGCTGTTGACTTCTCATGAGTCCATTTAAATAGGGCTCATTTGACCCAGTGATTAGACTCAGCTACAAAAGCTACAATGGGAAAGTCAAAGGAACTCAGTGTGGATCTGAAAAAGCGAATTATTGACTTGAACAAGTCAGGGAAGTCACTTGGAGCCATTTCAAAGCAGCTACAGGTCCCAAGAGCAACTGTGCAGACAATTATACGCAAGTATAAAGTGCATGGAACAGTTGTGTCACTGCCACGATCAGGAAGAAAACGCAAGCTATCACATGCTGCCGAGAGGAGATTGGTCAGGATGGTCAAGAGTCAACCAAGAATCACCAAGAAGCAGGTCTGCAAGGATTTGGAAGCTGATGGAACACAGGTGTCAGTCTCCACAGTCAAGCGTGTTTTACATCGGCATGGACTGAGAGGCTGCCGTGCAAGAAAGAAGCCCTTGCTCCAGAAAAGGCACCTTATGACTCGGCGGAAGTTTGCTGCTGATCACATGGACAAAGATAAAACCTTCTGGAGGAAAGTTCTCTGGTCAGACGAAACAAAAATTGAGCTGTTTGGCCACAACACCCAGCAATATGTTTGGAGGAGAAAAGGTGAGGCCTTTAATCCCAGGAACACCATGCCTACTGTCAAGCATGGTGGTGGTAGTATTATGCTCTGGGGATGTTTTGCTGCCAGTGGAACTGGTTCTTTGCAGAAAGTAAATGGGATAATGAAGAAGGAGGATTACCTCCAAATTCTGCAGGAAAACTTAAAACCATCAGCCCGAAGGTTGGGTCTTGGGCGCAGTTGGGTGTTCCAACAAGACAATGACCCAAAACACACATCAAAAGTGGTAAAGGAATGGCTAAACCAGGCTAGAATTAAGGTTTTAGAATGGCCTTCCCAAAGTCCTGACTTAAACCCCATTGAGAACATGTGGACAGTGCTAAAGAAACAGGTTCATGCAAGAAAACCATCACATTTAGCTGAACTGCACCAATTCTGTCAAGAAGAGTGGTCAAACATTTGACCTGAAGCTTGCCAGGACCTTGTGGATGGCTACCAAAAGCGCCTAGTTGCCGTGAAAATGGCCAAGGGACATGTAACCAAATACTAATGTTGCTGTATGTATATTTTTGACCCAGCAGATTTGGTGACATTTTCAGCAGACCCATAATAAATTTATGAAAGAACCAAACTTTATGACTGTTTTTTGTGACAAACATGTATGTGTTCCGATCACTCTATCACAGAAAAATAAGAGTTGTAGAACTTATTGAAGACTCAAGACAGCCATAACATTATGATTTTTTTACAAGTGTATGTACACTTTTGACCACAACTGTACCTAACAAAGTGGTCGGTGTGTGTAGTTGCAGCTTTAGAGAAGTTGCATAAAATTACTTCATATCAGAAACCCCAAAGGATTTACCTAGTCCGTCCGTCCGTCTTCTTCCGCTTATCCGGGGTCGGGTCGCGGGGGTAGCGGCTTCAGTAGGGAGGCCCAGACGTCCCTCACCCCGGCCACTTGGGCCAGCTCCTCAGGAGGAATCCCAAGGCGTTCCCAGGCCAGCCGGGAGACATAGTCCCTCCAGCGTGTCCTGGGTCTTCCCCTGGGCCTCCTCCCGGTGGGACGTGCCCGGAACACCTCACCAGGGAGGCGTCCAGGAGGCATCCTGACCAGATGCCCGAGCCACCTCAACTGGCTCCTCTCGACGTGGAGGAGCAGCGGCTCTACTCTGAGTCCTCCCTGGATGACTGAGCTCCTCGCCCTATCTCTAAGGGAGAGCCCAGACACACTACGGAGAAAACTCATTTCAGCCGCTTGTATCCGGGATCTCGTTCTTTCGGTCACGACCCAAAGCTCGTGACCATAGATGAGGGTAGGAACGTAGATCGACCGGTAAATCGAGAGCTTCGCCTTTTGGCTCAGCTCTCTCTTCACCACAACGGATCGGTACAGCGGATTTACCTAGTTTATTTCTTATTAATAGATACAAGTACTGTGATTTTATGCTTTCTGTATGTTTGCTGACGTATGAATAGAAACAATTAAGCTTTCGATGTTAGTGAAGTCAAGGTTTACTTAGCTTATTCCTTTGTTAATGTTTTTTCTTTTCCTATGTAATATTTCCCTCTATGTTTTTTTCTTCTGTTCATGTACAGCACTTTGAATCGTTTTGTTACTGAAAACTGCTGTATAAACAAACTTGCCTTGACTTGGAAAAACCTGCATTTCCTTAGCAAACAATGATTTTTTTTCCTCAGGCCTACCGCACGTGTCCGTTTCCTTGGCAACAGTCTCTTCCTGTTTTTCTCACCCCAACACGGCATACGCTTATTATTCAAACATTTTTGCTCTTCTAATATTTGTCGTAATTTATATACTACAACAGCTTTTCCAGCAGATTAGGCATCTCGTTCATTCGGCACCATTCACCGAGTAGGGGTTTTTGTTTGTTGGGATGAGTAACCTTTATATGTTTCCTCTCTGGAAAAATCACAACATGTACTTACTAATTCTGCACAACCAAAACAATAGCTGGTGAGGACCGAGAGTTTAGTCATTAGCTTTTGTATTACCCCGTCTACCTACTCCTTAGATGTTTGTGGTTTTCCCACCAATTCCTGTATACAAACTATTTATTATCTATTAATCTGCAAGAAGTCTATACTAAGGCTATATGAATCAATTGCCGTTGAGATGGAGGAAAACATAAAGCCATATCTTCTACAGAAGAAGTGTCAAAGTTTTTTGAACTTAAAATATTGCCTAAAATAGACATTTCCATTTCATGCAAAGGAGAAACTACCGATTGCGATAGGATGACTGAAAGAGCAATACTGTTGACTGAGTTGATTGGAAGTTGAGATAAGAGTGAATAATCTGCAGGCTGGGGTTATCTTGTTAAATTGGATCCTATGTTGTCATCTGAGAATTTCAATGATTTGGTAATCTGAATTCAGTCAGTGTGCTGCTGAACTAAAAATCCGCCTCTGGTGTTTTGAGTTACACATGCAAAAACAAATATTTCTGAAGGAGAATAAATGCTTTTGAGACATTTTATTTCCAATAAGCGCCAACACCGTAAGATATTCCCACAATTTCAAATGTAACATTAGGATGGAAACACTGAAGAATGTGGAACGTGAAAGTTTGAGCTCAGACAAGCAAACATAATCCCTAAGTGTTCACAACAGACAGTTTTATAAGATAGTTTGCTTCATGTCGTTTGAGCTTGTGGTGCCTTGGCTTCCTCTGCCTCTGTGGTGCCTAAACGCTGCTGCATCTTTTGCTCTGCTCTCTGCTTCTGCACTGCCTTGAAAACCTGAGAAATGACACAGGACAAGAGTTAGTTGGGTGTGAAAAAAAGTTAAAGCAATTCTGCAACGCAAAGTAATCCATATTATTAACCTATTATACAACAGAAAAATAGTGGAATATCATTACACAATATTACATATCATTAAAAACTCAATGCAAACAAAAATAGGGTTATATTTGTTTATTACCTTAATGCAGAGCTCCTTCTTGGCCAGCCAGCGTCGGGTGGCCCGTCGGTAGTACTCTGGGGGGAAGGTGTAGGTGATGCCCAGCTGCTCACACACTTTTTCAAAGGTGTCAAAACGAACCAACCTGAGGTTTTTCAGAAGCTTTTTCCTGCGATCAATGGCCATGAGCATGCGCCTCTTGTTAGCTTTGTCCTGACATGAAACAACATGTTAAAATGAGCTGTAAATGCCATCTAGATGGATCTAATTAGACTGTTGAACATTTTACGTTTGAAAAAAAAAAAATGAACTCATTGATGTGACAGAGATGCTTTTAAAATTCCCCATCTCTAGACCCCAGTTTTAAATCTAGTAAAATGTTGACGTGTAAAGGGTGACGTAAGACGGAAAACTTTCGACCATCGCTATGCTTGCGCACATTTTATTTACGTGGGTTTAGTACACAGGATATCCTGTAGCACATTTACACCTCACCCCAAAAGGAAGTTAAAATGAGAGGAAGCCGACACATGAAAGCTGACAAGACTCTGAATCATGTTAATTTATCGTCATTAAGGAAGGACACGGAATGGTTCAGCATGCAGGGGCCGCAAAACTCATTTCACTCACCTTGTGGTGTTTCTGCAGATGCTCCTGATAGTTTCGGATTCTTGCAGTCAAAATAGCCACTGAAATGAGAAACATCAGAAGGGGAAGTCAATTCTCATTCGGCTAAGATAAAGTTGTATTTATCTTTAGATTTCAGGAAAAACCACATGCAACACTAACAGCTTCTCACCCTGGACTTCCACTGAATTGCGGTCGTTTTCATCTCTCTGAACTTTTGCAATCAGTTGTTCCTTTTTCAGCTCTAGCTTTTCCCTCTGAAGATATAAACATCACAGCTACAATCATTACCAATATTAAGCCAAAGTGCCTTGCAAAAGTATTCACCCCTCACTGTATTGTTCATTTTTTGTTGCCTCATAACCTGGAATTAAAAGACATTGAGAACTTGAAGCATTTGATTTACAGAACATGCCTATAACTTAAAGGTACACACCATGTAATGGCTTTTTTCTGGCCACTGTTCTATAAAGCCTAGCTCTATGGTATTATGGACAGATCCTCCACTCTCTCCCGTGGAACTCTGCAACTTCTTCAAGGTTACTTTTGGTCCCTCTTTGCCTGTTCTGAGAGTTCTGGTGGTACCATGTGCTTTCCATTTGAAGATGATGGATTTGATCAAGCTCCAGGAGAACATCAAAGCTTTTGATTTTTCTTCTTTTTATAACCCCACTCCAACGTGCACTTCTCAACAATTTTGTCCCGGACTTGTTTTGGAGAGCTCCTTGGTCATCATGGTGTGATGCCTCTTGCTTAGCGGTTTTTATACAGACAGATCATGTGACACTGATATTGCATAAAGGTGGACTGTATTTGACTAAATATCGCCCCATAACTTTTCAGGCGTATCACAGCAAAGGGGATGGATTCATATGCACATGCCAGTTTTCTATTCTTTATTTATTTATTTTTGAGATTTTTCACAGCTCTAGTGGCTCGCTTTTTAACACAGTAGGCTGACAGGAAGGGGGGTGGAAGAGGGGGAGAGACATGCGGCAAAGGACCGCGGGTCGGAGTCGAACCCAGGTCGACATGGGTCCTACATGGGTCGCACTACCCGCTGTGCCACCTATTCTTTTTTATACTTATTTGTCACATTTCACTTCACTAATTCAGACTGCTTTGTGCAGATCCATCACATAAAATAAATCTAAACGTTTCAATAACAGGGTACAATGTAAAAAAAAAAAAAAAAAAAGTAATAAGCCAAGGGGTTGAATACTTTTTAAAGGCACTGTACTTAAAAATTAAACTAATTATGTCAACCGATTTTTTATCTCAGTAACATCTGCTATTGTTAATAGCTCCTATATGGAAATAAAATATAAAACATGCACAGTAAAAGATTAAAAACAAAGCACAGGGAAACCATACAAAGTGATGTATTAGACCATAAGTCCTTACGTGATTCGCCAGTTCCAATGAAAGAAGGCGTTTGACAAGATCATCCGTCCTGTAATCAGAAATACAGCCATGTTTTATCAACAAATCGTGAATTCATAAGGCAACAGAAATAAACATCTCCTGAACTTTTTCACATTTTGTCAATTTGGAACTATAAACTTCAATGTATTTTATTGGGATATTATGCAGTAGAACAACACAAAGTAGGGCATAACTGTGAAGTGGGAGGACATTTTTCAATGTTTTCAATGTTTCACTAATAAAAATCTTCAAAGTGTGGCCTGCCTCAGTATTCAATCATATTTGTTCACATTAAAACAGAGTCCCTAAATCTAAACCGTGACCTCAGAGGTTTCCCAATTAGCGAATAGTCCAGCTGAGTGCAATTTAAACTCAGTATAAATAAAGCCTTTCTGTGAAGGCTGAAGACATTTGTTAGAGAACCCGCATTATAAAGACAAAGGAACACGGCAGACAAGTCAGAGATAAAGCTGTGAAGAAATTCAAAACCCTATCTGAATCTTTGAGCAACTTACAAAGATGACTCTTGAGTTTAATCTCTTATTTGAAAATAGAGAGAAGATGGGACAACTGGAGACCTACAAAGACAGCTATCCGACAAAACTAAAAGGGCAGGTAAGGAGAGCATCAATTAGAGGAGCAGTCGAGAGTGGGGATGCAAACAAATAATAGACCTACGATTAATTGTCGATAATGGTTAATTAAAGTTTGGTCCTTGTGATTAAATGATAACATCCGCTAGACCTTCTTCCAGTGTTGTAGTATGGCCGCCATCCAGAAGAGGGCGCTGCCGGTCATTCTAAAGTGAAGCCAAACCGCAGTTACAAGGGAAAAAGTTGTGGCGGAGGCAACATGAAGCGGTCCAAACGGAATCCGGTGTGGGATTACTTTTGTTTAATGAGGATGCAAAATGCCCTTTATGCGGGTCTGTTTTTAAATATTAACACTCAAGGTCTTTAAGTTGTCATCTAAATAGCTCCTGGTCAACCGGGCTTGCTGGCAGAGCAGTGTCAGTTTCTCAACCAAAACTCACCGATGTGCTCTAAAGGCACGGATGTGATGACAGAAAGGCGGAGGGGATTACGCAAACATTCGTAACATGACAGAAAAGGACATGATGCCCAAAGCTCAGTTGATGGTGAGGGGTTTGGTGGGGATTACTAGTTTTTCATATATTTCATTCTTTTCAACTTGTTTCTATTCAGTAATCTAAAAGGTTTCTGTTTTGTTATATTTTAGAAATATGTCCAAGTTTCTTAATATGTGAGGAAACCACAATTTTTGTTTATTTAGTCAGTATTTAATACAAGTGATACAAGAAACTGTTAAAATATCAGGATGTGCCTCTTTTAAAACTCAGCATATTGTAAAAAAAAAAAAAAAAAGCTCTTCAAGTTATGAAATGACCCTCTTGATGCATAAGAAAACTAGAGTTTTTAAGAAAATGGCTGATTATCAATTAATCGTTAGTTGATCTATGAGGTCAATCGACTTTAGATTAACTCATTAATCGTTAACTTCCATCCCTAGTTGAGAGGCCCTCATAACTTTGGAGGAACTGCAGAGATCCAGCGCTCAGGAGGGAGAATCAGCTGCATAACTATATGTTATGAAGTCTCATTTACAGTTTACCAACCAGCCATGTCATGGCCACAGCAGGTATTTGGAAAACGGTCTTCTGGACAGACGAGACCAAAACTGAACTTTGTGGCCCACGCGTAAAATGTTATGTATGGGGGAAAACCAAGGCTGCACATCAGCCTGAACAGACCACGCTCACCACCAAACAGGTGGTGGCAGCATCATGCTGTGGGGATGTTTTTCTTCAGTAGGGACAGGAAGACTGGACAGAGTTCATTGGAACACTGATGGAGCTAAATACACGACAATCCTAGAGGAAAACCTGTTAGACACTTGAGACTATGGCAGAGGTTCACCTTTCAGCAGGGTAATGACCATAAAAACACAGCCAGAGCTATAAAGGAAAAGTCTGGATCACAGCCAAGGACCAGGAATAATTCCAATTAATAATCTGTGGCAAGACTTGAAAATTGCTGTTCTATTCAATGTGACTGACCTTGAGCTATTTTGAAAAGTTGAAGGAGACCAAGATTAAGGGCAATTTGTTGCAATGGATTTCATTTAGGGGTATTAGAGTAATGGGGGCTAAAAAATGTCAGTATACAAATACATATTTTGCCTTTGTACATGTAAAAAAAAAGGCAAAGCACTGTTTTTTCCCTCCTGCTTCACAATTAGAGACTTGTGTTTCCCTATCATACAGAATCCAGATAAAACACATTATAGGTTATGATTATTGGCACACAATATTTTTTTATACACTGAATTGCTCTCAGGTAGGGTGTGAGTGTTTTTCTTACGACTGAGCAAGAGGGACGGCTGCATAATCCATCTTAAGCATCGTTGGAGAAAGATCATCAAGATGGCTTTCTGGGCCTGGAAGAAGCCGAATGCTCACATGAGAAGACCTTTTTTTATAAGCCAAACAGTGTAAACTTGGTTTTGCAAAAAAGAAAACTGTCTCATTAAATACCCATTTTCTTTTTCTTTGCAACCCGGGCATAATGTCTCACTGGTGGTGGAACTGCGAAGCTTCCTGAAACTGAAAGAAAAAAACAAACAAACTAGTTAGCTAAAGGAATTTCAAATTGTTTGCACATGGAATTTTTATTATTTTGCACAAAAAAAGGTCAGGAATGAGACCACAAAGAGCATGGGGACAAAAAAAAGAAGAAAATTGTTGGTAAAGAATTTCCAGTCAGTTTAGTCCATATAAAAGGTGCTTGGAGTCTCAGACATTAAGCCTCTTGGTTTTACTGTAAACAACAGAGATGGAAAAATTCTCATGCAGGAAGAAACATCTGTTTACACACACAGAAGAGTCATCCTGAGACCTCACAATTTCAAAGAGTCCCAACTTGAAAAATGTCTTCCCGCAGGTAGTAATAGTTAAGATTTCTTTCCAGCATCAATAATCAGAAGACGGCGATGGAGCAACAGGTCAACATGCCGAAACTGAGCGGCCGACTGAATGATTATACGAGCACGACAAAGATAATCGATGGAACATGGCTGCAGTGCACTACAGATAGCATAACCTTGCATAAAACTGATGGTGACAAAATAGCGGTTTTCTATATCATCAAAACCATCAATGAAGTGGCTTCCTGAAATTCTGATTAGTTCTCTACTCATTAGAAATGTAACCACATGTGCAACCGATTCCAGGTTCCCTTTTTATGTTATGCAGCAAAGACTTAAAAAAGTATTGACTCAGGGGCCTGCAAAGGCATATTATTGAGTTTTTGCTTTAGATAAGGTAAGGTAGGTTTATTTGTATCGCGTTTTTCAGTAACAAGACATTCAAAGTGCTGTACATGAACAGAAAAACATTACAGACGTACATGTATAGGAAAAACAAAGGAATAAGCTAAGAAAACAGAAAAAGAAAACAATGCATCCTTCCCCCCTTCAATTCTCAACTATGCTCTACTTTTCGTTGGTCCATCACATAAAATCCTGATGGCCATTCAAGATTGCAGCGGATGCCAAAACGTGAAAAACGCCACAGGCTTTAAGTACTTCTGTCAGGCATCGTGTGATAATAGTAAGGCAGATTTCAGGGGGAAGTGAAGGCTCAGCTCCTCTAGAACATCTGATATGATAGCGATACGATAACGATGAAAGGCGTTGCTATGACAAGTTAGATAAAGAAAGATAGTCTAAGTAGTGTTAGACTTACAGTAGTGTTAGAAAACTTGTAGAAATTTGGTTTCTACTTACAACCGACGGTTAATATTGATTCTGTTCAGCTTCGTTTGGAAAAAATAAAACTTGGGTTTTTTTTCAGTCTTATTTGTGATTTAGACCTAATCTCCAGCTTTATTCATGTCACAGATACCACCAATGAAGTCACAATCTTTTGAATCTGTGACCCGGGTCTAGGTGCAACTGGACTTGATATAAAGCGGCTGGTGTCGGCAGAGGCAGAAGTAACTCATTTTACCCTTTATTTGTAATTTTAAAAACTTTACCCCGATCTAAAGCCGCAATTCATTTTATGAATCCTACCCTAAACCGTTTACTGGAGGATTCAACATCAGTTTGTTCAGCGGGCTCACGCTCTGCTTGACAGTTGAGAGCCAGAGTGTAAAAGTGGGAAATCCACCAGTATTTAATGTCGATAGTTTAGTAACTAAAAGCTGTCTACATTCATTTTGGAACCTTTGGGATGAGATTTCCTGGTGTTGCTGAAAGGCATTACAGCCTGGTGATGTTTCTAGCATTAAATTAGTTTAATTAAGTGCATTTAATTGAAATGGCAAAGTATAAAGGTCACTCTGTCGTGTAGTGGGCTAAGCATCTTTAATACGGGGGACCCGGGCAGGAATCCCAGTTGCATCAGGTAGGAAGAAAAAAATAGGCATTGTATGCTAAATTTACATATTTATCTTTCTCTTTCACATAAATTGATCAGACGCCCAAACCACCTCAAATGACTCCTTTTGGAGGAGAGAGCCAGCAGCTCTACTCTGAGCGGGATAGCAGGGCTCCTCACCCAATCTCTAAGGTCGGCCACCCTCTTGAGGAAGCCCTTTTTCGGCTGCTTGTATGCAGGACCTCGTTCTTTCAGTCATACCACCTGACCACAGGTGAGGGTCAGAATGTAGACGAATGGGTAAACCAAACAAATCCCCAATATAACATTTGTTTTCTTGATGATCTGAAACATTTAAAGTGTGATTAAAATAAAGAGGAGAAAAAAAAGGAATTCTCTAAGAGGGCAAACATCTGTTTATTGCTATTTACATTTTTATACTAAAAGTGTAAGCATTCAGTAACAGTTTTTAAATGCTTATTGTGCAAAGTATATATATATATATATTTAGCTGTCTTGCTCTTTATAGAGTAGTAGATTTAATTCAATTCAATTGTATTTATATAGTGCCAATTCATGAAACATGTCATCTCAAGGCACTTTCAAAAGTCAAATTCAATCAAATTATACAGACTGGTCAAAAAGTTTCCTCTCTAAGGAAACCCAGCAGGTTGCATCAAGTCTTGACAAGCAGCATTCACTCCTCCTGAAAGAGCGTAGAGCCACAGAGACAGTCGTCTGCATTGTCCATGGCTTTGCAGCAATCCCTCATACTGAGCAAGCATGAAGCGACAGTGGAAGAAAAAGTCCCCTTTAACGGGAAGGAAAACCTCAAGCAGAACCGGGCTAAGTGTGAACGGTCATCTGCCTCGACCGACTGGGGGTTAGAGAAGAAGACAGAGCAGAGACACAACAAGAGAGACAAAAAAAGCACAGAAGCACACATTGATCCATGAATCCTTTCTACATTAGATGGTAATAGCGGGTGATCTGTCTTCCCTGGATGATGTCACAGTTAACAGAACGGCAGACCAGGTGTAAGCTTACCTACTATGAAGAAAAAAAATGACAACAAAAAGTTAAAAGCTGAAATTTAACAAACTGATGTTATCTGGTAAATTAGTCGAGCATAACTAGCCTTCATTCAGGCTTATAAAAAGGTGGTGTTCCTTTAGTTTCCACAACCTGACAATTGATATTATTTATTTTTGATTAGAAACATTTCCAAACAGCAGGATTTGTCCTGGGGTATCATCTTTTACGTAGCTGATGGGCGGTGTGCAGCAACAGGTAAAAGAGGGGCAGTGCTTTGTTACTCTAAGCTGCAATCAAGTGGAGAAAACACCTGTCAAGACGGCACTTTCTCTGGCCTGTCATTCAAAGACCTTTAAACACCTATAAGTTGTTTGCCAACCACCATAAGAAAAAGAGAAGAAGAAGAAGAGCTTTAAACTGTAGCCTGCTACGATAGAAAAGTTACTGATTTCAATTTAAACCAGAAATCTGTTAAAACCTCGTTTGGTATTTAGTGGTAACTGAACTCTGCTTAGTCCCACAGCCACAAAATTGACTTAAATTAGTTTTGAAGTAATTTAAGAACAGATCCCAGACTGATGATCAGCAACACTGGCTTTTTTTTTAAAATGGTCACTGCTGTGGTCTTTCCATCCTGGCACCGGGTTAGTTCCACAGCAGCAAGCTGCTGCTTTTATAAAGGTGGCCAACTTTCTCCAGTGCATTTGGCTTGTGGAACATCACTTTCCCTTCTGAATCTTACAAAGGCAGCTGGGTGTACTGACTTAACTACATAAAAAGTGCTTTAAATTTTGGCTTTGTTCTTGTTTAATTAGTAACGGCAGCATCCGTTTTTTTTTTTGTTTTTACACGTTGAAGTCAGATCTAAATGATTTTAGAGCCTGTAAAGAGTAGAATATTTTATTTAGTGATCTGATGTAAACGTCAAGAGCTAAAAGAGGGCTTACATTCGTTTTATAGCATACAAATAAAGGCGATTACTTTTGTTAGCACTGATTGAGAAGAGTAAAATGGTTAACATTCCTGGGAAATAATGCATGACTAAAACAATGTATTCTGCTTTCAAAATATTTGTTATGATAAACCCCATTTTAAAAACAGACGAAAAACAATAGGGTTCTATTGTTTGTTCTCCCTGCTACCTTCTGGGAAGAGGTTCCGCAGCATCCGCTGCAGGTCCACCAGGTTCTGCAAAAGCTTTTTCCCTGTTGCCATCAGACTCTTGAACTGCTGAAGCTATAAACCGGACTCTGTACCACATTCGCATATTTGCATCATTGCATCATTATCTAGCATTACAATGCTGCCGAACTCTCAGTTTTTAAAATGCATTCTTGCACAAATGCCCTTTGCACAATCATTTCTGCACATACAAATGGCTTCTAAAATACTCACCTGTACACTGATCGCACACTGTCTCTTTCTCCTGCACTGTTTACATTTCAATTGTTTTACTGTTAAATCACTGCTGCACCTTATCCTGTAATTTACTTAAATTTTCAAGCTGTATGCAAACGAAATTTCGTTCTGTAAGCACTCTGTGCATACAAAATGACAAATAAAGTTCTCTAAGTCTAAGTCTATTTGGAAATATCGCAATTCTGCCAACAGCGCCGACTGCTGGTGTGGGTGTTGAATGACAGCAAGACTCTGTCGGCAGCTTGTCAACATACACTGCGGATATTAAAGGACTGCTCACCTGTGGTTGAACGTGTTTTACTCACCTTTGCTAACTGCAGGTCCTGAAAACAGAGCCGGACGGCTGCAGGCCCGAGGTCTGACCGACACCGCGGCGCCCAGAGCCGAGCTGTCACGGAAAACACCCGCAGAAGACCTGAGAACGGCCCGCAGGCCGACACTGGGAAACATGGCTCAGACTACAGATAAACACACACAAAATAATCCCGATAACAGCTCTGGAAGCGTGGCATATAATCACACCCGACCCCTACAGGAGCGCCGCCATTTTAGTTAGACGCAACTAGCCGAGTCTGAAAAAAGGATTAGACTCTGCCAGGCTCAACTAACAACTCCGGAGCACATCGATAGGGTCCCTGTAAACTGTAAAGGTGCTGAAAGCCTGAGTTCTTTAAAAGATTAAAAACACATTTGTTTAGGATTGCCTTCGAGTGTTCTAGTTAAACTATTTTACTGAAACATCATTAGTTTAAGTTTGTAATCCAACTTTAGTTTCTATTTTGCCATGTTTTATTTTGTTTTTACATTTTATTCCAACTTGCTTTGATTCTGTTTTATTTTCCTATATTTTAATCATGTAAAGCTCTTTGCATTGTCTTTGTACTGAAATGTGCTATACAAATAAATTTGCCTTGCCTTACCAGTACTGACCTTTAAACTAAGACTGTCAGAGTTCATCTTAACTTTATGTAAAATAAAGACATTTTTCATGCTTTGTTATAGATATTGCCATTTTGAAATCTATAAAAATGCAAGTGTGAATAAACAGGAAGAGTGACGGAATAAAATAAGGTTTTGGAGGCAGCTCACTGGTGGGTTGCGCTGTCTTTAGAACAGGCTCGTGGGCACCACATGTGGTCCTTGGGGGCTACTTGGTGCCCGTGGGCACCATGTTGGTGACCCTTGCCTTAGACGTTACAAATGAGCGGAATACCGTTGAAGAGCCAATAGATTTTCAGCCGAGGCCGACTGTTAAGAGGTATAAAATAAATAAATAATCAGCTTAACCTCATGTCTTGGATTTCTGTTATATTAACAATTTATTGGGCTCTTATACAGTCTGAAAAATATGAAAATTGATTTCAGATGATTATACAAAAACAAAGGCATGGAAAATATTTTTGCCCATATTTGGTCCCCTGTTCCGTTATCTAGACGTCTTGCCTTTCTTTCTCTCTTGTGTCTTATCTCCATTTATTTCACATGCCCTTACTGCTTTCCCTCGTTGTTTCCTTTCTTTTATCTTTCCTTTCTTGTGTCCTTCCTTCTTTCCACACGAAACATGGTAAACATAAACGGCAAAAGGCGATTATGATCCAAGTACTGACTCAGATTTTCATTTGTAAAATAAATATATAAATAAATATATTGTACCTGCTTTTTGTTTGTCAACTACATATAATCCCAGTGAAATACAGTTGAATACATACGTTTGCGGTTCGTTACATAAAATGTAAAAGAGTTCAATTGGTGTGAGTACTTCAGCAAAGTATTGCTTAGGTCTAGTATTTTTACTAATTTAACAACAAACTCGTGAAATAATGATGAGATGATTTCCAGTCATCTACCTATTTAGCACCCTTAGTGCAACCAGGTTGCACTGTTCTAGTTGTTTATTTTTGTTTTAACCATTTATGTATAGCAATACTTTGATACATGTTTCAATACAGATATGTATTAACAGTGTGCTTTAAACAGCTCATCTTGAACAGGAATGAAATAATATAATTGCTTATGATTGAAGGAACGAAAAATGACATTTGCAATGGATTTAATTTTCTCTCTACAACAAATTGGGTTAAAGTACATTCTGTATACTAAACAACCAGATAGAAAACTGAGTAGTTTCACATACAAATAAAATACACGGATAACAGAGGCAATCAATGGAAATCTTAAACAATTTTTAGTTACACATTTGCCAGACTGCAGCACTGTGACAGTCCTCTTGTGGAACATAACATCCTGCCTCTCCCATGGAACATCATAAAGCTGAGTACATCACATATACAGGATGGAGTGCTAAATTATGTGATTATGATAAAAATATGTCAATCACTTCTTCCACAAAGATATAAAGGTGAACAATAAAACATTTCCGTCACATAGCAGTAAAGTGTTACTGTTTTTATGTTTTGGATTTTTGATTTTAACATGCTTTATTTTATTTATGTTTGAAGCAGAGCGTGCCTTACTGCGCAAGCTAAAGCCTTAACTGATCCTCTCCCTTTTTTATACAGAACTATTGCACCCAGTGACAGCGGAAAATGGAAAATGGTACAAGATAACAGCTATACATGCCAACGCATGCCCATATGCAATTTGAGTTTTGATAAACTCAAGACAAAGGCTGACTGAGGACCAACGGGTTTTAATGCTACCACAAACACTGAGGAGGACAGTGAGGGAGGTAAAAATAAATCTTTATAAAATGACAAAACTTGAAATATTTGACCTTTTGACCTCTTATTGTTTAGAAATGCAACCGAATTGAATCAGTTGTACATTTAACATTCACCAGTATCATACAAATGCTGAAAATATAACATTTATTTTCTAAATTATGTCTTGACATGATAAAAACCATGACGGCAATGAAACAATAATGCTTTAAATCTAATTTTCTGGTACAGAGTTGTAATGCTGGGTAGGCTAATTTACAAAAAAAGGTAATACAAATTTTGCAAGCATACTTTCATGATGGGTAAATTAACTTTAGTCATTTTCCATCTCATTCATGGCTAAGGCATGTAGGAAGGGAAAGTCATCCCAAATCAAAGCTGGATCTTTTTTCCCCCCAGGGAAATCGTCATCACTGGGCCCAAAAAAACAATCATGCCTGTGCATCCCATCGGTTGCAACATTTTGGTAGCATTTTGGAGTGAAAGATTCTTCAGTTTCCAAGAGGGGCTGTGTAGACTCGGAGCGCAGATAGACATGATGCTCATCTAGTGTTGGGCCATTGCTTGAAGAGGAACACAGCACAGTAGCATAAGGAACCACCTCGCTGTTTGAACCAGAATAAGTAGGAGTGAACAGTGAGCCGGAAATCGAATCTCCAAGATCACTGGTTTCTTCTAAGCCGTTTAACCAAATATCATCTTCTTCTTTGCTGAGTTTGGTAGTCAGGTCCAGGAAGCTGAGATGGGACAAGTATATTGGATTGGGCTCGTTGTTGTCCCAGGATGGATGAATAAACTGCAGAGAAAAACAATGAATCCATATATTTAACTAGAAAAGCACCTAAAGTTAAAGCCAGAAGTTTAAACACACTATAAAACAACATATGACCTTTTTATTCTGTCTGCCTAAATTAAACAAATGCTTAGTTTATCAAGTTGAAGTATTTGTGTAAAATATCAATTTGTTTAATTATGTAGGCAATAATTAAATTATACAATGAGACATAAATGTATATATCTCTTTTAACTAGCTTCTTTAGTGGTTCACTTTTGTAATAATTGCCTATTTCTTTATTTTCTGTTATGATGTTCGACTTTATTTATTAAATAATTATTTCAAAATGTATTTATTTATGCATATGTTTTTATTTTATTTTATTCTTCCTTTGTATTTTTTACCCTATTCTTTTTTTTAACTCTGTTTATTTCTGCCTGCCATTCTTACTTTTCTGTATGGATTTCTGCTTCATTATGTAAATGAGGAGGGGCGGGTCTTAAGGGGACAACTGCTGAATAATTGGTTGGTTAGCATCTGATTTCCATAGCTGGAATATACACTGTGCTCCTATTTATGGCTGCCAGTAGGGACAGCCATTGATAGGAGCAGAATAGCTCCAGAATAGCTGATGACTACTACTATTACAGAAATAAATGATTTTTTGATGATATCCTAATTCATTGATGTACCTTTAAAATCAAATGGGACAAGTTAATTATATAAATATAAACATTTATAGAAAGTATGGACAATATAATAATGATATGAATATATGATTAATTAAATGGGGTAGGAATTAATAAGCATTTGCTTCTCCCTACTTCTTTTCAGATAGGAAATTATCAATCTATATTTTTATTAAAACCTTTTTATGTTATATAATCCTTGTTTAAAATTTGGAGTGACGCTTTCTGTTCAACAATTCTTGTCGATGTACCCCAAATAAAGATTTCCTTTACATTCACAATAAGTGTGTGTGGGAAACTTACCTTCTGATATTCCTGTTGTTTCCAACAGTTTAAATATCTTGGAATTGAGGTTTCTCCTACTTTGCACTCTATTATTAAAAACAACTATGAGGGTGCCTTATCCGAGATTGTAGCCGATCTTGAGAGATGATCCTCTTTGCCCAATTCCCTTAGATCATGTGTTTCTATTGTCAAAATGAATGTGCCCCTCTATATCATCTTTCTGAGCTTTATAATCCTGCTTCTGCCCTTGTCTCGTTACTGGGATAGACTACAGAGAGCCATCACTAAATGCATATGGAATGGGAAACATCCTTGTTTGAGACTATCTACAGTACAATGTCGTAGATCGGCAGGGGGTCTATCACTCCCTGACTTTAGACTTTACCAGTGGGCTTTCACTCTATGCCCTATGGTTGCCTGGTATAACAATTCAGTGAAGGTGGCATGGCGCTCATTGGAGGAGTCCCTGGCAGGCCCGCTAAAGCTCAAGGAGATATGATTTGCTAATACCCCTCAGAATAAATGTACAGCTCAGTTTGGTCCCATTTTATCTCATATCGTTACTGTCTGGCGTGGTGTTGAAAGGTGTGTGGGATTAAGTCTAACTGGAAACCAGTCTTTTATAATGAAGGTATTTTGATTAATAACTTCTGCTAACTTCTTTACTGAGAAAATCCTAAAAATTAGAGGATCACTTTGTACGTCCATATCAACACCAGAACCAAAGCCGTATTCAGCTGGAACTTACACTGACAAAATGTCCCAATTCAGCCAAATAAACCACAAAAGCTAAGAGGAGATCATTCAGCAGCTAAGTTCCTCCTCCTGCTGCCTTGATGTTCTACCCACAGCTTTCTTTAAGAAAGTTTTACCTGTCATAGCGTCTGAGCTGACTCAGATAATAAACGCGCCCCTTCTGTCAGGTGTTTTCCCCCAGTGCCTAAAAACAGCAATTATCAAACCACTTCTGAAAAAGAACAATTTAGACAAACTTCTACTCCAGAACTACAGGCCCATCTCAAACCTCCCCTTTATCAGTAAGATTATTGAAAAAGCTGTGTTTCAACAATTAAACACCTTCTTAACAACAAGCAGCCGCTTTGACGTTTTCCAGTCTGGCTTCCGTGCTCACCACAGTACAGAGACCGCCCTTATCAAGGTGTTTAATGACATCCATATAAATACAGACTGTGGAAGAACCACTGTGCTGGTACTATTGGATCTCAGTGCAGCATTCGATACTGTCGATCACTCCATTCTGTTAGAACGCCTGGAGAACTGGGTCGGCCTCTCTAGTACAGCTCTTAACTGGTTTAAATCCTACTTAAAGGACAGGGACTTTTTTGTATCAGTAGGTGACTTTACATCAGAGATGACAAAAATCACATGTGGGGTTCCCCAAGGGTCCATTCTGGGTCCCTTCCTATTCAACATCTACATACTCCCTCTAGCTCAGATCATAAAAAACAACAACATCAGCTACCATAACTATGCAGACGACACACAGCTTTACATCACCATGTCACCAGGTGACTATGAACCAGTTCAGGCACTGAGTAGATGCCTAGAAGAAATCAATGCCTGGATGTGCCAAAATTTTCTTCAGTTGAATAAAAACAAAACATAAGTAATAATATTTGGACCAATAGAGGAGAGATCAAAAGTTAGCACACAGCTTCAGTCGCTTCAGCTAGAAACCACTGATCAGGTCCGAAACCTGGGTGTAGTGATGGACTCAGACCTGAACCTCCAAAAGCATCTAAAGACAATTACAAGGTCAGCTTTCTATCACCTGAGGAACATTTCCAGGATTAAAGGACTAATGTCTCAGAAGGATCTGGAAAAAACGAATCCATGCATTCATCTTTAGTCGAATTGATTAATGCAACGGTGTTTTCACAGGTCTGCCTAAAAAGTGGATCAGACAGCTACAGCTGATCCAGAACGCTGCTGCCCGCGTCCTCACTAAGACTAAGAAAGTAGAGAACATCACCCCAGTTCTAAAGTCATTACACTGGCTCCCTGTATCTCAGAGAATAGACTTTAAAATACTTCTGTTAGTCTATAAATCCCTGAATGACTTAGCACCTAAATACATCACAGACTTGTTATCAGTGTATCAACCCTCCAGACCACTAAGGTCTTCTGGCTCCAGCCTTCTCTGCATACGTAGAACCAGAACTAAACACGGAGAAGCAGCATTTAGTTCCTATGCTCCACTTATCTGGAACAAACTTCCAGAAAACTGTAAAAGTGCAGAAAGCCTGAGTTCTTTTAAATCAAGATTAAAAACACATTTGTTTAGGATTGCCTTTGACTGTTCTAGTTAAACTGTTCTACTGAAACATCATTAGTTCAACATTTTTAGTCCAACTGTTTTTAATGTTCTATTTTGTTTCTACATTTTATTCCTACTTGCTTTTATTCTGTTTTATTTTCCTATATTTTAATCATGTAAAGCACTTTGCATTGTCTCTGTACTGAAGGCAAATAATATAAATAAATTTGCCTTGCCTTGCCTAATAAGTGCTCCATAAAACATGCTCAATGTAAACAATGGTGTGATAATGGTGTACGCACCCTTGGTAAAATATTTGGTGATAATGGGCTCTGGTCATTTGAGGATCTCTGTGTTCAGTTTAACTTGTAGCACGCTACGTTCTTTTTTTTTTTTTTTTACCTCCAGCTAAGAACTGTGATGAAAAGAGATGTATGTTCCCTTACATCTGGATGCTTTCTGGAGAACAGATATTCCTAATTTACATCCTGACTTTGACTGGGAAGCCATTTTGGACTCTGTGCTTTGTTCATCCAAGAACGTTGATCATCAGCAAATTACCTGAATATTATTCACAGAACATACTTGACACCTCGTAAGCTCTATAACATGAAGCTTAAAGCTGACCAGAATTGTACCTTGTGTCATACCAACTCTGTGGTTACATTTTTTCATTTGGTTTGGGAATGCCCAGATGTGTTTTATTTCTGGGAGGTGATAAGAAATAGTTTGTCCACTTTGTTACACATTAATATTCCTTTTTCACCTGAAGTTTGTTTTATTGAATCACATGTCCCGACTTAAATCGTGCAAAGCACAAGAAAAGGTACTTTTGGCTGTTTTAACATCTGTGAAGAAAATGGCCGTGTTGAGATGGAAACCTCCATGTTCCCTGTCTTACTGCCAGTGTGGGTGTTGTCTTTTATAGATGTTGCATATTTAGAGTTGTCTACTCCATGTGGGCACAATGCTAAGAAGGAAATGATCGGTTTGTGGAATCAAGCAGTGGCTGACCTCAAAGTGCTTTTGACACGAGGCCTCCTTTAATTACTGTTGTGTTGACAAATCTAGATCATGTTTCATAGTGTGCAGATGTAATGTTTAATTATGGTTGTCCTGGACCTGTGTATGTCTTTTGTTGGTTTGTTAATTGTATTGTTTGCTCTTTGTGTTTCTGTTAATGCTACAACGTGTAAAATAGAATAAATATTTGGTCAAAAAAGTGTGTAGGAGAAACTAATACAATTCTAAAATGTTTGTAATTCTCTAACACTTTGGTAGGTCATGTTACACCTGTGCGTTGATTATTAACACTTTAATTTAACCTTGGTAGCAGATGTGAATGTTCGTTACCTGAGTTGATTCTGATGACCATTTTTTAATGCTGCTGTTAGCTGGATCCGGAACAACTGGATAAAAGCGACGCTTCAACCTTAAGGTCAAAAGAACAGAAGCCATGTTAGAAACCGAACATACCATGAAGTGATAATATGTGTGCCCTCATAGATTTCTTGTGGTTATCTGCATTTTTCGTTATTTGTGTCAGACCACAAAACAAGTTTTCAGAATCAGAAAAAGATCTCCAGAGAAAATACAAAAGTTGTTTTCAAATAATTTTATGAATTAGGGGGGAAAAGCTATCCTAACATTTTTTTCCCTATTTTCAAAAAGTATTGCCCTCCCTTAATAAATCACGAGTTAACTGATTTACCATCTTTTTCTGGTTCAGTTTCACTAGCCACACCCAGTTTACTGTCACGCCTGTAGATTAATGAAATCCCTTAAATAGAGCTTTAGTAGGCTGAAAGATCTCCCAAAAGAAACATTTTATGACCGGATCTAAAGAAATTCAAGAACAGATTAGAACCATTGACATCTATCACTATGGTAGGATTACAAAGCCATTAGGCTTTGGGAGTCATTATCTCCCAAAATGGAGAAAATATGGAACACTGTTGAACCTTCCCAGGAGCGGCCAACCTACCAGTAATCTTCCAGGAGGTCACAAAAGAACCCAGAACTAGGTCTAAACCACTGCCGGGATAATTTCCTCATTTGTTGTTAAAGTCAGTGTTCATGATTCAACAATAGGGAATGAGACTGTGCCATAACTGGCATCTATGGGAGAGGTCTGAGGTGAAAACCCCTGCTGCCAAAAAGAACACAATTGCTGGTCTGGCGTTTACCTAAAACCATCTTGACAATTCTCCAGTCTTCTGTGGAAATATCCATGGACTTGCAAGAAGAAAGTGTAACTTTCTTGGAATGTGTGTGGCGGTTATATTGGGTGCGAAACTAATAGCATATTAAAAAAATAACATCCTAACAATCAAACATGGTAGAGGAAGTTGGATGGTCTAGCGCCGCTTTGCTGCATAAGGACCTGAATGACCTGATGTAACAAATGGAAACATGATTTCTGTTTTCTACCAGAAAATCCTAAAGGTGAATGTCAAGCCAACAGTTGGTGAAGCTCAAACACACTTGGCTTATTAAACAGGTTAAAGCAGCGGCGTGTAACTTTTAGCCACCAGGGACGCTGGACCTGTAACTTCCAGGTTTAGTGCCCCTGGAGACACTTCACTGTCGCAAAACTAAACAGTTTCCCTCTGTGTTTTGAAATCTGATAGCAGACCACTTTGGACCAGCAGATTGAGAAGTCCTGCAGTTACTTGTAAAGACGAGGCCACATTCACCCCTCTAGATTAAATCCTACATCAGAGAACCGGAAATATGTCACATCAGGAAAGTGTCATATCTGCTTTGTTTTGCTGTTACCTTGAATGGGTCATGTGACCTAGAGTGGCACTCTAGGTCACATGACCCATTCAGCAACAGACTCTGAAGTTACTTAGGCGAGTTTTTGAGAAGGGCAGCCAGCACAGAGCATCGATATGCTCCAAGAGCTGTATATTGACCTCAACAATCATTTAAAGCTTAAATTGGTAATCCTGTTCAGAAACACTTTGTTATACTGGGTATAATGCTTCTTTCATCCTATGAATATATAAAGTAGTCAATACTTTATGTATTCAGAAAAGGGTATAAAAAATTGATCTCTGTGAAATCTGCAAACTAATCCCTGCCATTTAAACACTAGGGCGTTTCTTACCTAGATTTCCAGAAAAATCACCAACTCTACATTTAATATATCTCAAATTAAGCTAATACTTGGGGCAACACTTACACAGTGCTGCTTTAAGTATCTGAAGTCCATCTGTAAAAGGCTAAAAAAAAAAACACGTCCAAGTCCAGACATAAACACAATTGTGACTTTAACCAAGTAGTTCATGTTTGAAAAACCTCCAAGGTAGCAGACTTAAAACAACCTAAAAAGAGGATTGTCCAAAAAACACCTGATGGCAGTTGTTTCCTCTAGGGTTGGCACAACCAGTTATTACTGATTTCGAGGGCAATAACTTAATAAATGTTAAGAAATGAACTAAATTAACTACAAATTGAGCTTCTACTGCCACAATGTATTTACTTTTCTGTGACATAGATAGTCTTTCTGGATCAGTGCGTCTGTGTTCTTTGTGTATGTCTGCTCTGTCTTCTCAAACCCCGAGTCGGTTGTGGCAGATGGCTGCTTATGAAGCCTGGTTCTGCTGGAGGTGCTTTCCTGTTTAAAGGGAGTTTTTGTTTCCCCTGATGTTACATAAATGCTCGTTATAAGGAATTAACACAACGACACAATGGAAGCGACTGTCCACTATTGCTACAGGCTCATCCCGGAGGAGAGAATGCTGCAAATCAATGATTCGATGCAATCTGCTGTTTTTCCTTAGATAGAAAACATTTTAACCATTTTGAATAATAAACTGGACTCGACTTCATTGTTTGAAAACTAGGATGAATTTAGAATTGACTTTCAATCTGTCTCTATAATTCGACAGAATTGCCTTTTTTTTTGGTAGTTCTGAGACCAGATGTGACGTGAATTGGCACTATATAAATACACAGAGTTGAACTGAATTAATTACTCCCTAAATAAATTATGTTAAAACATAAAAATTTGTGTTGTGATCTGAAACATGCAAGTATGGCAAAAATAGATGAAATCTGTATGGAGGCAAAAACCTATTCATAGCACTGTGCCACAGATATCGCTAGACCATGTGGTTTTTGGCTTACGTGGTGGTTTTGGAGAGGCAGGTCAGCACAATGAAAATGATCAAAAACGCCAGTCCAACTCCACCGGCAGTGACCAGGATCACAACAGTAACAGGATCTTGGAAAAAAAGAAAACATACGTTGTAATCTAGTTATTGGGTGTTGGCGCCCAGTTTGTCTAGTTTGACAATCCATATCCAGTTCATTGAAATCAAAGTACGGTACCAACCAACGGGTTTGAATTCAAAATGAATTGTTGACCCATTCAGGCTCCCACCAAATGTGCTAACCATCATGAAAGATTCAATAAGAGACGCGGTGTTGAGGTCCTTCAGGATCACCCTCCTGTTTTCTGCATCTGCACTCACAACTGGAGAAAAAAAAGTCCAACCTTAGAGAGCTTCAACTCCAAAGACACTTTACAGCCAAAACAATTCAGGCCTTTAACCTACCTTTAATAGGTCCATTCTCCTCCCAGTAGAAGACTTTGTAGCCCTTGATAAATCCATTCCTTTGCTCTAAGGGGAGTTCATCCCAGAAGATCTCAATGTATGACCCCCAGGTCTTTTTAATTTCAAGTTTAGGAACAGCTGATGGAGCTTCAATAACAAAGAGACCATTTATGTTAGAGTGTGTTTTGGATTTGCCTCAGCAAATAAATTATCCTTTTCTTTCCACAAGAGGGCAACATTTCATAACATATAATTTGCTCCCAGAAAGCTCCCACTTCTCCTGTAATCTGATTAATGCAAAAGCCTTTTCTACGTCTTTAAAGTTGAAGCAACCTGACTCTTGCACCTCTGCATGCTCTTTGTGTGATCCCCTGTTTGTCTTTGGTGACTTACCCTTTTGTCTCAAGTAGGCATTAACAGTCTGAGGAGGCCCAATCCCATCCCTAAACCTCGGATACACAGAGATCCCGTAGGGCTTGTAGGGCTCAAAGCTGCCTATGGATGAGAGCGTAGAGGGCAGAGTGGATCAGGGGCAACAAGCTAATAACAGTGTGTACAGGTGGGTTTTGCAACGATGAAACTAAGAATCCTGCACGAGTGATTATTTGAGACCATGTAGTGAGAAATGAAAGGGCGATTACATGTAAGACAAACTCTGTAGACGTACCGGTTATTAGGAGACTAGACTGGCTTTTATTCACAATTTCAAAATGAGTGTGGCAGAGGCCTGTTTTTAGTAAAGGTTTCCATTCCACCACATAACCAGTGAGACTCGAAGTAACCACAGCTGTCCACTGGACCAGAAATGATCGGTCATCGTGTGGAACAGCGGTGACGTCCATGTTCGGCGTGTAATCTGAAGACATAAAAACATCTCAGGTTTACAAAGGAAAAAGACTTACCAAAACACTAATTTTGAAGTGTAAACAACAATTTTCAGGCTTTTTCACAGATTGTCAGTTGCGATAAGGTGTGGCCTTTGACTGGGACATTTCAAAATCGTAGTATGCTTTGATTTGAACCAGAAGTGCCCATATTCCACTCCTCAAAAGCTATCAGCCTACAACTTTTAGATGCCTCCCTACCACAACACACCTGAATCAAAGGGTGGATTGCCCCCAAAACAAAGGCATTCAGCTCTGCAGAGACATAGAAATGAGACATTCATTTGATTCAGTTGTGTTGTAGGAGGGCTTCATCTAAAACTTGCAGAGTAGCAGTTCTTGATGACCGGACTTCGCCATCCCTGAAACCATTCCAATGTAGCTCTGGATGTATGTATACGATTATTGAGTCTTTTGTAGCCCTTAATGCATTTCCCTTCTGTGTCACTCCATGCATAGTTTCTGTCCAGCTTTTTTGTCCTTGCTGAAGAAAAGCATCCTTACAACATGATGTTGCCATCACCATGTTTCATGGTGGAGATTGTGAGTTCAAGGGTGCAGCCTCAATTTTTCCACATCAGAACAAAATGGGGATATCTCACTTTCCAGATTTCTATTTGTAAAAGAACTTTGAAACCCATTTTCAGTGCTTTGTGTTTGTTTGTAAAAGGAAATACATATAAAATACATGTGTCGTTTTAACATTTGTGGAATATGATGTTTTTGCAATAATCTGTATCTTGGTTTAAGATATGAGTTACCTTTAGTCTTGTAAATCCGAATTTCAGTGGGGGGAGATTTCCCTGCTCTATTCACAGCCCGTAGATACACTTTCCTTATGCTCCAAGAAAGTTGGAAAGCACAGCATTTCTCACTTGTGGAGCATATTCTCCCCCTTTCGCCGTCTAGTTTTTGTTGTGAGACAACATACGTCAGATTTTGGCCATTTCCACGGAATAGTTTTGATGGCTGAAACAGTAAAAAAAATAAAGAGAGACTTCATACAATCCTGTATTATTTTTAGGGGAAAAAAAAACGTTTTAAAACAGGTGTCAAAAAATCATATAAGTACCTTCCAGAACAATTGTATTTTGGAACTTTTGCTTGCGTGATTCCTCGATACCTTCACCCACGAGTCTAAACGTCCAGTTGGAGCTGAAAAGGAAGAGACAGCTGTCAGTGTGGCAACTTGTCGAAAGTCCTCTAACTCTGCAGAAAATAAAAACTTCTCCCTACAAGACAGGTCTATGGATCCGCTGTCTGTGTATGCGACAAAACTCAATAATTCAATTCGGCCTGTGCTGCAGAGCGAAGCGGTGAGAGATGCACAACATGACATTTGCATACGCTGAAAAGACGAAGCAAAAGTGGAGAGAAAATTCAACAGATTGAAAAATGTTAAGAGTGACTGGTTGTGTCACTCCGAATCGATCCGAGCCCTACCAGTCTCCAAGGTGACTCCGGACTTGCTGCTGCTCCACTCGCTCCAGGGGCTCTGCTTGCATCGGACTCTAATTTGGGCCAAATATTGAGTCCCATGAAGGAGATGACAAGGTTTCACCATCGCTTTGGATGATTTAACGTTGCTCACAGGGATCTGAGAAATAAAAAAGTCATGCAAGCATGACATCAAATACACAGCACATTTCAGGCAGACTCTAATGCTTCATGGATGCTTCCAAGAACAAGAGCGAGTCTTAGGCAAATATAACATAATGATCTAACGTTAAATTAACTGCTTTAGCTGAACTCACTGGTGGGTTGCTCCATTGGTCACTGCCAGCAGTTTTATATCTGATTTCCAGGTTTACAGGGTAGGTACTCATCCAATCCTGGTGCGGTGACAATCGCCATGTCAGCTTTAGGCATCCTAACCTTTTAGGATCCACATCAATCTTTACAATACTGGGTTGGTCAAATTTAGCTGACAGAAAAGAAGAAATCTATATTAGATTTTTCTTAAAACAAATTTTCTAATTTATAAAGCACAGGTTAAAAGATGGACCCAGAGTTTGTGCATCATTTGGATGAATGTTTTGCTTTGATCACAGAGAAAAGGATTGCGCTGCAAAAATACCAGTTGACCTTTAAAAACAACTCAGAGGAAAAATGTGTATTAAAAATATTCCTTTAATCCTCACATAATTATCCAACCACCTGGATGATGGAAATTTTCTTGTTTAGTGCAAACAAAGAGAATTTTCCCCCATTTTTGAAGTAGTACCATTTCCTAGATTTTAATCAACTGAAAAAAACAGCCAGTGTTTTATATGATGCTATATGTTATGTTCTTTTTCATGATCTTACATATTCCAATGTTCTTTTTTTAGATTCTGTGTTGTATAAGGGAATATATTTAGGTAATCATAAATGTATGAAATAATCGTATCTTGGACACAAAAACAAAAGGTTTGTATACGGAATACAAGCATTGGGACCCCTGGTAAATATGTGTAAAAAACCTTGAACCAATGAAACCAATTTTTATTGTTCCAGCATAATCTTTCACAAAGGGTTTCTGAAATAATTCCAATTTATTTATTTTGAAACTCAGAAAAAAAGAAGAAAAAAAACATGCTAAGAAATGCTTTACCAACCCAGTGTTGGTAGCAAGATTATTGGAACTTATACAAATCCATATAAAATAAATGTAACTGAAACTTTTTAATAGTTTTTACTTTTGTTAGTAAAGCATGACTTCCTGCTTCGCCAGGACGTATATTTGACACAACATGGAGGCCCATTTCCTTTGGCACTCTTGAAAATAGGACAGACTAAAGATTTTGCCAGATACCTACAGTCAGAGAAATAACTAAATAGTTTGAAAGAACTGGAACTGAGACAAAAAAAAGGCTCCACCAGACCCTGAATTTATCTTGCCATCAAGCCCAGGTTTGTAGAGTTTAGAAAAAAAACGTCACACTCTACTGTTAAGAGGAACGCAGATCAGTGTGCAACAAATGACATCATTCAGCAGACTCCTTCAACACACACTGTCCAGATGAAATGTGCCAAGGCAACACAAGTAAGTGGACTTCATCCATTAATAGCTTTATTATCAGTGGGGAGGCTTAAAAATAGAATGATGACAAAAAGAATCACTGGATGACACACCTTGTACTCACTTGTTGATGTATGTCAAATGCTGTCTATTTGTATATAATACAAGATATTTCTATCTATCTATCTATCTATCTATCTATCTATCTATCTATCTATCTATCTATCTATATATATATATATATATATATATATATATATATATATATATATATATATATATATATATATATATATATATATATATATATATATATATATACTGCATCATGCTGCAATGTATGACTCCCCATTGACTGAATGTGCAAATGTGTTACTTTTTTTCTTTGTAAGCATTTATAACCTTGCCATCAAGCTGTATTCTCACTGTATTTCTACATTCAAAAACACACAAGAATCCATCTTGTACGGCTCCCGCTTCAGCCGTTTGTGACCGAACCAAAAACCGTTGAGGGCAATCACGTTGCAGTATTATGGTTGAAGGTGGGACATGCGGGTGTGATGAAAGAAAGAGCTGACGAGCCCGCAACTGAACAAACATAAACACAACAGCGCAGCAGGACGCACGCGTAGCTGCTGCTATCACATCTGTTTTGTCAGAATCCACAATTTCATCTTTGAAAGAACAGGAAGAATTGCCTTGACCAGCCCAGCTTTTTGCAGTTTCTCATGATGCGTCCTGTTTACATTTTCATTTGATACCATGATTGGCTAAAACCCACCTTTGGTAGGTGGGTACCAGGTATCGCTTTGACCAATCAGCTTGGAGAGTGCTGCTGAATGTCCCTCCTTTCCCCAAACGTATTTGATGGAAGCAGGACCAGATTGATAAAGTGCAGAACGGAGAGTGCTACATATTATCAATCTGTGGCACCGTGGCATCCTGGGCAATATTGCCAAAATAAGAAAACTGTCACTGCTGAATTATAAGTGGCAAATCAATTCAGTTACTAACTTGTCCATCAATACGCAACAATGTTTTCTTACACTGTGCACATCCCAGTGGGGCGCCAACACCCAATAACTGGACAGTCCAACCGTAAATAGAAAACTCATTTGGAGAGCAGCTTTTGTTTTCATGTGTGCCTTGTGGTGCCCCCTAGTCAGTCCTGACTTGGGCAGAGAGCCATTTTGTCCATATCAAAAACAGCCACTAGTGGTAATAATTGTGAGGGATGCTGTATTTCTTATTACAGCTCAATCCCAATAAATGAGATCTACACATTGAGACAATACACTGTGAGGCAACCTTGAAAAGATACATATAATCATCAATAAAGGCAACAGATAAATGCTGTTAAAAACAACTGATGGGTAGAAAATCAACCAGATATTAAGATTTATGTTAGTCCAAAACAGTGTTCACTAGATGTGAATACTAACCTGCACTAACTGGTTCCAAAACGATGTGTGCTGAACTTGCCTCTCCGAGGTCATTCTCTGCCTTTACGTAGATCGTCATGTCACTGAACAGCACAAGGTCAGTACGAGGAATAGAATGGTGATGGATATCTGGTGGCAGTTCATAAGTATTGTTCCTATTTAAGTCCCTGAAATGAAATAAAAGTAGGAAAAACGTTTGCACATCAATGGTTCTTGACATCAACTGATTTGTTTCTTGCAACTATGTTAGCCTACTTATAGTTTCAGGCAAAAATGTACCTCATTTCAGTGTACAGGGTGTACTTTGTGGAGAGGTGGGTGACCCGCTGTCCAGGGTCCCATCTGCAGTTCAAGGTGGAGTCGGTGAGATTTGTTTGACAGCTTAGATTTTGTGGTATTTCTGGTGGATCTAATTATTAAAAAAAAAATAAACAAACACTTTAATTCCAGGAACATATATGCAAATCTATCAACTACTTCTGGTGAGCCATTAATATCTGCAATTTGGTTATTGATAGTAAGTTTGTGATAATATTGAACGATGACCAGTTGCACTTACTCTTCTGGTCTTCTATTACGGACTGCAAAGGATACGGAAAACGTAAAACAATAATCTTTTTTTTCACTTTCCAGGGAATGCTTGTCTTTCAAACATGAACCAGAACAGATATGTGTAAACTGAAATCAAACGTTGTTTTATTCAGTATGTAGATGATCACATATGGTGCCTTGCAAAAGTATTCACTGAATACATGGTGAATTGTATAGGGATTTATCTGATGGACCTACACAAAGCAGCACAAAGTGTTAAAATGGAAATTTTGGAGTGTGGCAGGTATAAGGGATATAGGATATAGCTTCCCTGAGTTAATACTTTGTAGATCCATCTGTTGCTGGAGTTGTTGCTGCAGGTCTTTCAGCTTTGCACATTTAGAAACTGAAATACTTGCCAATTCGTCTTTGTAAATAATGCAAGCTCAGTCGGATTGGATGGAAGTGTCCTCCAAATTTGTATGTTTTTTTTTTCTTTTTAACAGAATCTCAAATTCTTTTGGTCTGGACTTCAACTAGACCTTTATAACACATTAACATGCTTTGATCTAAACCATTCCACATTGTAGCTCCGACTGTATGTTTAGGGTTATTGTACTGCTTGAAGAGGAACCTCTGTCCCAATGTCAAATCTTCTACTGCCTTTAAGAGTTAATTTCTCAGATTTTTCTGTGTTTAGCTCCATCCGTATTCCAGCCAACAATGACCACCGTCCTTGTCTCTGCTGAAGAAAAGCATCCCCATAGGATGCTTTTCTTCAGCACCCATCAGTTTCTCCAAGGGGATGGTGGGTTCAGCACATTGAAGTAGTTGGTTCAAAACATTTAACCAAGAGCTATTTATAGAAATTCCTATCAGATTTTATTTAATGTTATAAAAGTACATGTAATTTTTCTCACATCCAGCTTGGATCTCCACTCCAGCGAGAACTTGAGAAGAAGGCTTGATGCAGCAGATGAGCTCCGCCCTGGTGCGATTGAAGCTTGGTACAACAATCGTGGAAACCCTGTTGTTTCCATTGGCTGCAGGGCTGCTGAGAATCAACTCGTCCCCAAGACGCCACTCAATGTGAACATCTTGTCCAAGAGGGCAGTCTTCCCTGATGACACAGGTGGCTGTGACGAGTGATCCCAGGGGCACCACCAAACTAGACGTGTGGATCCTTGCACATGGCTGGGTGTCATTCCCTTAAAAAGAAAGTTTGATGTTTAGAATGCAGAAAATATATTTTGTAATCTCACTAACACCAAAACTTTGTCTTTTATACAGTCTTTAAGTCAAGCTGTGCAAAATCAACACGTCTGAAATTGTCTTTGTAAGTGGCGGTTGGGCATTTACGTTTCAATTTCTCTCTGAAAGCAAAACTTACCACTACTTGCTCCATTTGAAGAGTCTACCAGCATGACAATCACCAACATCCATGTGGATATCATCGTGACAAAACCTGTTGGCCAGCCAAATTGAAGAGCATCATTTTAAAATTGCAGACTTTGGGAGCCATATCATAACAAACCTGGAATTGCTACTCTTTTCCAAGTGATGCACTTTTATTGTAAAGCAAGAATTAGGGTGATAACATGTATTGGTTAAAATAAATCACAGGGGCGGTGTTCCTGTGTGTTTCAATGGGATTCACATTATATTTTCATATTTGTATAAACAGCTTGCATTTGCTGTCTTTGAAATGTCAAGTTTTAAAATGAGCGGTAAAGGTGTAAAAAACAACAACAAACTTATATTGCAGTTTCTTTTTTTTGCAGCATATTACTCAGAATTTTAAGAAAAATCTACCCATCAACTCACTCCACACTTTGATTTTTGTAGGATTTAGCTCAAGGGACTGAAAATATTATGGAAGAAGGCTGATTTTGCATCTTTTGAAACAACTCAGAGATCATTTGACAGTATAATTTGGATAGTTTTGCTGATAAAAAACCCCAAAGTGACTTGCTTTCTATTAATTAGTAATATCCATTACCCTTGATCCTCCTGGTATTTTCAAAGAGATAATGATTTACTGTAAAAGGGTTTCCATGGCCTTTGTAAAAGAAACAGGCCCACAGTTTTTCACATCCTTTACCAGTTTAAAGTCCGGTTTATAGCTTATCATCCTCTTAAAAATATTTGTGATTTTGCTGTATGACGTTATCTTTATGTATCGATATTGCAGCTTTTTAACTACAGTTATTTCAGGTTTACACACCAGGGAGTGCCAAAATAGTTTGCTGTGCTACATTTACCATAATGAATGTAACAAAAATTGTATCTTATATCATGAGGGAATCACCATTTTTCGCAGACAAATTTATAGCAGTATTAACAGTTATTTTTAAATTGTGCAGTCTATCTATTGCTACTTTTCATTGCCTCGTATTTTTTTTACCTTGTTATGAGTGCTTCCACAACTTTCTGCACTTCTCTGTTTTCTCGAACATATTTTTAACTCTGACTTCAATAATAAGCGTGTAAACCCCTCAAAGTCGCTGTTCCGTCATCATTGGAGTAATATCTGTGTTGGATCAATACGAGGGGATGTTGGTGCAGCAACAAAGTATGCCATCTGATAAATGTCTGCATTCAATTCAGCTTGTTGAAACATCAATAATGCAGATAATGTAACATTGAAAACTTAGTTAAAAAGTAAAGATGATATAGAAAACTTAATCAGATGTCTACTTCTGGATGTCTACATACAAGGAAGTCAAGTCAAGAAGATAGGAACTGCCACCTGTTACAGGCAACTAGCTTTGATGTGCTACAAATATCGGTGTCAGAGGACATTGATCACGAAATACTCACCATTACAGACGCAGAGTTGCTCTGTTGTAGTGAAAGGAGCTAAGGCTGTGTCTTTGATATGGGGGACCTGGGTTCAAATCCCAGTGGTCTAAGGCAAGGTATCCGGTGTAAAAACTCTGCCAAGTCTGTGTGCAAGATGGAATGACTTCCTGTGGTGACCCACTAAATGAGGGAGCAGCCGAAGGACTCACACAAGCAGTGACGTTCGGGTGTAAAGAAAATCTGGTTGCCAACCAACAGCAGAATCCAGATAATTTAGTTTCTGTGTGGGAACAGAGACAAAAAATGTAGAAGTGTGAAAACAACAATCATTCTTTCAAAGAAAAGGAACAAGAAGGTAGAACGATATATCTATCTTTGTATACCATGATTAAAACCAACGTGTTAATACAATACAAGTTAATATAGCTGTGGTTATTAATACAAGATGAGCTGTACATATATCACTTACAGTGTTTTTGAAATCACTGTTAAATGGTGCGTTTTTTTCTTTTACAGTGCCTTGCAAAAGTGTCCCCCCACCCCACCTTGGCTTTTTACCTATTTTGTTACATTCCAACCTGTAATTTACAGTCTTCTTAATCTTATTTCATATGATAGAGCTGCACAAAATATTCTAAGTTAGCAAAGTGAAACAATAAAAATATATAAAGAAAAAAAAGAAAACACAGAAAATGGCCCTAAAAAGTTCTGATCCAACCAATTACCTTAAAAGTAACCTAATTAGTGAAATGAAGTCCACCTGTGTGCAAACTAAGGCTCCATTTACACAACGTTTTCTAAAGAAAATGGGAAAGTTTGGTTGCATTTGTACTGTTCATTTACACAACGACAATGTCTTCTCTGACAACGGCACAATTTGAAAAAGGGTTCAAGTGTAATAGTTCAAAAACATCCCACTCTGTTGTCGTATTTCAGGAAAAACTGTTTTTTTCCTTTTTTCTTACACAGAATCCCTGGCTCATGCGTACTATGACAGAAATCAGTAGAAGAAAATATCAAGAATGGCGGGTAGTGGAGTACTGTTTGTGCTGGTGACTTTTCTGAATATAACCACAGAATTGGCTTAAAGTTATCTCAGCTTGATCAAGTAAACTGGTCTGGTGTGTGTCTATGTATGTATGTGTGTGTGTGTGTGTGTGGGGGGGGGGGGGGGGTATGGCGTACAGTGCCATCCTAATGATGAAAGTCTGAGGTAAGGATTAACAGCAAAGCAATATGAAGTTAGTTTTATGATGGGTACATTTACAGAAATATGAATGATGCAATTCATCTAAAATCAAAGTAATCTGCCAAGTACTTTAGCAACATGTCCAAATTTAGTTTAGATTTATAAATTCTTTGCTTGAAAAACAGCGTATTAAGATAGCATTTCATCAAATGTAGTCACAAACAATTGTTCAAATGGCAAACCCAAACAGAGATAAATGTTCTCATGTGTTAACAAACAACCTCTGAGGTTTATGACGCTTTGATTTCAACATCGCAGGCATGTCACAGACATGCTGACATACATACATGTGAAATTCATACTGATATGTGAGACCACAGCAGCGAGCAAGTTCCTGTTTCAAGTTCCAATTTACCAAGACTGGGTCGAGTGGGAATAGGTCCAGAAAGGAAACCCAGACCTCCTTTTTCCTATGTACATTCACTAGGAAATTCTGGAGGAACCCAAGGTGTTTCCAGGCCAGAAGTGATATAGTGTAGTACTGTATGTGAACTGCTTTTAAGGCCACAGAATTAAGCTCGTCTCCCCTGAGCATTGATCTCCATCAGAGATGCCTATTGCCAGAAACCTGACTGTGGTGTTCATGGTACAGTTGTGAAGAGCCGTGGATCTGCTCAGGGTCTCATCTTTTTATTTTTTGCCAATGATGGGCTTCTGCTGGCGTTTTCAAGCTATGACCCTTCAGCATGCAATAATGCAGTACACAGCCAAGTGTTAAACGGCTGTGACAAGAAGTACTTCCGTCTTTGCTAAACAAAAAAAACAAAACAAAATGAAGAAAACAAAGCTGCAGTGTACGATTTTTTTCCGAACGCCATGGGTGGACATGCACCAGGTTCTAATTACGTTTGAGACGTTACTGATGTTTCTGAACATTAAAAGGGCGCACAGACAATTTTGCTTCCCGACATAGTCTAGCCACTCAAGGAGAAAATACGTCACGCTTACGTGGGGCACACACACAGGTCAGCTTGCCACCCACATTCAGAATAACTTTATCCTGACAAGCATTCACATGCATGCCAACCAGAACGACCTGCCTTATTCGGAATAAAATTTAATTCTATTTGAACTTAATCTGATCATTGCCATGTTTACATGACAGATTTTTATTCCAATTGGCCCTTTATTCCGATCACTTTCGTTCATGTAAACTTATTATCTCCAGTATTGTGGGTGCTGCCCCATTCTGTTATGATATAGAAAGAGCTTGCCCCAAAAAATAACATTCTTTATTTGGTCCATCAATATTTTGTCCTTCCCATTTGGTTATGAGCTATAAATCACAACAAACAGATTGAGATCATCAATACACATAGTTGAGTTGGGTCAGACCTCTGATCAGAATCTCTCCTATATCTTGACTTTTGAGAGATCAGGACAGACCCAGAACACACTGGGTCTGTCTGGCCTGGGGACACCTTGGAGTTGCCCAGAATGAGCTGGACTAAAAGATGTTAATGAAAATTATTTGTTTTAAAGGTTTTGCCCTTGCACTAAAAACTTTATATAAACATGATTTGCGACAAGTTGAAGAAATATGACTCATAATTTAAATCATTTGCAGCTATCACTCAAACTGTAAGATTTCTCCTCTTTGTCCATAGCTGAACATTTGATGTTTGTTTTGCAAAGAGAGCGAAATGGAATTTCTCCCATTTTTCTTATCAGCAGTCTGCAAAAAGACCTCCATTTTCCCTTTGTGTCTTTTTAAGAATTCCTGCTCGCCACTAATGGATAATTGCCTGCGGTTGTGACAAAAGACAACCGAGAAAAAGAGACCGTCAGAGAGGGAGAGGGTATTAAACCTGGAGTGTATTTTGACAACAAATAAATAAACACACATAAATCGTACATGTTCCCTATTCAAAGATGCAAATACATGTCTGGAATATTCCCTCTGTCTCACAGATAAATGTCACAATGTGTAAAGAAATGTTCCCCTCTTGTCTCTGTACATTTCCTTTCCTGTTGCTTTCAGGGGTTACTCAACGCCCACTCACAGGATTTGGCAATATCCTTCGCATAGTACAATGACAACTTACCACTTGTTCCTCTTTCGTTGTATTATTTCTCATGCCAGGCATTGTATTTTGAAAAGAGAATTTATGTTTAAGGTTTATGTATTTACATCTGAAGATTTAGGAGTAAAAAAATAGTTTAGTTAAGTTCAATCAGGGATTGTTTGCGTCAGCACTCATAGAAGTCCCGCAATCTTACAAACAAGAGCACAATCTGTTTCACATCCTCTTTTTCTCAAGATTGAAGAATACACTTTTTCACACCACAACACCCGAAGAAACATCTCAAAGGAAAGCTTTGAGTCAAGCAGTTCTTAATGATAAAGCAACTGACCAAACCTTCACCATAGTTGTCAAAATAAAATTTAACTTGCTGCTTGTGCATTACCATTTAACCTGAAATGTTTGCATTTTTAATTTCTTACAAAATCTGAAGTGACTCTGTAGCCACAATTTAATTCAATTCAATTCAATTTTATTTATATAACGCCAATTCATGAAACTAAGAAGCCTTAAGAAGGACAAACATCACTAACAGGCCACAAATAAAAGAAAAAAAGTAGAAGAAAAATCTGATTCAATTTAAAGGGAATTGAAATGGTGTTTTCAGCTGTACTTAAAAAAAACAAGTTTTGTGAAGTTTCCATTTTCAATCTGGCACGAGGATCATAATGAAAGGAGCAGCAAATTGCTTGATGCGAAGATAAAGGAGAGCCATCAGAGAGGCTTGCCACTCACCACTCAGCAGCTGCAGCCGACCGAGAAAGACAAGAGGCTCTCATCAACCCTGATAGTACGAGATGAAACGGTGTGGCTCAAAGCAGCTCAGATTGGAGGATGTACGTGTTTGTGTCAGCCAAGCCACGGCAGCAGCAGCACCAACATCCTTGTTTTGAATTTGATTTGTGAAACTTCACTATTTTCCAGGAAGAAACACATGACTAATGGGGCCCTGTTCTAGGAAGCAAAAGTGGGGTGTGTTTAAATTACCGGCATTGTTTTCAAAAGAAAGGAGACTGTTGGTTCAGCTAAAAATGTGCAAATCGAGAAGATATGTGATTTTGCAGGTGACTTAAATTTTTACTGTGCACTGTGATTACCAAGGGGATAATAAGAATTACACCTCAACAAATGACCATATGCCCAGTAAATGTTCTTGGTGCTTTATTAACAGGTATGGTTTACATTGTTGTTTTTGAACAGCATGATCATCTGACAAGAGAAACTCTCTGCAACCATTGCTTTCAAACAGTGTTGGTACTTAAGGTGCTTTTACCATTACTCACAGAAAACTATAGTACAAGTACGTCTCACAATATGAGAATATCATGAAACAGTTCAATATTTTTTTCACTTATTTCAGAAATTAAAACTAATATATAGTCATTACACTCATTACACAGTATCATATTTCAAGCCTATATTTCTTGTCATTTTGATGATTTTGACTTACAGATAATAAAAACAAAAAATTCAGTGTTTCATAAATGTCAATATTGTGAAAAAGTTAGATACTGGAAACTTATGGTGTCACACCTTAATCAGCCAATTAACTCAAAACACCTGGAGAGGTTTCCTGAGCCTCTAGTGATCTCTTAGGGGGGTCTTCAATTCCAGTCCTCCAGGTCCGGTGTCCCAAACTTTTATACGTGTCTCTGCCTCAACACACTGTAGTCAGATAATCAAGTCATTAGCAGGAGAATTTGACTGCATACTGATTCTGGTGTGTTGGACACATCTAAAAGTTCCAGGACACAAGACCTTGGAGACTGGAAATAAAGACCCCTGTCTTAGGCCTTGTACACATGTAGCCAGGCCATAATAAAAATGAATATCTCCCCCATGTCATTTTTAAAAATAACATCATAGACATGGGTTCGCTTTCATGCCAAACACATAGGGGGCAAAGGGGGTGGGGGGGATTTCCTGCTGCATGTACGGGGAATGATCACAGACTACATGGAACATAGGAACAGTCTACACCACCGTAGAGCAGGTGACATTCCAACATTTTTCTGCGGAGACACTGAAAATTTCAGCGAAATTAATAATTTACAGATTGCCTACATTCCCTGAAGGAAGATTATGAAAATATTATGCATACTAGAAATGTCACCAAAATGCATACAACTGCAGATGCTTTCTTTAAATGTTGACTTTTCCACATAAAGTACAGGGAATGTTGAGAATTGTCTTTTTCTTTTTTTGCTGGTAGAAACGTAGGACTGAGACATATTGAGGAGCCAAATTGTGACATTTAGGTTTTTTTTGTGGACCAACGTGGATATTACACGTTTTTCAGTGAGACTGGGTTTAAAGAGGTGCACCACCAACAGGGATAACTGCTGCCTGGAGAGCATCGTCAAGCAAAATACATTTAAGAATTTTGAGGAGCTTCACAATGTGTGGACCAGTCCTACACCTTGGTTACAAATGTTGCATTTCACGTGTCAAGCCACTCCTGTACCAGAGACATCATCAGAAGCATCTTACCTGGGCCAAGGAAACAAAACTTTACTGTTTCCTTTGTGGTCCAAAGTCCTCTTTTCAGATGGAAGCAAATTTTGCATTTAATTTTAATATCAGTGCCCCAGAGTCTGGAGGAAGAGCCGAGAGGCACAGAATCTACCTTGCTTGATGTCCAATGAAAGTGAAAAGTTTCCACAGTCAGTCTTGAACCAGCTTGGTCATTGTTGGTTCAATAACCATGGTGTTGCTGTAGTTGATTGTCCAGCAAACTCGCCTTCTATCAAAAGTTGCTGTCAAAGCCACCTGGGGTTCCATTTCACCTCATCAGTTTCACTTGGGCACTGCCACAGGCAAATTTCCTTCATGCCACGCCGCATTGATGCAGTAATTCATGGAAAAGAGCCCAGAGTATTGAGTGCATAGAAATGAGCATACTTATCAAACATCTGATATTTCTGCTTAATATGCTCTTTTTTAATATGTTCATGCTCTGTGCTAAATTTAATGGACACCAGATTTGGCATTTTTCTTATTTGGAAGCCACTATCATCAAAATTACAAACAAAGACTGGGAATGTTTCACTCTGTGTCCAATGAATTTATAAGAGTTTCACTTATAATTGACAAAAAAACACTGAACGTTTTCACAATATTCAAATGTTTTGACCATGGTGTATCATACTGACGACTTCATTGTAAATATGAACCAAATTATCATGAATGCAAAGTTATTAAGCAACAATAGTAGTTCAAGCTTATTCATCTTCGCCTAGAAATGCTTGTAATGTACCGCCTTTATGTCTGGAGTTGGAAATGACATCTGAGTATCACACTGAACCAAACTTAATTAATTTATAGTTGCAAGATGGAAAACCAGTGGGATTTACCAGTTTTTGGACTTAATAGAGAACCACAGTGGTGAAGTTGCTAGCATTGCTGCCCTGCAGCAAGAAGGTCCTGGGTTTCTGCATGATTAGCATGCTCTCCCTGTGCATGTGTGGGTTCTCTCTGGGTACTCTGGCTTCCTCCCATAGTCCACAAACAAGACTGATAAGTGTACCTTGCTCGTACTAACCAATGCCTGCTTGTTAGTAATAAAAACTAAACGAACAAGCACCAAGCACTTTATTTGGTACACCTTGGTAGTACTGAGCTGAACCATTTTAAACTGCAAAAATCCTTCATTTTGAATTATTATAGATCAAATCAAGATGTGTGCATTTGTTGTAATAAATGGTTATTTGAGATTCTGTTGCCCTTCTATTATCTCAAACCAGTCTGACCATTCTCCTCTGACATCTACCACCAGCAGCGCAGTTTTGTCCACTTAACTGCCCCCTATATTATATTATATATTAGTTATATTCTATTTTTTGACCATTCTCTGTTAATCTGATAGATGGTGGTGTGTGAAAATCTCAAAAGATATTCAGTTTCTGAAATACACAAACCAGTCTGTCTGGCACTAGCAATCATGTGTCACAACCCATCTCTGAACCTTTGCTTGTAACAAGTTGAGTAACAGGATCTCCCACAAAGCCATCATTACGCGCAACCCATTTTGCAAGTGATAACCCTGAGAACTGTTCTTAATTTTTCCTGAGGAAAGCACTTGTTCAAACAAACCATCCAGTGACTAATTTGCTTGCTGTTCAGCTTCTAGATTCTCCTGCGAAATGTTAAGAGGCAAGTCAGACAGAAAGCGTGTGCAACTCTGCTACACCATACTCTCCAGAACAGAATCTGCTTTAGTACACTTCAACGTGTAATGGCGCACACAGCAAAAACTTCAGGAAAACTTAATTAACTGTCATCAGGCTGGTTTCTTATTAATAGTACACATGTTAAGGAAATCGCTGGCAGTTGTTTGTAAGCCAAAAAGCATGCTCCTGCTTCTCCATTACCCAAAATGAATGTGATTTCTTCTGTGGGCAGACCTGGACAGAGACTCTGGCTCCTAAACGTATACAGACTTTCTAGTTCTAACAGTAACCGGTCCAATCGCTTGTTGTCTTCTTAAACAGAGTTGACATACTGCCGATTATTTTGTTTTATTTATTTTGTTTTAATTTTATGAATAGGTTTTGTTTTTAACAGAAAATAGTGTATCCACAATATATGCAAAATAGACGTCATGTACATAAATAATCAGAGTTTTATTTTCAAGATTAACATATGCACTTATATGTTATACTTCATCACGTCACAGCTGGTGATTTTATTGCTTCCATTGATTTAAAACATTTCTGTTACCCTGCTCCACAATCAGATTTCATTTGCTGTAGACAACAAAGACAGAGATGGCCAAAGGCCTCTTTTCCACATGGCTGACCAACAAGTCATGCAATACGTGAAAGGGTAAATGGTGCTACTTGCCAGTGTGTGTTCTCTCTTCTCTCCGGCCATTTTCATTCATTTCTCTGAGGTGGGCTGTGCGTCTACATATCATGTCTCACAAAGGATTGTGATATTCCTTACAGCTCCTTAGCCCGGTGAGGGAAATCGTGACGTTCCTACGCTAAAGTAGCTATGAGAGGAAGCATACAGGCTCCTTCTCCTACCTACTTCCTTACTGACTGCACTATTTGAACAGCCCTTATCATGTCGACCGCTGACACACTTCCACTTTAGCTGAAGAGTCCTTACCCAAAAGACGTTTTCAGATGCAGTCTTCCTCTCCACTTTGCTATTTGCATGCTCGGTATGAGGGATTGCTGCAAAGCCAACGACAACACAGACGACTGTCCACTGTGGCTCTACGCTCTTTCAGGAAAAGTGAATTCTGCAAATCAATGACTCTGTGCAATTTGGTGAATTTCCTTTGATAGAAAACCATTTTTTTCCTGTATGATTTGATTGAATTGACTTTGTAAAGTGCCTTGAGATGACGTGTTGTGAATTGGGTCAATAAATAAAATTTTATTGAATTGAATAGTAATTTTGTGCCAACACGTGCGTACATAGAGTAAAACTGTATTTTTCATCCTTTCTGTGCTTTTCACGGGTGGTGCCATCTCGGCATCCTCGGCAACTCAAATGATGCCAGAATATTTGTAACTGTGTGTTATATGGCACATTTTACATGAAAGTTTTGTTGGACTTTAAAAAATTATTACATATCCAATGAATGAGACACCAGCATACAGATGAAAAAGCTATCAATTTACCACTAATGTAAATAATATTAATAATAAAAAAGCCGCCAATTTGTCATGACACCGCTCTTTGGCTGAGACAAAAAACCTCTTTGACACATAAATTTAAAGACAGTTATCTATATGATTTACTCACTAAATTAAATTAAAGTTCATCTGTTGTTGTATGGGTGTGCCGGTAGGAATGACTGCTGGTACCCTCCCTCCATCTCTGGTTCGAAGAGAGAGAGCTGTGGCAGTCTTCAGTCAGTTTTAAGATCCTGGAGGACAGGCCAGGCCCTACCCCTTCAGGCTAATTGCTATGGCTAATCAGGACCTGCAAACAGTAAGGACAAAGCAAACAAACGGACCCTGTGAAAAAGAGGCCTTCACACTGAAAATAACTTCAGTTTCTTTACTTCCATTTTCTGATGCTTGGTTTGATCTGAAGCAGGTCCTCTTCAGTACTTCTTAATCACTAAATATATTGAGTTGCTGCAATGTGATTGGCCGATATACTATTTGTGTTGACAAGCTATCAAATAAAATAGTATTCTATTCTAAGCTATGCTATTTCTCATCAGTGCATTCTGCAAGCGTACAGTACAACCAAATAGTTTGAAGCAGCACTGTAATCGAACAACAATTTAACAATTTAAATACAGTAGACCAACACAGAGCAGTTTCAGCAGCAAGAAAACTGTTTAGCAGCAATAATCTATTGCATAACAGCAAAAACGTGACTTAAAACTGTTAAAAGGAGAATGAAAATGAATAATTTAAAACACTAACAGTATAAAACAGCTGTAGCTGGGGTGAATGGGGAGCAAGACTGTGAATATTTTTGTGCAGAAATGAAAAAAGCGAACCCAAATCAGTTTATGTGTCTTTTGAGTATTTTGCAGAGCATTTGTTCAGTGCAGCCAAGGCTATGAGAAAAAAAACAACAATTTTTTAGCCTGTTTGTGTGTGGAGGGATTTGTACCTCCTGCCAGATGGCAGCAATTCAAATAAGTGGTGGCATGAATGAGTAGGGTCCTTCCAGATGCTGTTAGCTTTCTTTAGGCATCATGTCTTATAGATATCCTCCAGCTTTGGGAGTTGAGTTCCTACAACTCTGTGCACCAGAGATGTTGCGCTGGAGGGCCTGTATGTCACCTGCAGAGCAGCTGAGAAACCCTGTATAAATGCACTTTGTTAAAATCCCCTCAATGGAGCAACGTTAGAAAGTTATCAGCATCTCCTGTGGCAGTCTGGTGTCTTTTAACATCCTCATGAAGAACAGTCACTGTTGCGCTTTCTTCACCTAAGCAGTAGAGTTGATGATCCATGTGAGGCTCTCTGAGATTTGCACTCCCAGGAAACTGATGTGTCATCTGCAGCTCGTATTTTCCTGAACTCATTGACCTGCTCCTTTGTCTTCTCCGGGTTGAGATACAGGTTGTTCTTTATGAATCAGCTGCAAGGTTTTACATCTCCGCTCTGCACGCTGATTCGTGGCTGTTGATCAGCCTGGTAGTGGTGGTGTCATCAGCAAACTTCCCTATGAAGTTGGAGCTGAAGGTGAGGGATGCAGTCATCAGTGAAGAAGGAATAAAGTATGGGACTAACAACAATAATAAAGTAATAATAATTTATTACTGAAACATTCACTGTGCTTGACACAAATTGCAGCTATATTGGATTTTCAGGTTGGTGTTGGAGGGATACCTTCATCTTCGCCTCTTGACTTCAGAGAGTCTTTCAGTTTATTTTTCCAATATGCTATTTGGACAATTTTAGTTCAAACCTGCAGTAGAAAGACAAAAAAATCTGATACGTTTGTCTTCTTGTTACAAAACATAACACAATGAGAAAGTTTAACTTCTGTTGTCTTGGCAGTAATACAGTACTTGTGAAATGTAGTATTTAGATTACGTAGCACTTGTCACAAGTTTATGTTAACCACTCGTCTAGACAATGAGTCCATGTGGGGATCTTCCAGTAAGAATGTGATTATATTGCATCAGGAAGATCTCTTCTATGTTGAGGGTGACCTTTGAAGCGGCAGATATGCTGTATTGTCACGGCGGCTTCAAAAGGCCATCGTCTCACTCTCTCAGCAGGTCTACACTTCTGTCTGCAAGATAATAGAACAGGCTTTTAAATGGGATTGTAAGCTGCGCCTTAACCCTCCCAAGGGCGCTTGGAAACTGGTTGCCATATTCCATTTATTAACTTAAGTTCTAAAATGAGCCCATTGATGAAGCTTCATTTCACAACAGTGAGCGAGACGCGCCAAGGAGCAAGACCACTAACCTTTTAATCAAACAACCGCATCTCTGCCTCTGTCACTAAGCTGCCCTGAAAATCATAATGGGGGCTAACTCTTAATCAAGAGGCCTCCAGAGGAGGAATTAAATGCGAGCGGTGGTGGGTTTCAGAGCAGGAATCATCGGGAGAGGAGAAAAGCAGGCTCTAATTAAAAACACATTAACTGGTTATCATGAGTTGACATATTTTGCTTGATCTTATTTCCTAATCAGCAGTAATGAACAAAGTGTTCTCCATCCACTGGGTATTACACGCTACATTTCAGTGAGCAGTAAAATTAGCAGAGGGTCCCGGAGCTAAGCTAAACCCACGAAGCAAACTCTGCTAGGTTTGATTGCAGTTTTGTACTGTACTTAACAGAATGCTGTCTCGTCTCTCGATTCTCACTCAGATTAGAGATACAGCTAACCCCAAATTAGACACTCATACAAAACATCATTTTATATCTTTTTCTTTTCATGCTTTACAAATAATTACTGCAGTTAACTTTAATCACAGCTGCTGTTGTCATGGGAGGTTTTGATTACGAAGGTTCACATTTGGTTTTAAAAATAATTAACTGCATTTGGTGCAGAAAAAAAGTTGTTTTTAAATGTTAAGTAATGTGGTGATATCTTGCATTGGAAATACAATCATTGCTTTCATACAACAAGAAAGATGAGATACTTGTGAAGAACTCAAGAATTCTTTCTAGAAAGTGTAGGTGCCTTGCAAAAGCAACAAGACCGCTTAAATGTCCCACATTTTTTTACATTACAACTAGTAACTTTAATGTACTTTATTGGGATTTTATGTGAATAGACCAACAAGGCAGTACATAACTGTAAAGTAAATTGTTTTAATACATAAAACAAAGAAGATCTGGATCCTGTTTCACTGGCGAGTGCGGAAGTTCATGTGGTCCTTTCTGTTGGCATCCCTCATAAATGATAAAAAAAACAGCCATGGCTTACATTTTCTAGGGCAAAACTTGTTATCCATGTGCTTAAATATCATATTTCTTCCTCCAAAAGCTCCTTTGTTTTCTCTTGTTTCGGTGTTGACGTTTCGTTTACGCTAGTCAAGCTAGCGTAGATTAGATTGGTGATTTTAATCTAAATTTCACCGGAACTTTATCCTGTTTGCTACCCAATGTTTCTTAATTGGCTTGTTAAATTCAGGAGCTTGATCCGGGGACATTGATTTTTTATTATTTGGGTTCCTTGCAGCGCTGCAACCGTATCTGCACCGTATTCAAAGTGAGCCCGGGGTTAGCCAACTAAAGACCAAGATATTTGCTTGTACTTTTTTTTTTTTTTACATAGGATCATTCTAACGCATACATATGATTCTAATGAATTTCGTTGCAGCAGAAGTAAGTATCCAGCCAAATTCCAAGTCTTTTCCATGTTATAAATTGATTTTACAGGATTGCCTTTCAGTGGTGGGCACAGTTGTGCTAATACAAAAATATAGATAATCGCCGAGCTCCCTTTTTGTTCATTGCATTACCATTCTCGCTAAGTTTAGAAATTGTTTGCTGACCGGTTAGCATCCATCTTATTGGGTTTTGATAAGATACAATACAACAAGGTATTCTTTCACTCTTTATGTCACTGTTCTGTCTACAACTGCCCCCCCAAAAAAATCCCAAAACAAAACAATAAAAACATTGTTAATAGCTTAGACACCCTACGGATCCCAGCCACCCTATTTCTAAGGGCTCTTCCTTAGAGATAATATTAATAATTATTATTATTAATAAAACATATGAACACCATATTATTTCTGACTTTATTTGTATTGTTATTCCAGTTTGAATATGATTATTATTATTTATTATAATTTGCTATTAGAATTTTAATAATAGGTCATTCAAACTCAAATGGTAGCTATAACAAAAATATGGTTCAAATGGTGGTGATCCCAGGGCTATAAGCTTGTAATGATTAATACCAATAATGCATTTATTAATTAGCTTTTATGAACTCATTTATGCTGGAACAAGGTGATCTGATCGGTTTCTGACCGATGAGATTTATCCAGCAAGCGTTGATAACTCAAATTATAACTGCAATTAGAGTTTAATCTTACTCCTTTATCACCAATCCAATGTAAATGTCTCTGTATTAATCTCAGATGTTAACTCAAAGAGATAATTCTGTATTCTGATGACCATGCAAACTCTGGATTGAAATGAACACAAACAATTACTATTCCACACGTTGTTATTTATTGAACTAAAACAATCTCCTGTTACAGTAATTATTCTAATTCAATAACTTAGGAAGCTCTACTCACTACTAAACTAAACATGCAAAAGAAAAATAAAAGAAAACAAGCAAGTCAAAATTTTATTAAAATAAGAGCTAGCAATTCTTAGTTCAACTCACAGTTGTTTGAACATCACATTCAAGACGTCGGCACTTGACGTAGCAGCATTGAAAGACAGAAATAGCTCTGAGAACGGGAGGGACGCTTCAGCACAGCGTAGCTAGCTAACAGCTTAGCTACACTGCACTTTCCAAAGATGGCAACTGTGACGACACGTAACCTGCAACCTGGCGTGATGCGTAAAGGGGAAGGTCTTAATGACGTAATCAGGGCCTACGCTCGTGTGGGGTGTGCATTAGCTAGGGAGGTGGTCCTGAATGAGGAATTCAAAGCAAGAGCGCGGACTGAAGATTCAGACAAAGCGATTGAACTGGAGATAAGAAGAAGGAAAGAAAAAGGGAAAAAGATAGAAAACACGGCTCTCGGCAGAGCCACTTATAAGAACCACAAACCAAAACACAGCCAAAATCACTTACAAAATGCATGCACATACATCAGAAACATCCAACAGTTAAAACAAACTCCGTCTTGGAGTAATTAAAGGAGAAGTCCGGTCAACAAGGAAAAATCAGGGGATCATTAGCTATAACTAAAACTAATACGTTTGTGGTTATTTAATGAATTTAGCTTTAATCAATAAGATGTAATAATTTTATATTTAAAGTACTTTCAGCAGTTTTAATTCTGATTTTGACCGGACTTCTCCTTTAAGCATTAAACTAAATCCTAATAGGTTTCTGCCAAGGCACAAAAATATCACCTTATGGGTGAAAAGAGAAATAAAAAGGGGAATCTTTTCTTTACTCTGACGTTGCCTCAGCGGGTGTCCTGGTCTCGGGTCCGCGAATCTGGTCTCAGCTTCGGCGGTGCCGTCCTTCGGTCAGCGAGGAAACGGGAGGAAGATCCCTTTGTCTCTCTGGGCTCTTCAGACGCTTTGTTCGGCCAAACGAAAGCGTGGTCACTTGATCACTGGGAGATAAGCGGCTGCCAGTCTTTGATCGAAGTGGATTCAAAGTACTTTTTAAAGTCGACCTCCTGCACCTTGAAGCAGGGATGAAGTTGGCTTCGAAAATCCTCGTTCCAGCGAGAAAATCGAGCATGGCACGTGGGGAAAATCCCAATGGGATTAAACAGCTGTGTGTCTTCCCAGTCTGGCGGGGCGCCAAGTAAGAAGAATGAACGCAGCGGGTCCATCGCTTATAAAACCCTCTGTAGCAACGTTATCTCGTTGGCTGTGTCTCATTCCGCCTACTTCTACACTTCGAACACTTAGTTTTAAGTATATAGTGTAGATAACACAAAAAGTCAGTGCACTGAAGGTACCCAGATGACCCCCTAAAAACGGTCACAAAATGCAGTGTGTAACGATGGACCCTACTCGCACTAAACGGACGCCATCTTGACTACAAAGCGGAAAGGGAGGGGCTAGGGACGTCGGGAAGATGTTCCCATTTTGAAAATAATGGCGGACAATTCAGCCGAGACAGTCGGAGGCGATGTATTTTCCACATGCTGTGAGTGTTAACGATTGGTGTCTGTAAACAAACGCCGGCATATATTTTGGCGGGCTGAAAATTCGCGTTCACGTGTGTTGCGTTCGTCACGTCATCCCGTCATTTCCGGTAAGCGTTTTAACATAAGTGTTCCTTTTGGAACAATACTAATGATCGAAAGTGGGCACTACGGCAGTAAGTGGTCAGTGCACATTAGCAGTGCACTGACGGAAGTATTCGGAATAGACCCCTTGCATCTGATGTCACAGTCACGTGATCGGGGGTGCACGCCTCCATCTTGGTGGGCACGCTAGCGTGACAGCCCACCACTGCACTGGCCCAGTTACCTCATTACTCGCATGGCCGGCGGAGCGTATACAAAAGACTATTCACTGATTGTTCAATATGGTGCAAACAGACTGCATCTCTGTTGCCAAAGCAATGTTTACAGTTTAGGGTCAGATGTTATCGGACTATATGCAGCCAAGTTATGAGAATAAACAACATTAAACTCACCCTTCCACGGACAACTGCTACATCATTCAGGTAAAAAACAGACAGTTCACGTATCCATCCGGCAGTGAACTGTTTGTGCGCTCCCAAACTCTTGTACGCCTTCATCTGATCGCCACTGTACGTTGGGGTGGGTGACAACACAACGTAGTTCACCAGATCCGCACAGCAAACTGATGGCCAATCCTCGGGATTGCTAGAAAAATCCTTATCAGGAAGAGCCAAAGGGTCCGCAAATACCGGGCATACACTGTACGAGTTTTTCAGTCGTGGTACTTACATACATCTAAAAACTGTGCGACGGAACCGCGGGGTTTAAAAAGTTCACTGCTCACGATCTGTGGTGGCAGAGGCAGGTCGCCCGGCCCGGCCCCCCCCCCCCCCCCCCCCCGTGAGCGGAGGAGTGCTGAAACAGGCGGCCAGCGCGTTTCGCGGACCGGAGCGCTCGCCCTTCCCAACCCCCCCGCGAGCGGGCCGGGCGGAGGTCGCTTCAGGGACGCCTGGCGGGGATGGAGAGGAGGGGAGGGCGCTCCCTCATAGCTCTGCTTGAACAGCAGGATGCGCTCACGAAAACCTCAAGACAGCCGACTGAATTTCAAACATGTTTGATTTTCACCGATCGTCCGATTCCTGATCGGGAGGTAGTCGTGAGAAGCCAGTCCCCCCTCCTCCCCCCTGTACGATCAAGCTGAAATTCGGTCCGATTCAAAAAATGCTCGCACGACTGAAGAATCGTCCCGAAAAGGGGAAAAACTCGTACAGTGTACGCCCGGCTCTTGAATATCGTGCGTTGTGTAGAAAATGGCATGCCAACCAATATGGCCGCTACGCAAGGGGTTCTGGGTAACGGAGTCACGTGGTTGCAAGGGGTCTATGAGACAGCATAGACAGCATAATTGACAGCATAGACAGCAAAGTACAGCATAATTGGTACAGCAATTATGCTGTACTTTGATAGTAAAGATGGTATACTTTGTCCCATACCAACCAATTACTTATACATGGAACATATTTTTTTATATATATTTATGCACACGATAAATAAGATGATGATATTGAACATGTTTGTTATGTTTGTGTTTAAATGGAGGAACTTGCAATGTTGCAATAGGTTCAATCCCACATTAGGAACTTGGGTATGAAACAGTTGCGACACAATGAAAATATCACATATGACTAATTGTGTGTTTTTTTCTACAGAAGCAGGGTTCCTGAAAACCTCCACGGTTTTTACATTAAACTTAAATCATACAAATAAGCAGTTTTGAAAACATTTGCATTTTCTTTCTGTTTTTCTACAATGTGATTGAAATAAATATGTATCTTGAAAACAAAACTGCAGCTGTATACAGGCAATGGACCAAACATTTGACAAACAGCTTTGCGCACTCTATTTTTATTTCTTATTAGTTTCAGGTCAGCTGACAGAACAGATCATGATCTGCCAGTTGTAATTAAACAGCAGCCATTCAGACCCTACCGTAGGCTTTTATAACCTTGTTTAGTATTTTTGTTTTCAATGTATCAAGAAAAACAGGGCAGAAATTGACAGGACCTGGCTTATCAAATGCAAAAAAATCTATATCTATCTATCTATCTATCTATCTATCTATCTATCTATCTATCTATATATATATATATATATATATATATATATATATATATATATATATGTGTGTGTAGAAAGTCATAAAAAATGAGGAAAACCATTAAATGACAAAGGCAAGTCCAATATGTGCTGACAGTGGAGTCCACATGTTGGTCAGCTGTAGTGAATTTTTGTATCTGAGTAGTGCTACACTCAAGTTCAATGTGAAGCCTCCAGCTTTATTTTAGTTTAGGCTGCAATTACAGTTTGATAAAAAAAAAGAAAAAAAAAGAAGGAGTTACGCTCTGCCATGCATCTTCTGTAGACTTGATCCTCTAATAGCAATGTCTAACATCTGTAGAAATACCTTCCATGTTCCACAATAGGGAAATTCGGGCATGACAGTGGTAAAAACAAGTAGACAGTGGTAAAAAACAAGTAGACAGAAGATTAACACACAACATGAAATAATAAGAGAAATGCTAAATTTAAAGTTAAGCTGTACAGTAGAAGAAAAAGACTTATTTGAAGCAGAAAAATATTGCACAATTATTAATAGATAATAAGGGATATTCAGATAAATATGAAATGTTCAAGTAAAAAAAGAAAGAAAAACAGCAGCTGATTATAGAAAAAGCGTGCAAATAGATATTAGCATCCAAGAGACAAGAACCAGTGCAACCACTAGCTTGTTGTAAACACTTTTTGAGTTTGTTGTGAGCAGCAAAGATTATAAAGTCCAGTTTATTGTTAAGGTGAACACCCAGGCGCCTATAAGAGCCTACTATCTTAACAATAGTTCCCTGGATGTTCACTGGTGTCATGTCTGGGTCTGCAAAGGTCAACCAAAAGCTCATATGTTTTTTTTCCTGCAATTAACCTGAGGTGATTCTGCTAACGCCAGTCTACAAAGCTCTGGATCCACTGTCTGTACTCTGCCATAGTAGGTCTCATCAGGACGACTCAGTGGCATCAGAGAACTTCTGAAGGTGGCACTGTAGGAAGTTGATGGAGAAGTCTGCAGTGTAGAAGGTGAACAGAAACAGTGCTAGGTAAAAGCTATAGTGTTTGAGAGGAATCAAGCTAGTCTGTGTTTTCTTTCAAACAGATACAAATCCATGCTTAGAAAGAAAGCAGTTGAACTATGTTTATGTGACACTGTGTATTTTTGTTAGGACCACATGTACACGTTTTTAATGCCTCAAAGGTTTGTGCAAAGTTGAGGCAAAAATTGGAATACCTCCTCTGAGTCCTCTAAAGTACGGTTTTGCCAATGTATCCAATTTAATTAGCTTTACTAGATGTTTTGTGCTATTTATTCATCTGTAGAGAGGTTTGAATTAGCAAGAAAGGATGGTGACATTAAAACGTTTGAAATGCAAATCCTCATACAATTCTACTGCTAAACTGCTAGTCACACTAGTTCCTGCTTCTCCGTGCAGTTTTCTTTTATCGGTCACACAAAGCAAACAAAACGAAAACATCCTAGCTTGGATGTGCCGAGGAACAAAATATCTGGACAATGTGTTGCATAGTAAAACTGCACTGTAGGATACTTTTCAGCAAACACAGAGCTGCATGTGTCATTGTTTCCTAGGGAGTAGAGAATGTTCTTGTGATTCAACGGCTGTGTTCGCTGTACGTGATTTCAGAGTGATCACATGAGACACTGTACATGTGGGAGAGGGTCAAACAAGCTCAGACTCACGCCCCTGCTCCTTACATGCACCCAATCCACTCCTATCTAGTACCTGTCACATGCTGGCTGCAAAATGGAATTGACTATTGATTTCCCCCTTACCACAGGTCAGTTGCGCTGGCAGGCCATAGCTGACTTGCCGAGGGCCTCGAGTGGGACAGCAGGAGGAGGGCAGCATATATGGGAGGAGGAAATACACACGACAAATCACACAAGGACATTTGCTCATGGTTGCTAACCACCTCCTTTGCTGAGTGTGTGTGAAGGGCGGCAGTCAGAATTGCTTTAAAAGAGCTGTGTTACTAGATGCACAGCCTGACACACACACATACACACACACACACACACACACACGCGCGCGCGTGCTCGCGACTGGGTACAACCTTGATAAAAATTGCAGTAGGATTTATTTGGAAGAGAGGGGGAAATTAGCTGTGGATTGGTGGACTTGAGATAAAAACATTGGTCAGAATGCAACAAGCTAAAAAAAAAGCTTTACAACTAAAAGATTAGTTTTTAAAATGTGTAAAAATACAATTTTTACCAGCATGATACCTAAACCTGGATTTTGTTTTTCAGCATAGTCTTCATATGTAAGGGGGAACAATTAAAAACAGGAATAAAGACATAAGCCCCCCTCCATAAAAAAAAATAAAAAATCGAATAAAGCAATCTTAGAGCACAGCTGTGTGGACAAAGTTTAATTTCATTGTTGCCCCTGTTGTGCCGGCAGATGTAATGTGTATGTGTGCTGCACACTGGAAACGTTTATATTACCAGAGTTGATTAATATTAAAGCAGCATCCCATACAACCCAGTATAAGAGCCCTTACTTTAATATGATAAAAGGTGGTGTTTAATTAAGTGGGAAACCTCTAATTAGCACAAATTTCTTTGCACAACAATTTCACTTAAATGTTATACTGTGGTAAATTGCTAACCTGGCAAACCAGATTCATAATGTTTAACACTCAATGCCTGCTCCCATCGAATCTGATCGGGGGAGGAAGGGACATTCAGAAAAACCTTTGGTTTTAGCCAGTCACCGTATCAAATGAAAATGTAAGTAGCAGGCATCATCAGAAACCACACGTTATTCATGCAAGGCACGTTTATTTGGATGTCATGTGATTGCAGCAGCTACACATACTGTACGTCCTCCTGCACTGCTTTGTTTATTTTGGCTCGTCTGTGGGCTTAGCAGCTATTGTTTTCATCACAGCTGTGTGTCCCGCCTTAAACCATAATACCGCAACGTGATTGTTCGACTACGGCTGGGTCACTTCTCAAGTGGTTGATGTGAGAGTGGGACAAGGGGTCCGTTCTTCGTACGTTGCTTAAAACATCCGAGATCAAATGAGACATCCAAGATGATTTCATCCGGCTAATCATGATCCGGCTAATTGGGTTCTTCGAACACGCCTGTTGTTTATGATTAGTATGGCAGGATTGAGTTATCTGAGATAACTGCGCATTCATGCGTTTGTTTAAAAGGGGAAATGTATCGATAGTAGAAACAATGATCAGCAACACTGCTATTGGCTGTTCAGCATGGCCAAAGAACGCCCACAGTTTTTCTCCCAAGCAGAACAAGAGCTTTTAATGGAAGGTTATGCTGAATTTGAGTCATTAATTAAAACGACAGGGAACACCTCAAAGTCTGCTAAATCCAGGAGAGAGGGCTGGTAAAAAGTAGCAGACAAATTAAATGCGTAAGTGCTGTCCATGTTAGATGTTTCTATCACTTTCTACAGTATGTATTTTTGCATTTTAATAATTTCATATTTACTTTGTTCTTTTATGTCAGAGCCTCCACGGGAGCCACTAGAACATGGGGAAAAAAGTACAAGAATATTCTACAAAACGGTAGCCTTTAATTATTATACTGTATTTTAAAAAGCAACTTCTTCCTCTTTTTTAAAAGCCACTGTTAAATTAGGTGTTTGTCTGTTTATAACAGCCACCAAGGAAAAGCCTGAAAAAAAACAGGTTCTTTTTACTTTTGTTGCATAAGGCATGTTTCACCCTTTCTTTTTCTTTCACAAAATGACACAGGGTGCCATCCGTTCCCTATATAAACGGCATCTTCAACAAAAAAATGTGTATTTTGACCTGAAAAAACACAAATTAAGAGGAGAAATTGAACTTCACAACTTGAAAAAGAGAAAAATTGCACTAGAGATCGAGTTGCTTCAAAAGGACCTTCAGAGTAAGTTCTAAAACACCATTTGACAGTAGTATTGCTGACTTTACATAACTATCTCTTATTGCAGGCAAAAGATGACTTGCTGTCTTTTCTTTATAAAAAAAATGTTTAAATAAAACGACAGGAACTAAGCATTTTTTGTTTCGTCTTTTATTAAACATTAAAAAATGGTGTTCCACAATTCTGTCCCATCCTCTGCCACTAGGTGGTCCAAGTGCACTGGCTGGACAGACTCCATAAGACTTACCTATCTCCTCCGCTTATAAAGCTGGGATCTAATCCTGTTTACATGAAATAAGCCTGCTCGCGAGCAGGTTCAAGCTGGCGCACATGTTGCTATGACAGCAAGTCCAGGAAGAGTTTCGAAGAACCAAACGATCCAAGATCATGCCAAATCGTCAACAGTCAAATCCAGCTAACTGAGTTAGCGACGTACGAAGAACGGACCCCTGGTGAATTCTCGTGTGTTTGTGAATGCACAAATACCTCAAGAATTCAGTTTGCTGGCAAGGTTTGTAAACTGTATTATCTGACATTGTTCTTCATTGCAGTCTGTCCACAACTAGTTGACAGTAATATTTAAATACATGTCCATTAACAAGTTCCAAAGAAACCACATGCATTTTATGGCCACAGTCAAACTTCTGGCTGGATTCTGATTAAATATATATCCATCGTTCTTGGGAGAATTGTCTTGTTGGAGCACCAACTTAAATCCAAGCCCCAATCTTCTACCCAATAATTTGAAGTACAGTTGAATAAATTCTATATAATACATCATTCAGTTCAGTTTTTGAAATGCACACATACAATTAGCAGCAAAATAGCTCTACAGCATGATACTACTACTATTACCACCATCCTTTACAGCTGACTGTTCTTTGGTCAACTCACATTCAATCAAATATTAGAGATAAATTAAAATGTACAATTTTCATTCTGTGTGGCTAAATGATCGAAACGTAATTCAAACTTGTACACTCAATAATTTGCAGAAAATTTACTTCTACATTTTGCTTATCACAAGTGTATGCAAACTTCTGTATGCCTTCAGTATCGAGTGCATGATCTGATCCTTAAAGTACAATGTATGCCTTCCTACAAAGTGGTCTCACTCAGTCCACAGCTGTAAAAACAGTTGCACACAAAATCATTAGTGCTGATTTATTGCTGGCATTTTAATCATCAAAATTGCCCACAATTCACTCTCAACTCAGTGCCACATTTTGAACACTGGTATAAAAACATCGATCGGCAATTATTTTTCCAGCTTAAACCAAAATTCCCTCTCTTTGACACAAACTCAACATTGAATTACCAACATTTGCTATCAGGCGAGAAACGATTGCTTCATTCAAATAATAAATTAAACAACCAAGAGGAGCCAGAGGGCTGCTACTGCTGGTGCTGCTTGTGTGGTCTGCAGGGATATTCATTATTTTCAGCAGCTCACTGCTAAATGTGCCAAGTGCAGCTGCCAACACGACTATAGTGCAGAACTATGGAGAAATTCATCTCATTTGCTACTTTCAAAAAACACAATACTAACCATTATTTAGGACAGTATGAGCAAATGCGGTTCTTGTGTATTCACATTTTGCAGACATGCTGCTTTGTGTAGCAGACATGATAAAGAGCCAGTCCCTTCCCAAACTTTTTGCTAGTCTGGCTTGCAGACAAAGCCTCTAGGACAAAAAATCTGGTAAAGAACAGTTTACAATAAACCCGGGATAATTACAGCATCTGTAAAAAATAGAAATCTCGGAAAAAAGGATTTAGTGGGAACACAAAATATTTTTTTTGGGGGGGTGGGGCAATGTACAAATGTAACAAATATTAAGTTGTTTTGCAGATAATTAGAAAGATAGATGGGCTACACTTTATGTGCTACCCTTTAAACTTTGTCTAGATTTTCTCACTTCCATCACAAATGGAATAGACCAAGGCAAAGTAGGGGAAATAAAATTGTACAAATTTGTGAAAAGTTTCATTTAGCCTCTTTCACTCTGAAATAAAGTCCACTTGTGTGTGTTTGTTACGGAGAACATTACTGAACAAATAGCATCATGGAGCAGATGCGTCAGGAAGTGATGAACAATTTTTAACCAAGTTTATAAAACAATTAACCTGGCAAACTGGATTGACAATGTGTAGCACTCTAGCTCTGCACATTAATCTGGGACTGCTCCTATTGAATCTGTTTGGGCAAAGGAGGGACTTTCAGCAGAGCTCTCCGAGCTGACTGGGCGAAATGACGGCTAGTGCCCGTTCAAATGTTTTTGTCAATGACAGTATTAAAATGTAAGCAGTCGTCATGAGAAACAACAAGATGGTAAGCTAGTCAAGGCACTTCTTGCTGTTCTACTTTCAAAGAAGAAATCGTGGATTCTCTCAAAACAGATGTGATAGCAGCAGCTACGCGTGCGTCCTCCTGCGCTGCCATGTTTATGTTGGTTCTGCTGTGGGCTCAGAAGCTCTTGCTTTTGTTGCACTGGCATGGCCCCGCTTAAACCATAATACTGCAACGTGATTGGCACAAACAGTTAAAATCGGAGTAGTACAAGATGTATTCTCATGTGTTTGTGAACGTACAAATATCGCGAGAATTCATCTTGCAGGCAGGGTTATAAAACAAAATCCTTTTCCCCCGAATGCTCCCCGGGCGCTGCACAGTGGCAGCCCACTGCTTCCTATGGGATAGGTTAAATCCAGTGAACACATATCATTTGGATGTATGTTGCAATTACAATACAGATGATTATCGTTAGAGAACTCTTTTCAGAAGAAACAGGTAAGCAACTCTGGAGGGGCTGCAGAGATCCACAGTTCAGATAAGAGAATCAGTTAACTTCTAGTTGTATATTCCATCTTCATTAAAGAATAAAAAAAAAAAACGCTTTTGTTGAAAGAAACCTTACCACTTTATTTCTAATGCACTTGAAACAACATCTGACCAAAGTGCTTTTTCAAAGCTGTAAGAGAAGGAGCAGGAATAAAACAACTACAAGTTAATACACTGGAGCTATAGAAAAGTTACAGTAGTACAGCTACATACAAAGGGTAAAGGATGAAGACACAAATGCCAACTCATGCTGGGTTAAAAGTCAAGGAGTAAAGTGTCCTTTTAAATGAGTTTTAATTATTATTCCACGTTTTAGGAGCCAAAACTGCAAAGGCTCCGTCTTTTCTGGTTTTATGAAAGTCCTCAGGACACTCAAAAGCATCTGGTCAGCCAATCTAAGAACATTGAGAATTTTAAAATGGATTTGAGATTGAACATGAAGACGGTAAAGAGATCCCAAAACTGCAGTTATGTGCTCTTTGCAGCAGCATTTTGTTCCAGTTGCATTTGTGAAACGGAGGTCTGGCTCAAATCAAAACAGTTACAATAAGCCAGGGGCGAGGTGATAAAATCATGTCCCACTGATAAGCACCATCTAGACAGTAGGGACATAATTTTTGAAAGTGGCTTCAACCGAAAGAAAGAGAACTTGACCACACCGGTGGCATCGGAGTCAAAATTTAGGCTGTTTTTTTTTTTCTTTTACACCTGAATAAGTGAGGCTGTTTTTTTCCCAAGTGGGACAAAAAAGAGAAAATAAAAAGGGATACAGCTGGAGTCACCGTTTTTAAAAAGCAGAACCTGAATCATTTTTTCATTAAAACTAAGGAAATTCAGTGCCATCCATTCTCTGTTAATGAAACAATCAAGAAGAGGCTGAACAGAGCCCTCATGTTTTAAAGGGGAATAAACTTTGTCGTCATCAGCATCTGAGATGGGATTCAGTTCTTCCCAAAAGAACAGCACCTAGTGGTCGTAAATAAATAGCGAACAGGTGATGATTATAAATTGGAGCCCTGAGGTTCCCCTAAGCAAGTGGGGCAGCAGAAGTAACATTTTACATCATGATACAGAAGCTCCTGTCAGAGGTAGGACCTAAACCACTGAAGAGCTGAGCCAGTGATGTCCACCCACTGTTCTAATCAGGAACTAAGAAAAGTTGTGGTCCGCTGTGTCAAAAGCAGCGTTTCAGAAATCTTTGACAAAAAAAAAAAAGAGCAGATTTAGAAAGAAAGCCAATATAAGTACCATTTGCAGTAAATCATGTAGAGGACACAGTAAAGATGAGACCACTATTACCTTCTGGCCTTATTGCAAAAGGTTGTGTGCCAGAAAAGTAATATTACAGAACTGACTGAACACATCATCGCCTTGGTGAAACAGTGGTGGCAGCATCATGATCCAAGTAAGGATTTTCCTTCAGCAGGAACAGGGAAGCTGGTCAGAGCTGATGGACTCTGATCAATGTTCCAGCACAACAACCCTAGCCAGAGTAACAATGAAACATCTTAGATTAGTCCATTCTGTTTCTCTCTATATTTTTTTTAATAGTGCACACACATTTAGGTTTCTCTTATCTGTTTTTACTCGGAGCCTTGCAACAAAATTTTGCTTAGATGTACATTGTCAATGTGCAGTTGAATGCTAGTTTGTCAAAGTCTGATGCGATTGAATGGTGTACTCCATTTGAAAACTGATGTTCAAACACTGTCCATTGAATCCAATTTACCTTTTGCCACTAACCCAAGAATGTGGAAAACTTCAGTCCATACATATGCAAACACTGAAAGGTTTTTTTTCAAAAGGTGGTTCTGCAAAGGACTGAAGGGGTTCTGAGTGAAATGCAAACCACATTTCAGAGTTTTACTTGTGAAAGAGGGAAACAAAACAAACAAAAAACAAAACAAACATGCACTACTTTCCTCACACTTCAATTATGAACTAGTTTTTGTAAGTCAACAAGATTAAATCCTAATAAAACATTTGCTCTTTAAGGGACCAAAGAGTGAAAATGCTCACTATGTGCCAACATGCATGTTGCCTTCTACTGTCCTTTACATACACTGGAGAAATTTAAATAAGTACAAATGTTTAATTTTTATTCACAGAATCACATTTTTTGTCCAATTCAATAAAAAGTATCTGGGACCTCAGATACAGCATATTTTCCCTAATGATTCAGAGTATCAATACATTTCCTTCATATCCTGCCATGGAGTACACCTATAAACAACTGGATAACAAAAGGAGGAAGATCTCCCAATAGTTCACAATTTGTATGTGAAAACCACTTGTAATCATGGTGGAACATTCTTCTGCACACTCTTTTAAAAACTGTTTTTCTCCTGCACGGTACATTCTTATCACTGCTGCACTTTATATTGTAATGTTACTTTAATTCAATTGCAATCTCATTACATTATTGTAAGCTGTATGCAACGAAATTTTGTTTTGGATGCACTCTGTACATACAAAATGACAATAAAGTTTGTCTAAGTCTAAAGACAAGTCAGTCTGTATGTCAGGAAACTGCTTTTGGCACAGATTCAGTTTAACATGCATAACATGTTTCATCAAATGAAGCCACTTGCTGTACTAAATATAGTCCTTGCTCGAGCTCGCTTTTCTTTCCCCCTCATTTTAAGCATTTTAGCTTGCCTGTCATTAAAACAATAAAAACCTTTTGAACACATTACAAAGCATTATTGATCAAGGTTAAGGTGGCGCAGCATCTCAAAGCACAGCTGTGCTAAACAGAGGTTTTTCTATTCTTTTAGAACCTCAGCTCAAAATATTCCATGCGAGCTTTAAATTAAACCCAACGTCACATCATGGCTTCAGACTCAATGCCCTCTGCTGCCAAGTGGTCCTCTTGTTCTCCCTGCCCAACCCGATGTCCTTTGTGATGCATTGCTGCTTTTGTCGACTGCCTGCTGCTCATTCACAGTTGATTGCTTTACTTTGTTCTGCCGCTCATTTCCTCACTCCCCGTTCCAAATGACTGCTCATAGACCGACTCCCTCCCTGAGCTCCTGATTGATTGATTTATGGGGGTCGATCGGTGATGACCTTACCCACCTGCCACCTCACATGCTCAAACTCTGTATGTCAAGTACAAAAGATGCATTTCATTTGCTTTAAATGAAGCCAGACAGCAAGTGAAACATTACTTATAGACCATTTAGAGAAATCGGGATATGCACCATTGGTACTTGCTGACAGATTGCTAACAGACTATATGATTTGTCAAAGGCTGACCTGTTAAACAACACCTGTGTAAAAACACTGTGAGCCAAGATGATTTGTACCTATTAGAACCAATAGATGGCACTCTGGTAACAGACTTCATTTAGTCATTTATAATGTAGAGAGAAAAAAAAGAAAAAAAAGAAGCATTGACAATTTGGAAACATTTTTATATTCAAGAGAGAAGGTGTGATATGACTTGTTTTGGAGTTACAGATGAGAAAGCAACAGCACAGGAACTTGTACAGATATATGGGCGCACATAAATTTGCAGCAGAGCCTAAACACTTGCAAAAGATATGCGACATCCCCCTTCCCACACAGAGCCCTCAAAATGCTAGCCTGTTAACTCATGTCATGGTGACACTATCTGACAAGACAGCTGTGCTACATGTCGGGCCCTTTTCTTCATACTCATTTCAAGTGCGCCTCACTTTGTTTTTCTCAAGCCTTGAAAGATAGCGTTACCTTGAACAAGTGGCCTCCCACCGACTCTCCTGTCCAGATACTGAGCGGGACGTAGTGGACGCCTGACCATCTTCCAAAGGCCTTGCACCGGAGCCCTCCCACGGCCTCTGCGCAACAGGTGAACATAACCCAGGATCGGGGCTTCTCTTTTGGGAACAACTACACTTTGGTAAGAAGGGCGACCCCTGCTCAGAAGTGGGACACTTCCAGTAAAAGGCTTGCCACGTCTAGTTGGGGCTGACCCATCTCCAGCAGGGTCGTGCTCCCTGTGGATGAAGAGAGGTTGCTTTCTGCGACCTTGCTCGTGCAGTTTCCTTGGATCAGTATGGCTAGGGGCCTTGTAGAGTGTTGGTGGGGCAACATGCTTGAGCTCCTCTGACATTGACTCCGACCTGCTGACTGACGGATCTTGAGGAACCTGAAGCATTTGGTCAGCTTTGTGTCCACTTGAAGCTTGCGCGTATGGGTCATAGTTCACCATGGACCCACCAACGTCTCTGGGGGAAGCTGGTTTATACGGAGGGTGATCAAAGTGGGCTTCCACCAGCCGATTCTCTTGGAAAGAGTTCACATTAGATTCAACATTAGCCAGGTTGTCATACTTGAAAATCTTGGAATGCATAGAAGCAGAAGCTGGTGAAGAGAGATCAGGGGCTCCATGGACCCCAGGATAGTCCAAACCCAAGGCAGCTGCACGAGCTGTAAAACAAATGCAGGTCCAGTTCACAACAAAAAAAATAAATAAAAATAAAACAAGCAAGGCACAAGACAAAGTTGGCCAGTTCAGCGCGGACTAAATCCAAAAGTCCTCTTCATTTCAACACAATCAAACAGCTGCATCTCAGATTTAATGTTATTTTTATTTTAATTAAAAAGAAAATAGCTTCATTACAAAGAGAGCGATGCATTTCAAGCACTGTTAATTTGCATGAATATGGTTTAAAGCCAATGAAAATTTGTTTCAAATTTTGATATTGCACAAAAAAAAAAATAATAGAAATGTTACAGCCTCGTCGATCATGGAGACTGTCGAGTTGACAGTTGGAAAAGCACGCAGTCATTCACACCCTCCACACAGAGGACAGGCCACAAAAGGTCACTGCTCAAAAAACTGGCTATTCAGAGTGCTGTATGCAGTGGTAATGAAAGGTTGAGTGGAAAGAAAAATGTTAGAATAAAAAAAAGACACAAGCAGTAGGGATAACTACCGCTTTGAGAGGATTGTAAAACAAAGTCCATTCAAGCATTTGAGGGAGATTCACTGAGGCTGGAGTGTTTCCTGGGCTATAACTGTTGCATTCCTCACTCTAAATTTCTCCTTAAGTGGAGACACTTGCAGAAATGGCTTACCTAAGCAAGTGAAAAGGAATTGGGCCCCTGTTTTTATGTGAAGTACATTTTGCATTTCATTCAGAAACCCTGGTCCCAGAGTCTGTAGAAAGAAAGGAGACGGAATCCAAGCAGCTTTAGGTCCTCTGTGATTCTGTTTCCACAGTCATTCATGATATGGAGGGGCCAAGTCATATTCTGATGTTTGTTCATGTCGTTTCCTCCCATCAAACATTAGCGCAGTCCCTCTACCAGGGCATGTTAGAGCACTGATACGATTTAAGGAAACATTTGTTCTATCACCTCTCCAGACAGCCAAAAGTACCAACACATGGTTTAAAGAACAGGGTATAACTGTGCTTGACTGGCCAGTAAAAATCCAGCTGACCTAAAACCCATAGAGAATGAGGTCCTGAGCTGAAGGCCACTATTAAAGCAACCTAGGCTTCCTGAACATCTCAGCAGAGACGCAGGCTGATCGCCTGCAGGCCGTGCCGCATATTCGCAAAAGGAGCCCAAACTGAGACTGAGTGCATATACTTTATATTACATGGACATTGTTTTCAGCAAGCCAACCGTTCTGTGTTGTTTAGATTTTTTTTCTTCTGTACTATTCCATTTAGGTTTTCCCTTTGACTACAAGACAAATGACGAATAAAATCAAATAACTGAAATATATCACTAGGTTTGTAATCAATCTATATAATACACTGAATTAACATTGACTCAATGGAATAAATCAAGTTTTTTATGTTCTAATCTATTGAGATATAACTCTACACTCTTCAGATCCAATTCACATAGTCCAGTTTAATTACACATCACACAATACAGTCAGATTCTGTTGACGACAACATGGCAATTAGGCAAAAGTTGTCCAAGGAAGCTAAGCAGACTGCATTGCATCATCCATTTTGTAGTGGTCCCTCATCTTGAGAAAGCATGTGGTAACAACACTCGATGTCAGCCATGTCATTTTAAAATGTCAAATATACCCACTAATTGGTAATTATCAGTAAAGGCAATTATGGCTAATTACGTACCTCTTGCTGTTTTAGCACAATATGCACCTCCGGCTGATACAGACTGAAGTAGAGCAGTGCTGGAGAGGAGACAACAATGAAAATATAAAAATAAAACAGCATTGAGGGTAACAAGCACAGCTGTGAATGATGATTGTTTTTATATTAAACCAAAAGATACCTGAGCAACCACCAGAGGCGGACACATTTCTGGACTCTCACTGTAATCATCATGCCAGCAAAATTTTGCTGACTCACTTTCCACTCTTCAGATGTTTTTGCAGCCCCTCAGACGACCTCAAACCTAAAGCAGGGCTTGATTAGCTGATTACAGACAGCTTCTCCTTCTTCTTCTTGTAGTTTTTATTGGCGGTTGGCAAACATCTTTCGGTGTGCATTACCGCCACCAACTGGTGAGGAGTGTGGATCAGAATGGCCCTATTCCTAAAGCTACTTATATTTATATATCTATACATCTATATCTATAATATTAATTTATAAATACTAAATGCTCCTAATTATTCACGTTATTATTAAATATTGAAATAAATATTGATACATTTTTTTTTTACCTTTTCTGCAGAATATCGATATCCAGGGTATCGTATCTTGACAATGCATAAAATCATGGTCTATTGTCACATTTCCCTGTCTGATGCTTGTCTATCAGGATTTATACATGATCCTGTAACCGTGTCACATCACCTTGGATGATTATACCTTAAAAATCAGGTTTCTAATTAAACTTTCTAACTCATCGGACCCAAAAAAATTAAAATGGCACTTTCTGCATGATCATTTCAAAATTATCTCATTAGGTCCGGCCTCTTTCATTTCAGATTCACAGAACAACCCAGCATGCATACATCAGTACTTTTTCTGAGACTTCTTTGAAATAAGCACACTTATCAGTCTTACATTGGAGATAAACAAGCATAGGTTGGATTCCTACAGCTCAGATAGAGTAACAGTAAAGATGCTGAGGGCTATGAACACATTTATAAATTCAGCTGAAACATTATTTCTGTCAGGAATGACAAGCCTGACATGAGCTTGATTTAATTCTGTAAATGGACATTCACCTTTACCATGATCCCATACAGAGGTAATTAACAGGCATGGGCTTTATTTAAAGGGTCCTGTAGCAAATAATGGATTCCAAATTGGTGGCGATGTTCAACCAAAGAAGTGAGTCCGTCGGATTTTGCCTTTTCATTTCCACAGACTCTTTGTGCTCCCACCCACCTAAAATTGCCGTTTTATGATTCAGCCAAATTAACACATCCTTTTCAAAGAATCAGTTTCTTACAACAGAACACACTTGTGACGTATCAGGCTATTTTGTGTATATGAAAACCGTCTGCATCCACATTGGCTCTTGTTTTATTTTATCATACGTTTAATTATTTTGATCATGTCACCACTTAAGAAAAGAAAGGAAACAATACAATCACACACAAAACCAAGGGCAACAAAGACGTGTAGGTCGAAGCAATGTACATTTCTTATTCTCTTTACCTCTTATATTTTTTACACAAACCGGTACGAGTGCAGATGAAAATCCCATTTAGCTCAAGATCTCATTTGCAAGGGGAACCTGGGCAGAAAGTCTGTAGCACACATCAAAAGGGGACACAAGTCAAACACATTTTAAAAGATAATACAATCATAAAATAAATACAAAAAATAAAATTTAAAAGCATTTGCATTTTGGTCTGAAATAAGTTCAAAAAAATTAAATCCTCTATCTCAAGTTCTGACTGGAGATGATTCCATACTGTAGGAGCTATAATGCTGAATACTTGCTTCCCTTTTTATGTTCGTGCAAAAGGAACATTTCTAAAATAGTTTTATTGTGTAAAAAAAGGAAACGAAACCGGGTAGCTTTTTATTTCTTGGTACTAGTGATTTCATGTTTTATTTGTAACATGAAAATCTATTTTTTTGCTTTTCATTACTGTTTTTCGACGACCCCAAAAAGCAACAACTAACAAACAAACCAAAAAAAGTGCACTGTTCTCTACCCATCTTGCTGTGCTTCATTCAGCAAGTTTCTTTGCATTAACAGCCGGGTTCCGAATCCATTATGAAACATCTCAAAACATGCTAACACAGAGCATAAGAGACCATTTCCGCGGTCCTTTCTTAAAGAGAACACCGTGGGGCAGAGGAGGCCGTGCTGTCCTCTGTGTCCAGAAGTGTCTCTTAGCCAAAGAAACGGTCGTAAGGGAGCCATATATCACACAGCCGGTTCCATGAACTGAAGACAACACCATGTGTCAGACCTAAAAAGGCTCTTTGTGCTTGTCCTAAGTGGATTTTAATGTGAATGCATGCAGCTTCTCCAGAGGTATGTAGCACAGGAACTTTCATTTTTCTTCCCTCATTTCAGTCTTTCCCTTTTAGCTTATGATAGCTCATAAAACTTAGAACGCCATTATTAAAATATCCTTGCTCTTGACATCCAAGGGTCAATCAGAATCTTTATACATTTTAGTTCTTTAAAGAGCTTTGATTGTTATACAAAATAGCATTTGTATTTTGATCAACTCTTCCTCAACAAATAATCTGTAGCTCTGAGGTAGAATTGTTTGTTTTGTTGATTTGTCATTAGAAGACATTAATTGATATTACCCAATGTTATTTATGCATCAGATCAAATTACCTTTGTTGATAGGTCATGAGATAGAATTTATCTTTGATAACCAATTAAATTGGTTGAACACTACTGAGCACCAATATCTTAGTAGTGGATAAACCTAAAGGAGCACAATACCAGAGAGAATAAGGAACCTTCAATCAGCCCTCAGACATAACCTTTTCCTTTAACTAGAAGACGGTCTGTCTGTTGTTAAGAGTAGACTCGACTTCTCTTGAACTTTGCAGTTTGACTTGTCGGTCCCTGTGGAGTTCCCAGGATTGAGAAAAACACATTCACTCATTCAGACAGTATAGTACACACAGTGGTGGTGGCACGTCCATCAGCGAGGTGCCTGCGTCGGCTTTGTGTTTGTTCCAGGAACACTCAAACAGACATTTACCTCATGTGGAAGAGGTTGAATTGCTTGACACGCTGCCTCCGGAGGCAGTTGATGGTAAACAAGGTCAGCGACGGACTATCAGTGCTCCACCTCTTAACCCCAGCCCCATCAGTTGCCTTCCATCATCACCTCTGGGCCTCATTTGTGAAGATCAGGAGACCTGTAGTTTGTCTCTGCAGACAGAGTGCGTTCACTGGACTGCCAAATGAGCAGTCCAGTGAACGCTACGGTGTTTCAGTTCCAGCGTCTTTCAACCAAGAGATGTGATTTATTGCTTTGCAGTGAGAATCATGACAGACCAACTCGCATTTGTTTGGGGCTAATTTCCTAAACTTGTGCAAATATGTATCAGAATCAATTAGGCCCATTAATATACAGTCCTCAGAGGATTCACATCAAAGCACACGATCCAATTAGGAGTGTTTACTGTTTAGATTGAAATGCTCAGCGTTGCGCTCTTAAACCCAATCCGCATATCTGTAAACAGTGCTTGCCAGAGTGTTTTTACCAGTGGTTTTGTGTGTGTGTGTGTGTGTGTGTGTGTGTGAGTGAGTGAGAGAGAGAAATAATGATATAACATATGCTGCAATGTAATCTTTCAGATGGCTTTGTACATTTATTTTGCACATTAGTATACCTTAAAAATTATAGCTATATAGAAAAAGAGTTCACTATTTTTAAATGTAGAACAATCTTTAAAAAAAGGAAAAAACAGTGCACAAGCATAAAAATTAAGGTTTTATTTCCTTTGTTTTCTAAACCTCACTTTTTAAATTCAGTTATGCTGACAGTTTTAAAGCCAATAAAATTTTCTGACACTGTTTCTTTGGTTTAAAGTTCTTGCACTAAAAGCTGTTGACAATGCACAGTTCTCTGATTGCTACAGCTGACTGAACAGTGTACCTCTTCTTCTGTGTTAAGCCTGAAGAACCAGAAGCACATTCCATTCTGCATGTTTTCAACTTGTTTGGCAAATCAGCTGTTTTTGGTAAGTCATCAGTCAGCTGTGTGTGACGACAAAAACAGAGGTCCACCTGTTACGAAAATGTAAAGTAGAATGTTTCTGTTTGTGAAATACACAAAAAGTCCTGACTTGGAAATGGGAACCATTTATTATGTGGACAGTCTATTGCAGGCTTTGCAGATACCACTGCTAAATAGCTTGCTAGCAACAGCTATTCAGTTTTCTAACTGTCATTCACAACAAACAGAACATCAGAATCAGTGTTGTGTGGGGCGACAGTGGCGCAGGAGCTAGGGTTGCTGGTTTGATCCCCCGTCGTATCCTTGGCCAAGACTTCACTTCACCCGAATTGCCTTCTGCTGGTGGTCAGAGGGCCCGGTGGCGGCAATGTAACAGAGCTCACCACCGCATGTGAATGGGTGAATGACTGACTTGGTCATTGGACTTGATAAAGCGCTATACAAGTACAAGCCATTTACCAATTAATAGGCAGGTTTACATTAGAAACATAGTTAGATTTAGAAATCAGAGTCAGCATTGTTAATCACCAAGTTTGTGACATAAAGAAGGAATCTAAACAAAAGTCTAAACAATTTGTGTGCAGGACTGTACAAGTCCTGGATCCAGGGAAGGTCAGCCTTGAAGATCTCGTCTGTAGACCTCATTGTTTGTTGTAGTTTGGATTTGTGGATTAGCTAAACCAAACAGTAGCTACATTTACATGGACAAAAGGAATCAGAATAAAAGGCAGATCGGAATAAAAAATAAGATAAGATAAGATAAGATAAGATAAGATAAGATAAGATAAGATAGGCTTTATTGATCTCACATTGGAGAAATTCACTTGACACATCGGCTCATTAGTCAATAATCAGAAGAAAGTGCAAAAGTAGGAAAGGTGCATCAGTTATATAAAGTGTATCTTCATATATACAGTGGATCAAAGAAAAAGAGAAAGATAAGAATAAAAATACAAAAAGAAATAGGAATGGGCAGATGATGTCTTATTTACATTCACGGTGATATACATATAAATATATATATACATTTGTATTGACATATATTCAGGTGGTGATAGCAGCAGAAGTCACTTCTTTCAGGATTATTGCACGGCTTATAGCACAGTGTATTAAATAGATTATTTCACATTAGTTATTGCACATTAGTTATTACAGTTATGGTTACAGTTATAGTGCAGCATTGTATAATCTGGTAGCAGCAGGGAAGAATGACCTGCGGTAGCGCTCCTTTTTACAGACAGGATGTCTAAGTCTGTCACTAAAGGAGCTGCTCAGCTCCTCTACAGTCTGGTGCAGGGGGTGGAAGGTGTTGTCCATGATTGTATCATGTAAACAATCCAATCGGAATATGGTGATCAGATTAAGCTCAATTGGGATGAAATCGTAATCTGAATGAGATGGGTGGTTTATGTTGATTGGTAATCTGATCAACATCAGGCTCAAGCTATTTCAAATGTGGCAAACTGATCCGAGTGTGCAGGTGCACCTGACGTAAATGTGACGTATTTCCGCATTGTTGAGTGACGGAAATACGTCAGGAAGCAAAACTGTCGGGGCTCCCGATACAACCTTTCTGTTTGAAAAGACAAAAGAGTTCAAAATTGCTGTGTACTCAGTAACGTTTCAGCCATAGAACCTGGTGCAAGTCCAGCTGGGGCGCTCGGAAGACAGACAAACTTGTATAACACTGGTGTGCTTACTTCTTTTGTGTTGTTTAGCAAATATGGAATTACTTCTGTGTTTTTTCAGGGGAATTTGATAACTGCGCATGTCAGAGTGGTTCTATTCTGAATAAAGCCAGGTGCATTATATACGCACATTATGATCGGATTGATAGCTTGTGTGCCCATATAAATGGTACAATTTGATTATTTAATCCGAATAATTGCAATAGTGGTTTATAATTGCAACAATATCAATTGTGATTAACTCAAGGTTTTCCTCATGCTTTATCTTGTTTTGCATTGTCACACAACTTCCCCACCACTTTTTTTGGAGCTGAAGAATTTTGTTGAGTAAAATTTAAATGTTTATACAATAAAAGGAAGCAGAAATCCATCATGAGACCAAATATGTTATTTGAATTCAGAGCTTTAATGCATGGGACTTGAAATAGGATAAGCTAACTCATATTTGAGTCAAGCAGTTCTTAGCAAATGCAATGCCGCAAAAGTAGATATTGCAATGATCCTTATGGTTCAACATGATATTTTTTAAAGTTTGTTTATCATCAGAATGCCATAGTAACTTATGGCCATTCAAAACATGCATTTTACAAATATCAAGTTGCATTGCCAAATAATGAAAAAGGAACCCAACTAACACAAGTTTAAAGGGGCATCTGATCAATACTATTTTACATTTCCCTTAACATTTTTAGCACTGCCCCTATTATCACTGGCATTGTCATCAAAGTAGGAGATTGGTAAATCAGAAAAAAAACAAGGTCTCAGAGCTTAACCATGAAACAGCTCGCTGCCAAAAAGCTCTGTTTAAACAGCAGTTATGTGATAAAAACTAGAGCATTGTGTTTTTTTTTTATTTGCACTGAAATTTAAAACACTGTTGTAGTAAATTTACGGCTGGGTGAGTAGAATGAGGCTTTGGCTTTCAATAATCTGAAAAAAAAGCTAATTTCATTTCTGATGTTATGTGTGAGACTGTTACTAGCACAGCCATAACGTACAGATTACATATTTAGATGTGTGAACTAGCATGGTGTAGGCTAAGTACATGTTTAAAATTCAAGCTCCTTTTCCTGCACAGTCGTGCTGTTTTAATGCTGCCTACTCGTTCCCTCTCTTAGCGGAGAACATACTGAACTCTTTGAGCTTTAGGGCTCAAGCTGCCTCTCAAACAGGAATAGCAATCAGCACAGGGAGCAAGGGAAATGAGGATATGAGCACACTCAGAGAGATCAACTGATTCTTTAAAGCAAATAGTTAAAACATGTTCTAGATGAGATATCCAAAAATGGTGGAGAATAAAATGTGTGCAAGAGGAAGCAAACAATTTGTTTCTTTTTACCAAATAGGCCAGCCCTTCAGTGCAGCTCCTGTTCACATGACAGTCGGTTTAGACTTCTGCGGGCTCCAGGCTTTCTGAGCCTGTGATTTGAGACGACAATTAATTTAGGCCTTTCTGGAACATTTCTCTCTCATCTTTTAACCAACATACACTGCAGCATGCAATCTGTCCCCCCCCCCCCCCCTGTTTTTCAAAAATTAGAAAACTTTGCAAAAACAAAATAAGCCCAGCAGCATAATTAACTATGACACTGCCGAGATTGCTCCTTCAGATTCCATTCCAATTAGGAAAAGAAAGTCGTCAGCAAGTATTGTTTGTGATATCCCCCTAAAATGCCCCATGTGGTTGGTTTCTGCATGAGTGAGGGGACTTTTATGGAGGCCGCACTCACTTGACGGGCTTTGTTTAGTGCTATGGTCTCCATATGATGTGGCGCCATCCCAAAACGTCTTTCTGCTCTGGGCTCAGTGTCAGGGATTAATTAGTTAGAGACTCAAGCTAGCTAGGAAAGAGAAAAGAACAGAAGAATAAATTAATCAGTCTCCCTATCTTCCAAAAAGTAGTTTTGAATTCTGAGAAATTTAAGGAATTTACATTTACGTTTTTTTTTTATAGTACAGTACTTTCTGGCAGCCAGACTTATTTAAGTAAATTATGTGTCTATAGAAAATGCAATAGTCATTCAACCTGATTTAAGTTTAATTACATGTCGGGGGACAGAAAAATACCCTTCTTCCTAGGACAGTTGTCTTTTATTATTATACACGTGTAAATAGAGTGCTAAGTAATGAGGTTTAGTTCATACACAAACAAAATAATAGTTAAAAAAAACTTGTCAAGTCTAATGCTGTCTCCCCTGAGGTACCCTGCAAAAGTATTTATACCTGTCGAAACAGCTCAGGTGGTACCATCTGTCAGCAAGCGATCTGTTAGTTATGCACTTCACAGATCTGGCCTTAATGAATCACAATCAGTTTTATTTTCCCTCTTGTGCTTAAAGAGCACCATGGAGGAAGTATCATTGGCAGTTTTCAAAAAGCAAACCTGTGGCAGAAGGTGTTCTGGTCAGATCAGTCAAAAATTGATGTTCTGGCGGCCTACATTTTGAACCCTTTGTTTTGTGGAAAACTAATACTGCACATATCACTGTGAACAAACTGCCACCTCTGTCAAACAGAGTAGTAAAAGCAACATGCCAAGGGGATGCATTTTATTCAACAGTGATAGTGAAGCTGGTCAGACTTAAGGAGAGATAAACAGGATCATCTAGAAGAGTTGAGACTGGTACAGAAGTTGACCTTCCATCGGGAAAACAACCCTTAACTTACAGCCAGAGCTACAACTGAATAATTAATATCAAAGCACATTCATGTGTTAAAATGGCAATATCTAAATTTAATTAAGAAACTGTGGTAAGAATTGAAAATTGATGTTGCAGAAGCTGACTGCATTATTTTGAAAAGAAGAAATAGGCAGGAATTTCAGCCTGTAGCTGTGAAACCCTGGAAAACACATATCCCAAACGAAAGTAACTGGAGCACAAGGTGGTTCTTCTAAGTACTGACGAAGGGTGGATGAATAAAAATGCACACAGCGGATCCCGGACAGCTGGAAGTGGGCATCAGCACCATGTGACTCTGTGAGAATCAAAAAAGTTTTTCTTACTGGTATAATACATTTTGAAAGCTATCACTGGGAACACAGACTTTGAGTGAAATCACCTCCTACATATTTTTTGTTATTACAGAGTCTTTTGAAAATACACACTGAAGTATGGATTCAGCAAAAGAAAGTTATTTGTGATAAAGAGCACTTTAACAAAACAGTCTTGTCTTCATTGGTGTAAAACATTTCCAGACTCCTAGATTCTTAAAATGTGTCTGACTGTCCACTATTTTATACTTTCCTGTTTCTGTATTTTATCATCTCCAGGACAAGGCATTTTATGTGTCTGAAAAAAATGACAGACGGTGATGGCCATTCCTTTTGGACAGAATACATCAGCGATGAACACTGTAATTGGCCACAGTGGTGTCACATTTTAACAGCGAATAAATCAAACAAACATGGATGCAGTCAGTGATATAGCTTGCCATCTGTTCTAATCCTTAAAACTCGGCTTATGTACAGATTAGGTTCATGGCTAAATCAGATGTTTGCTTCTGAAAGAGATGAAATGAACTCATGGAATTGAACCAGCAGGGAAAAGTAACTCGGACTTATCTTGGAATGTCTCATAATGGGAAGCCAGGGGCAAGCATTAGCTGGCTGTGACAGGCTGTTATTCAGTCATAGGCCCGTGGGTGTAAAGCCTGCTGGTAATGCCTGTCTGATCCATTGCACATCTGGAAGTGCCCTGCAATCAAAGCCCTTCTGCTGTTGTGGTTGGTGACTATTAACTTCTAAAGACTTTCACACTAAAGCGTCACCAAATGATACTGTGGTCGAAAGAGAGATGGTGGGTAGCAAGGTTAAAATAAATGGATGCTAAACAGACAAAGGAGAATTTAAATATAGTTGTAAAGCAGCAAGAAGGTTGCCAACACTATTTTTTTTTCTTTTAAACAAACATAATCAGAATCAGAATAAGCATTTTTTTGGCCATGTCTGTATGCATAATCAAGACATCTGACTTTGGTTATTGCGTTCACAGTATACAGACATTAGGTATAAATGAATAAATAGTATGCTTTTTTTGTAATATGCAAAGAAAGAAAAAACAGGAAGGTGGAAGGGTTTTGTTTGTGCAAACATACGTATTTTGTTTGACAGCGGTGTAGCTGATTATTTAGGCTTTGAGGTGATCATTGTGGTCATGAGCGACAGAAACTGGCCCTGTGGCGGCCAGTTTTCCAAATATCCCTCTGTAGCATCGACCTGAAGGTAAAAGTCTTTAATGTTTGTGTCCAGGATGCGTGGGGTCTGCAGAGATGTTAGCTGCCCTTTTCCTGACCCTAGACCTGTACAAGTCATTTGGACTGATCATGACCTGGATGACTGAGAATCTTCACCAACATGCTGTGTATTTATATTCTGTCACAAATATATAGAAATCACCATTCATTCCTGTTACAGCGGCAATCATTTGCGGTTTTGTTTCTGCTAGCTATGCACAGTTAGAGACTGGAATTTGTGGTCCAGTTTTCTTTAAGAAAAAAACAAAAGATCAAGTTCAGTCAGAATGGGTGGAGAATGTATATGAGCACTAATTCTTAGGTCTTACAACAGAGTCTCAATTGGATTTAAATTCAAACTTTGACTGTGCCCATCTAACACATGGATCTGCTTTGATCTTAATCATTCCATTATAGCTTAGGTTATATCCATAGGGTCAGAGTCATGGTTTGAAGTGTACTTGTACCACAGATCAAGGTCTCTGTTTTTCAGCTCATTTTCTCTCCCCATCTGCTCTGACCAGCTACCATATCCCTGCTGAAGGAAAGCATCCATCAAACTTGATGCTACAACTTCCACGATTCACCATTGGTATGATTCAGGTTGATGCCGAGTTGAAACTTTCCATTGCAGAGCATTGTTATGGGTTTCTTTCAACAAATACTTTTATTTCAGACTCTCCCACATGAGCTATGGATCTCTGTAGCTCATCCAGAGTATAGACTACCTGGCTGGCTTAAGGCTGGTTTTGCCTGACCTGCCGCTGTAGATGAATGACCATGCTATTTATCAGCTGTGCAATACATTGTCTGTTTTCAGATGATGGATTGAACAGTGCTCCATGAATTGTTCAATGGTTAGGATCATATTTAGTAACCTAACCCTGCTTTAAACTTATCCATAACTTTATCTTTGATAAAGTGTGTTTCTTGATCACAATAGATGGACGCTATTTACTAATTAGGCGACTCATGAAAGGGCACTGGTACAAGATTTTATTTAGAGGCACGATGATGGTGCAGTTCTACTCCTCCATCATTGAGTCCATCCTCACCTCCTCCATCACCATCTGGTACGCTGGTGCCACCGCCAAGGACAAGAGCAGACTGCAGCGTGTCATCAGGTCTGCAGAGAAGGTGATTAGCTGCAATCTTCCATCCCTCCAGGACCTGTACGCCTCCAGGACTCTGAGGCGTGCAGGGAAGATTGTGGCTGATCGCTCGCACCCCAGTCATGGACTATTTCAGACACTTCCCTCTGGCAGGAGGCTGCGGTCCATCAGGACCAGAACCTCACGGCACAAGAACAGCTTTTTCCCAACTGCTACCGGTCTTATGAACAAGGCCAATAGCCGCCTATGACTCTGGACACTGCCTCTCTCCCCCGTTCAGGACTTACAAGCTTCTGCGTTACATTAACGCACAGTCTACTGAATGTATATTACTTCTGTATATATATTGATTTTATTCGATTTTACTTTATTTTATTGTATTCTTATTTCTGTCTGCACCATCATCACCAAGTCAAATTCCTTGTATGTGCAAACCTACTTGGCGATTAAATTTGATTCTGATTCTGATTCTGATAAAGGATGCTGAATACAGATGCATATCAGACTTTAAAATTTTTGTGACATTTTGCCTTTCACTTTGCAATACACTATTTTGATCTATCATATAATATGCCTCATAAAATACATTGAAGTTTGTGTTAACCTAACAAATGCAGAAATGTAAAAAACTGAGTCCAAAGATAAAAAAGAACAAAAAATGCAATCAAAACAAAGACACCATTAAAGATGGACCTTTAAATGAGAAAATAAAATTTCAAAATAAGGAGCTGTGATGGTTGATTCTGGCACTAAAGAAGAGGCCAGCTGCTGTATAATAGGGCAACACATTGATTGCATCCATTGCATCAAGACTAACATACATCACAAATTGAGCACTCATATTTTTACACACTGCATTTTATTCAGAAGTCAACACTCAGGTATTACCATCCCGTCTTTGATACTGCAGGCAAACTGTTATTTCTAACAAGCTTCATCGATTCAATTATTATATGAAATTAGATGTTTTCAGCTGAGGGCTTCTCTGTATGAAATGGAATTATTTTTGCATGCCTTCTGAGAATGCCTAACATGGTTGCCATTGTCACAAAAATAGCTATTCAGATTTTCTGTTCTCCATCACAGCTTTGAGCCTGTTTTTCACATAGCTGCTGTGTGGCAGGAAAGAGGGATGGGATGGTGGCGGATGGGAATGGGCAGGGGGATTTTTCACAGTTCTCCATATGTTGTGTCATTTGGGGGTTCGCTGGTGTCTGTGCATGCTTGGCAGGTCTTGGCTTCTTTCCTCTGTGCATGGTGTTTGTGCAGCCCCCTTTGTCTGTCACCGCACACCTGTCCCTCAGCTTCCAGATCTGGCAGAAATCTTAACACTTTTATGGTTCCTGTTCATGTAGGGATACTGTAAACAAGACATACTGCGGGCTTTATATAAGAGGAATTACAAAACAATTTTATAACTTTTACATTTGGTAGCTCAAAAAACTATAAAGGTTGATGCCACAGAGGTTCTGTGACAACAATATAAAACCTATTGCTTCAGGTTTGTAGTCCGTCCAATCTGCTTACACGAATTGGCAGATGTCTTCCACTTCAGAACACTGAGGTTGCCTAAAACTGTAAGTACTAAACAGAAGAAATATTCAAGAGAAAAACAGAGAAATGACCTATTTAATCGGAAACACAACACCACACCTCTTTAAAAGGAAGGAATTTCTTAATTAAAATGTACACTTTGTCTTTGAAACTTGTGTGTTGTTGGCTTTTACCCTAACCTTAGCTAGCAGCAGCTTGTAACTGTTAGCCACTAGGGGCACTAGACCAGTAATGTTCATGTTTAGAGCCCATGAAGGCCACTGGTAACATTGTACTCTCGCAAAATGAAACAGTCTCCCTCCGTGTTTTGGAATCGGTTAACAGACCACTTTGGACCACAAATTGAGAAGGCATGAAGTTACTTGTAAAGCAAGCCACGTTCATCCCTCTAGAGCAGGGGTGTCAAACTCATTTTGGTTTAGGGGCCGCATACAGCTTAATCTGATCTCAAGAGGGCCACATGAGTAAACTCATTGCAAGATTAAATAGAACTAATAAAAGTGGACTTGTTGTTGAATTTTATATTAAATGACTTTTACACAATATATTATGAATAACCTCAGCGTTTTTAAGAAAAGTATGTGCAATTTCAACAATACTTTAACTCAGTTAAACATTTACTTGTGCATTATGCATAAGAATTGATCACAGTGATTGTACAATGTTGAAAAACATTTATTCACATTTTTGGAACTTAAAAACACTGTCCTGCATGACAAAATACATCAAACAGATAAAAATTAAGAAATTATTTAAAATCAATTTTCCACATCTGAAGCTCAGTGCTCCCATCTGCTGATTAAAACACAGCGCCCCTCGTGGACAATATAGGAACTGCATATTTTCAATTAAACGAAGTACATGTTTTTTTCAATAATTGTTTTATTATTCTCTTCCTTTTATCTCCTCTTTCTTTCACCTTTTCTTTTTTTATTCTTGTTCTTCCTTTCCTTTCCTACTTTCCCATTGTAGTGTCCATATCATTTGAGATATTCCCCGCATGAATCATAATAAAACTATTAACATTCATAAATCAAGCGGAGCACTATGGCAAAAGCAGTACTGCTCCACTTGTGAAAGTCAAATCTGATGAGCTCTTTTTGGCATTAAGACAACGATTCTTAGTGCCACATTGCCAGACAGGACACTGAAAAAAAAAAGAAAAAAAAAACAAACATTTTTTTTTTTTTTTTAGAATAATGATAATGCATTTAGCCACCGGGCCGGACTAAATTGTTCGGCGGGCCGGAATCGGCCCGCGGGCCGTATGTTTGACACCCCTGCTCTAGAGCATAGATACGTGCCAAGTGCTGTTTATTGACCCGAACATCATCTAATATATCTCAAATTAAGCTAATACTTGGTTCAAAACTTACAGAGTGCTGCTTTTATGAAGTTTCCAAGCCAACAAAACCATAATATATGGAATAAATGTAACAGAACAGATATTACAACAAAGTGAATCAGGGTAATTTTGCTCAAAATCTCGGATATCAAAGCAGAGGAAACAGGTAAAATATTGTGTTAAATATCCAGCAAATAAGATTTTTTATTCAGTCAAGTATGCTGCCAAAATATGCAAGAGTTAAGTCTGTGGAAATGTTTAGCCGTCATGCCATTCCGGAAGGAGGCATGATGTGTCATAGATGAACATGTTGTGCAGAACATGCTTTACATGCCCAGAACAAATGCAATTGACCTCACAGAGAAGTATGATGAAGGTCATCATCCACAGTGAAGTCCTGTTCCAACATGGACTGAAAAAAACGTTACAGAGATGGAAGCCATTATTTTACTCTTGCAAAAGCAACATGAAAAACAGATTACAGTTGACAAATGTAAACAGGGACAAAGACCTTAATCTTTGAAGACATTGTGAACCTGTGAAAGGTTTGCTCAAAATGACCATTAGGAGAAAAAAGCAAGAAACTTTGGGTTGACAGCACCATGTTGCGTGGGTGTTTTGCTGCAGGGAGGATTGGTGCTCTTCCCAAAATAGATGCCATCATGACAAAAGTACAGTTTATGGAAATAACCAAGAACATAGGACAAAATTAGTACCCTTCATACCCTTAAGCCCTAAATGGCTTAAGGGCATGAAGTGAGTGTTTTGGAGCGCCTATGACAAAGCCCTGATATCAGTCCTGTGGAAGAATTGCAGGCAGAGCTGAAAAGGTCTGTGTCAGCAAGGCGGCCTATATACGTGACTCAGTTTCAATAATTATTTTAGGAGAAATAGGCCATAGTTCCAGTAAATTCTTGTCCAGAGCTTGTGGAAGGATACCAACAATGTTTGGCACAAGTCATTCAATTTTATAGGCAAATATACTGCAAACAACAAAAATGTTTGTAACCTTCTGAATTTGATGGAAGGCTTGAAAAAAAATCTAGAAACAAAAATCTCTGGCATTTAGCAACTGGAAAGGATTTTAGTGTTTCAACTGATAGAACAAATAGAAAAAGCGTGGTTTCAATTAAAGTCAGGCAGTGAATGAAGTGTTATTCGTCTTTTAAAACAAATTGTGTACTGTCGCTTCATGCTTGCTTGGTATGAGGGATTGCTGCACATTCATGGACAATGCAGACAACTCTCCCTGTGGCTCTAGGAGGAGTGAATGCTGCTTGTCAAGACTTGATGTAATCAACTGGGTTTCCTTTGATAGGAAATTGTTTGACCAATCTGTATAACCTGATTTAATTTGACTTTGGAAAGTGCCTTGAGATGACATGTTTCATGAATTGGCGCTATATAAATAAAATTAAATTGAATTGAATTGTATACAACTTCCTGGTTTAACGTTATCCCTAAAATCTAACTTTATTTGTTATTTTATGTTGTGTATTTTTTCATGCATGTCTGTGTATAAGCATTGATTATTTAACACTTTTGCCATGATGCTTAAAATAGTTTAGTTTGAAATAGAGTGAGTGCTGTTTTAGCTTTACTCGCTGCAGCTTTTGTCATATTCCCCCCAGTGGTGCATAAAACAGATCTGTGGACCATCTGGAAGGCAGCCCTTTAAACTTTTCACAGGCAGTTCAGCATCACACTCTGAGTGTTTCCGCTCTGCAGTCAACACTCATTTGGTTGTGCTGAATAACACAGATTGAGGTTATTTAATTGGCCGGTAGTCTTGTGGTTAAGAGAGACAGGACTGCAAACACAGCGGAAACCGAGCACAGCCTCACAGGGTCAGTGTCTTATCTGTGCTGACAGGAGATGTCAGGACCGCTGTGAGACTTGCACTAAATGGACTGATGTTCTGAAAATCAGCAATAACACCTTTTTAAACGTATCTCAAATCTTTATGCCTAAGCAACCGGTCGGGGGCAGATTGGCAGCTCAAACAGAGAAGTCAATGGCCACAGTGCGGCACGCAGGGGTGGACAAGCTATACATTACAGATGAATTATACATTTGACTCTTTGCCACCTCTGGCATTCACCAGAGCAGAACTCTGTTCCATTCGTGCCTTGGCACAATATGTGCTTGATGAGGGCATGAGAAGCTTCCCTCCAGGTAGGGCAGCAAGTACAAGGTCAGTGTGTGAATCAGATCCAGCTGGGGAAAGTTGCCCATGAGGGGATGTAAACAAAGTAATTCCTTGATGAAGCGGATGCAAAATCCTTGAGTGCTGAACAGGAAGGATTTGAATGATGTTCAGTGACAATTACCAATAACACATGCAGCTGGTTAAAAATAAATAATCTTAGCATCTTCTTGGGTATCTTATTAGCTATTTATTTGCTACACATTACCTTTGGTCTCAATTTCCCGTTAAACCAAACTACTATCATATGGTCTAATTTTTGAAGAATTGATATTACTCAATGAATTACCATCAGCAAATATCCATAAAAAAGTGAAGTGGTTATATATAATAAGATGAAACCACACACAGCCCAACCTTTGACAACCAGCAGCATAGAGCACAGTTTGGCAATCAAACACTTGTATATAAATGGTATTCATTAAAATCTAGAAATCTAAAATACCCTTTGTTAATCAGGTTATTTGTCACGATGCTTGGAAACACAAAATTCCCCAAAGAAAAAAGAAACACTTCAGATGAGAAATTCAAAATAGCAGCTTGTTCACTGTGAGCTTGTATTTGAAGCAGCAGACAAAAAAGAGAGACTTGCTGAAGTAGTTTAAAAAAATCAGTGCAGACAAAGGGGGAGCAGAACTTGATTGCAGAGCGAACACCATGATGCCTAAGAGTGGAGCCCAATCATAGCGGCTGTTCTGGCAGCTGCTGTATGATAAATAATTTCAAGTTACCCCCAAATAAAAAAAAGAAATGTCAGCTGCCTTTCATTATTCAGCTCGGCAGCTTTTTATTCAGCAAAGCTATTTTTTTTTAATTTTAGAAAATGAAAATATTTTTGTCCCTCAACTCAAACCACTGCAATGCAACCTGGCTGGTGTTGTTTTTAATTTTATTTCTATCTAATATGCCGTTTTTAAATATTATTGAATGTTCAAAACGGGACTTTGAACTCCCCTTTTTTAGTTTTTACTCTTAACTGTTAACCCTGCATCCCGTCTAATGTGATTAGGGCTGGACGATAATTCAATAACATTATATATCGATTGATAGACATATATTGATAATAGAAAAAAAGGGTCAGTAAAAAGTTCAATAGAATAAAAGGTTAGTATTACAGTCATTACATCCTCCCAACCAACCACCGTCATCAAGCTCCACCCCATTCAAGGGGTTCAGAGAGCACACATTCTTTTTTCTTTTTTAAAAACTTGCAGTTTTAGTAAAAAGTTGTTTGAATAAAGGGTTGAGTTTGAATTCATTGTTTGTGTGTTCTGTATCTAAAATTAGGTTGCTAAGCAACAGCATAAAATAGCCAGGGCTGCACTTAAAATACATGTTTTGAATTAGTTGTTAATTATCAATATCGATCAATATGATTTATATTTTATTAATATGCTTTCTTTGTATATCGTCTAGTCCAACATGTGATAGATTTCCGAAATTGTAAAGATAACAGATTGGTTTTCAGCAAGTAATCTTGGAGTGCGGTGGATGCTCACAAAAGCTGTTAGGAGGAGAAAAATAACGACAAACTCAAATGAAAAAGAGACTGAACATGTTTCTGTTGATGTACCAGCTACCCCAGTCAATGACGTTCAGCTAACTGCAACAGGATGTTAAAAAAACAACAATGGGGAAACACAAATACCGTGTCACTATATTGGGGATCCATCCTAGCCACACGGAGAAACAGGACTGTACTGCACTCAGAGAAAAAAAAAAGAGATGACTAAAACTCTAAATCCCAGAATGCACAGCTCCTGGGAGGGAAGGTCTTCACATTGCTGGATATCCTGAGTATTCTCCCTCTTTGCCCTCAGCTCTCGACACGCTGCATTGAGGACATGCACTAAACATCTTGATCCTGTTGGCCGAGAAAAAGACAGCATCTTTGAAGAAAAATCTTGGATCCAAAGTAAGGTCCAGTCTGCTACTCAATTTTGATTGAACAGCAGTCTAATGATTTTCTTCTTATGATGGGCTTTACTGAAATGAAAATTCACCCACGGGGGACAAATAAAGTCAATCGAATTCAATTCATTGTTTTGCTAAAACATTTTTAAGGCTTTTCAAGACATCTTTACCAGGGATGCCAATAAGATCTGAAGGTGCTGTATACAGATTCTCCATACAAACTAAAGTAAGAGCAGTCATCCCACCAGAAAGAAAACATCCATCCTCATTTAACTGCCTAATTGTACATTGCCTACTATTCTACATCAGATGTGCTGACAACAAAACCTGCTATTTGAATCTTTACTCTTTTAATTTTGGGTCAGATTATAGTGGATTGGATGCAACATAATAACCTTGCCTGCAAGCTGAATTTTTGGGTATGTGTGTGTTCACAAACACACGAGAATCCATCTTGTCCGGCTCCCACCTCAATCGTTTGTGTCCGAACCAAAAACGGTTTGGTCCAATCACATTGCAGTATTATGGTTTAAGGTGGGACATACCAGCTGTGATGAAAGCAAGAGGTACCAAGCCCACAGCCGAACCAAAATAAACAAGGCAGCGCAGGAGGACGCTGCTATCACAACTGTTTTGTCAGAATTCACAATTTCTTCTTTAAAATAAGAACAGCAAGAAGTGCCTTGACCAGCATAACTTCTTGTGGTTTCTCATGGAGCCTGCTGCTTACATTTTCATTTGATACCGTGATTGGCTGAAACCAAACTTTGGTAGGCGGGCACTAGTTCTCTCCAAGCTGATTGGCTTCACCCAATCAGCTTTCAGAGTTCTGCTGAATGTCCCTCCTTTTCCCAAACTGATTCGATGGAAGCAGGACCAAACTGAAACTGTGCAGAAAGTAGTGCTACACATTATCCAGATGCCTTTCTAGGTTAGCAATATAACACTTTTTGATTTCTTTGTTACCTTGAAGCTCAGATTTCCCCCATTAGGACTTTTTTCAAACATAGGAACTCATGTAAGTACATCAATTGCCATGGTTAACAGATTTGGTGATACAGATAGACACTTCAAAAGAGATTCCTCCTATCCTCTTACAATTTCTGGGAAATTCAAGCAGTTGTTGCTGAGACATCAGTCTGAGCTAAAGTGTCGGACAGCGCAATGCACAAGCAACTGAGTGAATAATCTTTTTCATACCGCTGCATAAAATCCTTTCACACATTTGTTTGCACAGAATAATCCCCATTCTCATCTGTCTTTCAACGTGATTAGCTGTCATAGGAGAATTTTGATGTTTTGATGTTCCTTTTCTGGGTTACAGACTGAGTTTGACAGCATGCCACACTTCTCTTCAAGACGATGCAGGCAATTGTTTTTCATCAAAAAAGGGAATAAGAGATTTAATTTAAACAACTCGATGTTAGATTTATTTGGCGAAATGATGGAAAGGTTTTTAGCACACAAAGCATCAGTATAAAAGCCAGCTGCAAAAAGTAGGACCTGTGACATTGGCTTCAAGTGCAGTTAATGCTGAATATTTCAGCTGGTCTTTTAATGCTGAAGAGCTGTGGGGTTCCCCAGAGACCGCTGTGATGTGCTCTGATTCAGAATGGGGATACCTGCACTTTCACATCAAGGTGGGTACGAGAGGTATTGATCTAGGGAGGAATCCATCTCCCTTGCAGAGCCTGGGAGTGTATTATTCATTAGTTCATCTGTCTGTCTGTTTATTCAGACACATATCCGCTTATCAAAGGCCTTTCTCTGTCACTAATTGAAATCATCTTGAATATTTAATTTGCCTCCACCGCTCTTGCCGGGTGACCCCGCTGATCCAGCAGGTGTAACACAGGGGTGTGATAACCTTTGCCAATCTCCTTTCATTGACTGGTGATTATATTGGAGAACTAAAATTGTAAACGTGATTACAATACATTTAAAGCTTTGGGTGTTAAACGGACAGTTGAAAACAGACCTTTACTTACACTGTATGAAAATAATTGATATTTAATCAGACTACGAATCCTATTTTAGGTCAATTAAGTTTTAACATTATTATTTACTGTATTTATTTATTATTAATTATTCAGGGATTTGTTAAACTCCTGAATAAAGAGATATGTTTTTAAGATAATTTCCTCAAATTCAGATGTTTACATACATCACCATGCCTTTAAACTACTGAGGAACCCCCAGTTGATGTTTTTTTTAAGTTTCTGTTAGGTTAATTCACAACATTTTAGCAAAATTTAGCAACTATTGTATTTTGACTGTACACCAAAAAATTAAAGAAATCAACAAATATATCAGGAGGGCAATTTTGGACCATCACAAGTTTGGTTTATGCAAGTTTTCAAATGCTTAAAATGACCCCGTTTATATGTTAAAAAAATCATATGCCAATATAAATACCACTGAAATGTCTAGCCATCCTATGTTTAAGAAGCAGTGGCCCTCTGTGTCCCAGGGATTTTGATCTTGGTGTGAATTGTGAATTTGCTTTTGAATTGAACAAAACCAAAAGACTTTTTGAAGATGGTGTCTTAAGCTGATAAGAGAGAGTCATTTTAAGTAAAACAAGTCCTAAAGCAACTTGGGCTTAAAGGCCACTCAGCGAGGAAGAGACAAGACGGAGTTTTAGGGTCCGGCGCATACACATTGCATAGGTAGATGACCCATGGAAAGGCGCTGCCTATCAGAGATGACGTTTCAGCTCGGCCGCCATTTGGAATAGATGTCTCACGTGACCCTAGTGCATTTATCTGTACTGAGGAAGCTGTTTGCCCAACTAAAATAAAACATAACCTCCTGGATTTTTACCTGATTTTCTCATGGTTTGGGTTGTGGTAATTATGTGGTTATGATACAGGATGTTGTCACACATAAAAAAAAGTTTTAATGCTGAAATACATTGTTTAAACAACATATTTCATGAATGTATGATCTCTAACAGCCAGACATATGGCATATTGATGTATAAATATGTGCTTGAAGGTCAGCTGTTTTACACAGGCACAATGCTGTTTAACATCACTTTGATTCTGATGGGGGGGGGATATTCGATTTATAACTACCCGGCTACTTGCGTACAAGGCCTGAGATCACAGCTGAACTAAGTACGATGGTATCAGTGTTTGAATTTGGAGAAAGTAATAAAATGAAGGAAATTATTCTCTTATCATGCTTCCAACAGAAAAAAATATATATTCCTAACTAAACATTTCCACTAATAAGTTTTTTTTTTTACTATTAGCTACATATGAAAATTAAATGAATAGTTTTGAGCATTAAGGGACATTAATGCTTCAGTGAAACATTTTAAAAATCCCTTGACTGTTTTCACATTTATCACAATGCCATGAATTCAAATGTATTTTATTGGGATTTTATGGGAAGTCCTTTGGTTTGTTAGAGAACATGATAATCAAACAGCTTAATGAAGCACAGAGAACAAAGGATGAAGCCCAGGAGAACGCTGTAGACAGGAAGCAGGTTTTGGGTTTTAAAACAATCTCCTAAGCTTTGGACAACTCATTGAGCTCTCTTCAATCCATTATGTGAAAATTGAAAGAGTATGGAAAAACAGCAAACCTACTGAGACATGACTGTCCAAATAAACTGATAGGCTGGGCAAGGATTGCAGCAATCAGAGGAAAGCCACAAGATATCCCATTTGCTGTTTTCCACAGGACAAATTGGGATCACAGCCAACACGTAGAAGAAAGTACCATGAACATACCATCCCTACTTAGTAGCATGGTGGTGGCAGCATAATGCTGGTGGAATACTTTTGTTCAGGGAAGATGGTCAACATCGACGGAAAGATGGATAGAGCTTAGCACAGTGTAGCATGCTATTTATGCCACACTTCAGATGTCTCAGTTTTGTTCCACTTCACAACTATGCACTATGTGGTGTTGGTCATTCTTGCAATGAGCCAATAAAATACACTGAGATTAATGGTCGGGATGTCACAACATTTGCAACAAATTCAAGGGGTATGAATACCCAAGACAATGCACTGTACGTGACATCACACTTTGGCTCACAAGCAAATCAATTAGCCCCCATATTAGCCAAAACACTAAAGAACAATTCAAAACTATAATTTATTCTTAACATGCTGCCAACTTATTTGACACTAGCGGGTGTTAAGTGTTATGATCCAGGAAATCCCTGCTTGGAGCCATTTCAAACCTCTAAAACACTAATAGTATGCAAGTGCTATTTGACCTGTCTATAATTTACATGCCGTGCTGCATAAATATTCATAAATGCTTTGTCACTTTAAGGCTTAATACTGTCTGATAGGGGAAAAATGACTGTATTGTAACTGCAGGGCTAGCTCCTTGTCAGATTGTGATGTCTGACATATCTCTATTGGTTGTATCTGATTAAAAAACATAAATTCATCTTAATATTTTCATCTGCTCAGTGCTGCCAGAGTTTGTTTCCTTCAAGGAAATGACCCAGAACATTTGATCTGAAAACTTGGAAAATGTAGATTAATATTCAGTTAACGGATTTAGTATTATACTTCCCATCTGGTTCTGCCTTATGTTGTTAATTTATTCTTTATTAAAAAGGTCATGAATGAGGTAACATTTTTAGTTCCACACAAGACGCATAAACTAAATGCAAGAGGCTGGATATTGGTATTACAATACATTGGAATCCCGGTGTGTTTTTACATTTAGTCAAGCATTCCCCTCAAATGGACTGGAAGTAACAAACAAGCTCTGTTTCAAAAGAGGATTGTCTATTATTAATGTAGCATATTGTCACCTGCTGCACCTCGCCTTATGCTTGCGGGAGCAGCGACTCTTTCATGTGAGTGAATGCAAAATAAAGCGCTGATTAGAAGCCAAGGCAGTTAGCGATCAAAAAGGAAATTACTTTTCCTGTGAATGAATTGCATATCAGGATCAATTAATGCTGTGCTGTCTTAATTAACTCGCTGCAGATGAGGAATGAATAGCCGCGGTGAGGGGAGCGAGCGGGGGGATCCTGTGTTGAGGTCTGTTTCTGTGGGAGGAGAGCTGATGTTAAAGCATTATTTGATCATAAACTTGGTAACATTTCCTGCAAAATGGGTATAAAAAGAAAATTCTAATCTTTTTCATCACAGGAGATTTTCATTTATTTTTCAGTGTTTTAATGGTTAGAATTAATATTTTTGATTAATCAAAAACTGCTTCTTTCAGCTAAGAAATATTTCTAAGCTTCGAACTTTGGCATCAAAGGCTGAATTAGAGATGAATATTCATGCTATTATTTCATCTCATCTTGACTATTGTAACAGCCTTTTTAAATGTTTGATTAAGAAAGATCTTGGCCGTCTGCAGCTAGTGCAGAATGCTGCTGCAAGACTTTAAACCAACGACAGCACATTACCCCAGTTTTAATCTCTTTACATTGGCTACCAGTACATTTTAGAGTTCATTTAAAAATTTTAGTGTTTACTTTTAGAGCCCTGAGTGGCCAAGCTCCAGCTTATATTACCAACCTTTTACAACCATATTCCCCTTCTCGTAGCTTGAACTCTTCCAGCCAAAGGCTGTTAATGGTTCCAAAAACTAATTTCAGAACCAGAGGGGACTGGTCTTTTAGAGCTGTGGCCCCCACACTGTGGAATATGTTGCCTTTAACTTTACGCTCTCTTAAAGACCCACTTGTTCCGACTGGCTTTGAACTAGTTTTTAACTAGTTTTATGCTATGTTAACATTTTATATTTTTATTTTGTGTTGTTTTATCATTGTTTATTTGTGAAGCACTTTTTGGTTTCTATCCTGTGAAAGGTGTTATATAAATAAAGCTTACTTGCTTACTAAATATTATTAAAAAATAACCTTGAAAGCATTAACAAAAACCACTATTTCAACATATTAAACATTTGAGTTTCATCATTACAGGGCATTGTCATGATTAACACCAGACAGCAAGAAAAGAAGTAAATAACTAGAACACACACAAAGAGGCAAGATTTAATTTGATTTGTAGGCTTTAGTGAACACCACGCTGAAAGAGTGATTTTGGACAGATTCCAGTATAGAATATGACAAATTTTCATCCAGTCCGATGGACCTTTTCCCTGAGGAGTACAACTCAGATGGAGCAGAAATAGATGAAGGTCAGACAGAGGGAGCGTTTCAACTCCAAGTGGTCAATCTTATGGATTTAAGCCAGAATATGACTCTGCTTATCCACAAGCCAGGGTGAATACTAAAGTAAATTGAGATGCTAAAGCAGAGAGTGATGAAAATAAAGATCATCTTCAGAACCTCCAGTGGTACAAAGCTGTTGGTATTTCATACTGAAGCATTACATTTCATTGTTCTCTGCGGATGTTTAACTCTCATTAATGGCACATTCTGCAGGTAACTAGTTAACTTGTTCCGTGCCATTACAGCAGTCACCAAGTTACATGCAAATTCAATGTACTATACATTAAACACTATACAAAACATAGAACAAAGGGCTTCATTGTTTGGCTTGCGCATAATTTCATCAAGTACTGATAAAGTACCTCAGAGTGTGCTTACCCCTGAGGCTGGATTAAAAAAATATATTTTCTTACTTTTTTCCCAGTAGCGATATTGGTAGGAATAATGGTGATGGTAAAGTCTATGCAGCATGTGGAGTCATGGTCGTGGGTAGTGGTTGAATGGTCCCATAATAAGCCTGCCTGGTTAGCGCTCCTTTTTGGAACTTGTAGCAGATGATGTAGCTCTTATGCCGGTCCCATCCGCATATATAGTTGATGCTAAAATCCTATCTGGCCATTGAAGTCTGCTTCAATGCTTTCTTTGCTGCCAGAAACCTACTAACGGTCCTCACTTATGGCTCAGGGTTTTTCCGGCTCAGATGCAAAACAGTACAAACATTTTCATCCACAACAGTTGGATTTAATTTTTCAGACGGGAACTCAACCTTGTCGTGCACGTCGAACGTGAGACTTTTATATCTTGCATTTACATACAACGCTCTCATAGCTCGAGACATTTAACAACACATTCTCACTCTTAATTAAACCACACCCTAAAGAAAGTGGAACAAAGAGCTGACTGAAAGTGTGACACCATGAACGCAGGTTTCTATGCTTCCCCTCCACATTCTGCCTTTGGGACAACAAGCAGCAGCCCAGTCGCATCGGTAATGCTTCCAGGGCACACGCTGCTGAGCTGGTGCTCCCTTTGCCCACCTGCTCATGGTGTGTTCTCCAGAGGAAGGCCTCCCATTGACTCTCCTCACGCACCTCCATGATTTATGAGCCATCTGTCGCATCTGATGTTCCTGTCGCCTTAGACAGGATGTTCCCGGCTGGCACTCTACATAGCTCTGCGTGGGCTCTGCCTGGGTATGCCAAGGTCCACTGTAATTAAATTACAGCCAGTGGGAACAGAGTGGTACCCGTTGCGCAAAGAAATCTTCAGTGGAAGCCACAATAAAAAAGGAATGAGGATATTTTTATTTTATGTTTTGTGTAATCTAAAAGGGGAATAAACATCATCACTATGAATGTAAATAGTAATATAAAACAACAAGTTGCATCCAAATGCATCCAAATTCACTGCATTTCATTTAAATACATAGAGATTAAAAGAAAAATACAGTAATAAGAAAAACAACACCAGAACACAGTCTCACAGCAGAATTGTTAAATTATTTAAAATGTTTTCATAATTTTTTTCTGTAGGGAGTTGCCCATCCATCCATCCCTGCTTATTCTTGCAAGGTTGCAACGGGGGTAATGCTTATCTCCAGGTGACACTGGGCAAGAGGCAGCCGATCCACTACAGGACAACACAGAGACACACAGAAAAAAATAACCATGCCTACCTCACACACATTCATAAACAATGACAATTTAAGGCAATCAATTAACCTAACAGCTGTCTTTTTAGACTTTGGGGGAAAGCCATGTACCGGGAGAACATGCACAAAGACCCCAGGCAGGAATTCAAACCCAGGACTTTCTTGCTGCAAGTCAACAGTGCTAACAACTGCATCACCATGCCACCCAAGAAGGGGTGGGTGGGAGTTAAATTCATAATTTATTGCCAATAAATGGAAAGGCCAAATCTCTTCTGTGTTCCCAAAAAAATAAAAATAAAAATAAAACAAAAAATTATTCATATTCCTGGCAGGTTTTAGGCTTAAAGTAATTTTTAACACGTTTCTTTTGAATGGAAGCGATACTGACATTTTGAAGGGGCCCAGCTTGGATCTGATGGAGAATTTGTAAGTGAGCTACAGATTAACATCGCTAAAGGAAAATGAGAACAAAATCAGTAGAAAATTGCAAAATGCTGGATGCTGATAATAGGGGTTTGATTGCTGTAATACAACAAACATTTCTTCCACTGATAATTGAAAAGGGTGTCAAAAATATGCAATTTTTTAATATATGTATACATTTCTTTCAAGCGGACACTCGTTTTAGATTGATTTATTATCTTTTGAGAAATGCCTTTCTCATTTCCAATGAGAAGCCAACTTCTTGGTTTTATAACACAATTTAAATCATAAATCAGCCAGGGCAGTGAATCATGTTTGGCTTAAGTGTAATATGCAATGTTCAACAGATCTGAGTGTGCTATTTGAAATTTATGATTATGGGAGGTTTGACAAACAAAAATCAAGTTGTTTATTCACTAAGCACTTAAATGATCAACAATCCAAATCTAACCCGAAAAGGAATGCAATGGATTACTGGGGGATTTTTTTAATGCTTTTGTGCAAATGTGATGAAAAGTCATAAACATTGGATGGTATTTGGGACCAACCATCTTCTGACCAACAATCAGTTTAACTTTTTTGTGGTGAAAAGTATCACCACAGTATCATGCTGCCATCACCATATTTCCCAGTATTGATGATGTGTTCAGGGTGAAGCGCAATTCTACTTAAACTGAGAGAAAGTAGGTTCAGTTTTGTTTAATCTGATCAGAGCACCTTCCAAGAGATGCTTGCTGTGTTTCATTTGTGGCTTGTGGAAAAAGTGCAATTAAAAAAAATGTCTGTTTTTCTTTAGACAATGCCTTTCTTCTTGCCACTCTTACCTGATAACCAGATTTGTGGCATGTAAAGCTAATGGCTGTCATGTCAACAGTAGAAAAAAGCCACAGCTGAGTAAGGAATCAGGCCAGATTATATCCATGAGACACAAACATGATATGAGAGGACCAGTAAACAGTAGGTGGAAGCATGGCTTTGTCCTGCTCAGGACAATACGCAGCAGGACACGACGCAATGTGGTGGGATGTTACAAGACAGGACTGGGACGAAAACAGAACCAGCACAAATGCTACCCTCAACTGCTGACTTAAGATATTTTTTACCTGAGGCAAGTCTCCTCAGCTTTACATAGAAGAGGGTGCACAGTTTTCTTATCTGGCTTAACAGACAGGCCATAAAAACGTTTAATTCAGCAACAGCTGCTGGAGTGGTGCCAGAATAGATAAGATACCAAAGAGCACATTTTTTGACCTACTAAATGTTGTTTGGATCCTTAATTCTTAATAAGGATTTTCAGGCATATAATGCAACAAAATCACTTATAGTCTTGAAAAATATATATTTTTTTATTTAAACAATCCTATTGCAGCGTTCCTTTGACACATCTGATCACTCTCACTCACACTGAGTGGCCAGATTTGAAGGGTTCCAGATTTGGATAAAGAAGGGTATTTGTACAGTAATCAGTCTGTTTAATGAGGGGACACTGATGTCTTTTGAAGAATTTGCTTTGAAATTTGCCATAACAACAAAAAATGTCTTTCAAATTTCTACAAATAAGAAATATTATTGCGTTATCACAAAATCAATCCTTTGAATTGCCACCTCTTACATCACTAAAGGAACTGGTGAGAACAAATTTCATTATCTGGTTCTCCCAAAATATCATCTAAACTTTAATCGTGGAAAGAGGAGTTGAATAAAAGTATTTCAGAAGATGAGTGGGAAATTAAACAATCAGCAAACGATATGAAATTACTTAAATATAATTAGCTGATGCAAACATACAAACATGAATGAAAATAACAATGAAATATCTGATACTTGTTTTAAATATAGCTTGAATTGCAAGAAGAAAATGTTTTCATTGTTTCTGGAAATGTGATATAACCAAGGAGTTTTGGATGAATGTGATCAACAAAATCTAAACAATATTGTCTATAAAAACGGCCCTTAGATACAACAATGATAATTTTACACCTGTATCCAAAAAAGCTTAATGTGAGATCCCATCAACTTAAATTCATAGATTTTGTAGTGCTACAAGCCTAAAGGTCGTAATTGGAAAACAATAAATCAGACTTCCCTGTGATTGGTGCTTGTATTAATTATATGGCACCATCTATGGCAACAGACAGAAAAACAAATTTAAATCCAAAAATAAACTGGAAGTCTAGGAATAAATTTGGAAACCTTTTGTGGTTTTTATGAAAATATCTGATATTGGGCATTTCGTAATGGAAACATAAACCTAAGTATAAGAAATTTGTGTTTCAATTAAATATCCTTATATATGTATGTAATTTATGGTACCTGTGTAAATTATCTTTATCTTAAACTTGTTTATTTCTTTGTGAACCATGAAAACTTAGCTTGCAGTGGGGGGAGGGGAGGGTGGGAATTAAAATTAAAATCACTGTTAATTGCAAGACTGTTTATTGTTTTCGTCCAAAACAAAAAAATAATAAGATATCATTATTCTTTATGAAAAGCATTGAGAAAATAATAAAAAATGCAAAAAGCATAAAAACCCAAACAATATATTTTTACATGTGACTTTGGTAAAGGCTTTAATAATTTTTAAATATTTGCAGTCAGTCTTTGACACCCATTCAGCATGAACATGATTGTCATATGTTCATGCACATAAAGAACAGCTCATTTGTTACTTGTTCAATGTCTCTCAAAATGTCCCATAAAAATATCACTAGGTTATTTCCATATAATGCTACAGAAAAACTAAATATTTAAAATAAAAAGTTACTTTTGATTATGCAAGCTAACATCTGGTAACCATGAAACCAGACACTAGATTGATAGGTCCACCTGTGCACAGTCAAAAGCTATTCTCTCAGGAAAACTAGAAATGAACTTCAACAGCTTTCCCTGTGAAAGTTGGCAGTGTTTAGCTTTCATGCTTGTTTTTTTTATCAAACTGGCATGTTGCTACATATGTTGCTATTCATCCGAAACATCTTGCAACATCTATGCTTCTGTTAAAATTCTCTTGGTTCTTACAGCAGCCAGTATGGCTGAAAGAAAATATACATTTGGATAAATACTACAGTTATGCAACTTAGTAAGAAATTAATGAAGATTTAGGGATAGAACTGTTTTTATTTTTTGAATAAAATATATTTGTACACTCTGTAAATTTTCCTTAGGTGTGAGTGTGTGAGTGAATGGTTGTTTGTCCTGTCTGTCTCCGTGTCGCCCTGCGACAGACTGGCAGCCTGTCCAGGGTGTACCCCGCCTCTCGCCCATTGAAATGCTGGAGATAGGCACCAGCAACCCTCGCGACCCCATGAGGGATAAAGCGAGTAAGAAAATGAATGGATGGATGGACATTTGTACAAAAACGAAAACTAAAGAAAATTCATCAGATCAGTTGTTTATAAATATTTAAAGTTAGAGGAACATTTCGCATTACAAACATTATTTATTTCATTATTCTCATTAAACTCATAAAATTTATTTTTGATAATTTGATGATTCACAGGTTTTGGACTGTGGCTGCGGTCATTGCTTCAAAACCCACAACACAGACATTCCTGGGGCATGAGTTGCAACTTTCAGATTCCTTGTGTTAAGCCATGCATTTATCAAGTATTAAGTCAACGCAGCCATTTACCAGGAGATCTTAGGTCATTATTTACACTTGACAGTCTAGTAGACTTGGTTCGATTGGGGACCAAATTGCAAATTTTCAGCTGGTGTGGTTTGCCTTCACATTGCACTCTGTCAAACGAACCAAACCTTATGATCAACCTGTTCAACTTGCCTGTGGTGGTGCTGTGGTGAAGAAAAATACCACCTGCACCAAAAAAATACAGAAGAAAAGAGGTTGGTCAGGGGCACAGCACAACTTTCTTAAATGGTAAAATGTAAACGAGATAGACAGATTTTAGCCGTATGATTGCAATGCTGTCTTTGGCAAGTATGCCAGACAAGCACGACTCAACAGTGGGCTCAGCATGAGCGGAGGACGAGGCAGTGTACCACTGAGATTGTCATATTTTATACAAGGGAGGTGAGCTGGCTCCGTATGAGGCGCGCGAGCAGGGATGCATGCAGCTTTATTGAATTGATGTCACCCTTACACAGATGTTCAGCAAGGTATTTGCAATACATGATTTACTTCATTAGTATTATTGCTCAATTACAATTGTATTTACCTAGCTTGTCCTGTGCTGCAGTCCGCTTGCTGCATTTGGAGATGCCTCGGGCCTGCTTGGAATTCGAACAACTCCAGAGTTCAGTTTAACCGAGCTGATACCTGGGTTTTGAGGTGGAACCGAGTTTGCTTTTTTGGTTTGCATCATAGCCTCTCAAGCTCCGTCTGCTGATAAGCTTTATGAAGATGCTAATTTCCTTTTCCAGCAGGACGTGGCATCTGTCCAAACCACCAAAACTACTAATATCAACTTAAACGAACATGATGTCACAGTGGGTAAAATGACCAACAAATTCACCATATGCAAACCACACAGAGAATCTATGACCGCCATACCAATAATTTTGGAAGATGATGACTTTCCGGCAGCTTCATTTCAACATGCTTCAATCGACAAAAACAACATAGAACGGCTTAAACATTGGTTGAAATGTAGAGGCCTTAAAATGAGCAGAAAGAAAGCAGTATTAAGAAAAAGGTAAGAGAAGCTGTCCTCTCCTCTCGCACAACAGACCAAACACGAGGAAGAAACCCGCTGAATCCACATAGAAGTACAGCTAATACAAAGAAAATAAATGAATATATATAGGTTATTACAGGCCTATGTTTTAAATTATTATAGCGCTTATTGCCCTATAGTAGACTAAAAAAAACAGACAAAAAAATAGACTGAAAAACAGCTTATTTTCTTAAGCTGTAAAGTCAATTATCCCACTGTAATCAGACACTCACCTCCCATCTCACCTTCTCACCTTCACACACACACGCACACCTCCTCAGACACACACAAACAAGATCACCAAGTGACTTTCTCTATAAAAACATGCCCAAAAGAAATCCAACGTGCAAACCACCACACTGTAATACAGCAGCTGCATCTAATCATTACAAGTGCATGTATTTAGTAGTTGTCAGGGAGGATGACGGGGGGGATATTTTGTTCCGCGGCATGATAACCAGAAAAAGGGGTGCCGTCAGAGAAAAGCCAAGCCCAAATAAGTGACTCAAAAACAAGCCCACCAAAAAACTCATAACATGACTCACGAAAGTTGCAAGCAACTTTAGAGAAAAACAAACCCAAAACGGTTTAAGATAAGCGAACTATGCAACACTGAAGATCACTTACGCACATAAACACCCCTGCTGACAATCTTATAGACCACCAGCCCATTTCATAGACTGTTTCAGCACAAGTGTGCAGTGTGTGGTGTGTTTGAGATTACAATAATGAGGGATGTCATGGATTATATGATGATGTTTTCATTCCGCTGAGAAAAAGCCAAATAAATGTAGCCTACATGCACACACACTGCAGTCGCTGGTATTAGGTCTGGACTTTCAATTGCTGGCTCAATACCACCAACAAAACGTAGAGAGCACACATAGATGACTTTGGTCATATTTTCCACAATAAAGTCCTCATATCCAACATTGACATTTCTCAGCATTTCTTCGGAGTTTAGGCAAATGAATAAAAACTCTCTTCATATGGTCACAATCACCATATTGTGAGTCATTTTGGCAGATGCCGACCCATCCGTGTTTTGTCATTACTTTAAAATGTCTGTTGAGGTGATATGCAGGACAGATATGTTCCCTATTTGACTCGTACAAATAAACTATTCAAGCTCAACGTTTGTCATAAGGCGCGGACCATGTGCACTGAGCTGTTCCAAACATAGCAATTTTGACTTTCGCGAAAAGTCTTATTGATGCACTAATTTATCCAAAATGAGCCAACAGTACTGAAATAAATTTTTTTATTTTTCATATACGACATATTAATTTTCTCAGTGACTAAAATGTGGGTTTTCATTTGCTGTAAGTCACAATAATCAAAAATAACATGAATAAACACTCTAAATATATCATTCTTTGATGAGTTGTGCAAAAGAGTGCACAGACTGTCCAAGCTTTGGAGAGTGACTGAGGTTGAGAGAGATGGCCTTCCCAAGCAGCTTCAGCACTTGGCAACAAATCCCCCCCCCCCCCCCCCCCACTCTGCTTATTCGCTGAATGACACCTCATTCATCTAAGATCACTAAGTCTTCAAGTAGAGTTGCTTCGTTCTCTTAACCCAAAACACCAGACAGGCTGGTTCTGTATTGATGCTATATTTATAAGTAGGTAGCTGTGGAGTGAAAAGAGAGCGTGCGCCTCAGGTCTTTTTTCCTGCTCAGTGTCAGCCCACAAGTTCACCTACGCACAGGAACTCAGGTTAGATGATGTGAGCTGCTGTTTTGATCCAGGCTGACAAGCATCATGTATGTTTAATGTGCAATGACATACCTGTATGCATGTTGTATAATATTTAAGGTCTAATGAGGATAGGAATTATATGTGGCATGTTGCCTTGTTGATCCCTGTATGTAACAATAACTTTTATACTAGTGAAACAATGGTTACCCCATGTCAAAGAAACCACATTGTACAGTCATCCTTCAGTGAATCTACCCTTACTAACAGAAAACATCCGAAGGCACTGTTGCAAGATGAGCAAGATTATCACAGATTGCAAAACAAAGAAGCCATATGCTATACCTGGCTGTTTGTCTGAAGAAAAATTAAATCTTGTTGTTCTTCTTGTGATTTTTTTTTCTGTAAATGTCATCTTTTATAGTATTCCTTACACAAACATGGAGCCAAACAAGTTTTTTTTTTATTTAAAGTTCGAAGAAACCTCAGTGTCACAGAAAACAACTACTTTAGAAAAGGAAGGGACACTATAATGAACATCCCGACTTATCATTAATAAATGCTCAATTAGTTTTCCCTGGAAAACCCTTAGTAGTTCTATGGCTAGGATGATAACTCAACTGACCATTGAAAAGGATGAAGATGAAACTTATTTGAAAATCTGGGAAATTGAAGAAGTCACTGCTAGTGTAATTTAATTTCATTTAATTATGTGAGACCTTCTATAATTTTTTTTGCTGGGAATTAAAGATGCACTGATCAGAATCTGAGGGCTTAACTTCAATCTGCAACTATTTTTAAAGCTTTGACCTGCCAACACCAGTTTTAGCCGATACTGATGTTTCATTGGATTTACAGTTGGAACTCCTGGCCTCCGATCAAAAGAATCAAATATAACGGCCGATTGTTGGATCCAATATGGCAGCTCCTCACATCAAGAAGAGTAATCTGTGATGAAAACATGTTTTTTCTTTTACAAGGCACAGTTGTAAGAGTGTGTCTAATGTCACATGTAACGGCTGCGTCCCTGTACAAATTAAAAGTGGTCTTGGTATGCGGAAAGTACATCTTTAAAGGATATTCGTAAAGGGTACCATGAACAAAACAACAGCCTTCCTGGCCATTGCCAAATCGGAGTCTTAACCTTTTGTTTTTTTGTTTTTATTTTGGTATCTTGACTTCTCCGACTGTGTTAACTGGGACACTGTTTACTCGGGTTTACCCCATTCCTAGCTCCTATTTTTGATTTCCGAGGCAAATGCTAATGCAACATGATTTCTATCTAAAAATGGTAATAAAACAAGATACAATACAGGGGCATTTCGAACTTTCCTGCAATGAGTTGTCATTATTTATGTTATGGGCAGTGGCAAGGTCACACTGTGTGCAAGGGAGCAATCTGTATAAAACAGAGTTTTACTTTTAATACATTTTAAACCTAGCATCTCTATATCCATATTAGAGATTAAAATGGCTAGAACCACTAAAACCCGAGTGCCTATATGTATTTACTAGAACAGGGGTGTCATACTACATCCCTCAAAGGCCAGTGCCCATGCTCCAACACGCCCAAATGAAATGGCTAAATTGCCTCCTTAGCATGCAGACAGATTTAGCAGAGTCATGCTAGTGACCTTTTTATTTAATTCAGATTTGTTGAAGCGCAGACGTCTAAAAGTAGCCGGACAGCAGCCACCAAGAACGAGAGAGACTGGCATATCAGCCCTAGAGAATGTGGATCCCTACCTAAACTCTAAGATTTCCAATAGGCTGTCAGTGTTTGAAAATCCATTGTTTCAAATCAGAGGTTAAAACATACAAAAAAAGTTTCATCACTAGTTCAAATATTGTTTTTGTTGTGATGTGGTTTATAAATGTACCAGAGACATGAGTGACGTTTAATGGAAAATTACACGTTAAACCTCCTACAGGCTTCCTTGTTGCCATGGCAATACCCGCTTCTTCTTGACAGCAGATGTGCAGGTAAAACTTTAGCACCTCACTTTTTTTTATAGAAACGAGGGAAATCATGCAAGATGCATAGGACTAAACAGATAGACTGCTAAAAACCATAATTTGTTTGGAAAATCTCATTGAACTGTAAACAGTAGTTGAGTTGAGTCTGGTTTATGGCTGTGTCTATATCTCTACTTAGCTTTTTGTACAAGAATTCAAAACACTTATGTTTCCAAAGGTAGTTTAGTGCCCAAAGAGGTCTGAGCTATTTGGGTGCTATTGAATATTGAAAAATAAAGCTTTTTTTATTTAGTTTGGGTTTCATAGATTATGTGAGGTGTGATCAGTTAGATGCAACACATTGTTTCTGTTTAGTAATGCAACAATAGAAAGTTTTTTCACATTAAAAGTTGTCAAAAAGGAATAATTGTCATGTATAAGCTGGGATAGTAAGTTCAACAGAACGGCATATCCAAAGTTAGTGTTGAAGAAAAAGAGATGTTATGATTCAATGAACTTCGTCTCAGCGCCTCTTTGTTGTCTAGCCTGAGGCCTTATGAGAAGCTCCTGAGGAAACATCTGGCATATCAAGGAGACAGTTCTCCCCGTCTTCCTCCTCCACATTTCCAAAACAAGTCCTTGAACACTGAGTGCTGATGACTGATTATAGTTTCTCTTCTCTGCACAGCAATTTACACCAAGAACTGTTTAAGGGGAATCACGGTAATTAATTTTGTCCTATTTAGGACATTTAGAAATATCACTGTTGCATTGACGTAGATGATTTTCCCAAGGGCAATTTCTTGCACCATGGGCATAATGAACTTGATTTCTGCTTCATGTTCTCCTCTGTTTAACTCCTTTGCTCTGGAAAAAAGGCTATGAGTAAGAAGTAATAGTTTAATGTCCATTACAAAGAAAAAATCTTTTGAAATTTGTCAGAAACTTTTCCTGGAAAAGTTTGTTCTTCATTTTACCTTCCTGACTAAAATACATTTATGAAGACAGCCAGAATGATGCTCATCCTGACCTTAAACCACAGGGTGTGCAACCTACCACAGTTCAATCACCTTTGTTAGACAGGAGATACATCAAACATTACTCAGTAACTTCTTTGAAAAGGCTGAATGGCCAGCACTGTCACACTCATTTTATTAATTATAGATCAATCTTTTACAAAATCCATTCAAAGTATTTGTAAGATTACGATAAAGTTTGGCTTTCTCATATGTGACTTTTTATCTGAATGAGCTGCAAGACAGCTAGAGAGTGGCTGAATTTTTTATTTAAGCTTTGATAGTTTTGATGATCATGGGGGTATTTCTAATTGTTACTGAATTAATTTTCTTGTTGTTTCACATCTGATATCTTCTCAAGAAAATTTATTTCAATAAATGAACCATTAAATACCATTTCTACTTGTTATAAAATATGCAAAAATAATTCCAACATGACCATTTTTCTGTAAATCCAATAACTTAAATTCTGAACGTTTGTGAGTCTGCACATTTTCTGAGGGGGACTTTAAGCATTAGCTGAATGGATCAATGTGTCGCCTGCATGCAGAGATACTGACATGGGAGACAAAGTGCAAGGAAACTCCCTGAGGGGACAGCCCTAGAGCATGCTGAAAATCATATTCAATATTGTCTTCCATGAAACAGCAACATATAATAAAACTGACACACTATTTCAATGAAAACATGTCATGCATGGGGGAAAAAGTACAGAAAAGCACGGACATACATAGTTTGCCCTTGAGAAGAGATGGCAGTCACTGCTGTCGTCTTCTGTGTTTTCACAGCAGCTGAGCTCAATCATTTTCACTTAACTGCATCTCAGTTTGTACATTTATGCTTCATTTTCAAAGAAATATATGTGCTTAAACTTAGTAGTCTATAAAAACTAGCACTTTTTGGATCCATACTTAAGGTATAGTATGTGAACTACTCAAATCATCGTTTTCATCAGTGACAGAAGATGTCGGCAGGATAAATGTTATCATCAAGGTTGTTTTTTATAACCAGCTTCACCATGGTGTTGTGTTGTGTGACCTGACTAAAACAAAACCTGTTCATGTCAAACACACAATGGAGCTGCGACACTATATTTAGTCAAGGCAAGTTTATTTATATACTGTAGCACCATTTCATACATAAGGAAATCCAAAGTGGTTTACAGAGATTGAAGAAAAGACAAGAAAATATTAAACACCTTTAAGTTTTCCTTAAAAGGAGAGCTTTAATATGTAGGTCACATAACTTTTATAAAATGAAAGAAATTTTAAAAGCAGATTTAAAATGCCAATTTGAATTCAACTTGAATTTAAATCTAAATCCAAATTCAAATTCAATCCTCAGTCTGACACTTCAGTTACTCATCACTGCTTGAGCAAACAGTTCAGTTAGTATAACTCTTGGATCCAAAACGTTTCAGTCCTGATTTAAAGAAACCAACAGTTTCTTTTTCCAAAACTTAGGTTTTCAGAGAGTTGTTCCAGACCTGAGGACAACTAAATGCTGCCTCATCTTGTTTAGGTCTGGTCCTGGGAACACTGATTAAGCAAATCTTTCATGGCCTTAAGGGTATAGGTGGTTCTTACTTGCCAAACCACCCAGAAATGTGTTGCGAATCAAGTCTATCTATTGTTTTTTAGACCAAAAGCTGCATTTTGAATAGAGTACTTTATTCTAGTACTTTGTATTGCATAAAATAGAGTACTTTACAAAAAATCAAGAGTGGAGAGAATTGAATTATCTTAACTTTTAAAATTTATTTCAGTGATTTTGTTATTCAAAAGGGACAACATACATTAAACATATAAACAAGTAAAACGTAAATGTACCACAGTGCATATGAAAGTCACATATCCAATCACTTTTAAATCTGTAAATGTGTCATGCTAAGAGCTAGCAGTGCACTCTTGTTGATGCTGTTATCAAGCAGGTACGAGTTTAAAAGGAAGTCAAAATAGACACAGAGATGTGAGAAGCTATCTGACATAAAACTTTACTTCCTAAGTAATGCAGAGGTGCATTCAGATATTGAGAGAGAAAGAGAGAGAGAGAGAGAGAGAGAGAGAGACAGAGAGAGAGAGACAGAGAGAGAGAGAGAGAGAGAGAGACAGAGAGAGAGAGACAGAGAGAGAGAGAGACAGAGAGACAGAGAGAGAGAGACAGAGAGAGAGAGAGACAGAGAGAGATGTTCAGCAGGTAAACAGGACGGCTACACAGAATATAGCAAAGTTGCTAGCAAAGTTTTGGATCTTTCAACCTCCGTTGGTCATGGGACATGGTGGGTTTGGAAATGTTGCCAGCCTTTTGAAAATCTCAGACCAAAGGGGTTAATCTTTGTCGGTAAAATAAAGATTGCTGTTTTTGTATTGATAGACATGCTT